>OX453305.1:20166626-20646306 GCA_949710035.1 Crambus lathoniellus | reverse complement strand
ACGCAACTCTAATGTCACGTCAAATTGACATTAGCTGTCACTTGAAGTTGACAGTGACACTTGATTGAAATTCTTGTAAGAAAATGTCGGAATAATTTTGCTGAATTTGTTAAAAATCGCTCGCGTTGAATGTGCCTGGCATATCGAGTTTGAATACATCTTAAATTATCTATGTGATCCCGTTTTGTACGACCAAGGTTTTGATGCCATCTCTGGAGTGGCCGGTCGCGGATGCTTTGAAAGATAACCTTTTCTACCACACGCGCTTGTTGTCGAGACACTATATCGTAATAAAAAAAAGCTCCCACGTGTGTGTCTTTGTGTATCTATTGTTGAAACGCCCGGTGTCTTGTGAACGCTGTTATTTGTGTTATGAGTGAGGTGACTAATTGGTAAGGTCTGCAGAAGAAGACGGAGCCACAGGGGGGGCCCCCCTTACACCACTTCTGCCTTGGAGACGGTCGACCCACAGACCCGTATGTAACCTTACCTTACTTAAAAGTCTCTCCGCTGTGTATCGCAGTCCTATTGTTCAGTTACATCCCGGCTGAAACCAAGATTTGTCCGGAGTCTATACTCATGATAGCCTTCCACTGCGCCAATGCTGACTCCGCGGTCTAGGCAGGGGTGTACTGAACATTTCTTGGTAGCAAGAGCGTAGCTTGAAGGCCTGAGAGGCCCACGCCAAAAGTTTGTCTATTAATCAGTGCCGTTTGATGACCATCTGGTCCGGACTAGATTAATTTGTACTTGTAAATGGTAATTAACTTGCATTTGAAAAGTAAAGGGCATTCCTTTGTTATTGGTTCCATGTCTTGTAATTAATTGTCATGTATTGAGGTTCCAAAATGTAAACAGACGCCTTTCTTTGTTCATAATAATTATTATTTAGTTTTGTCAGCAAATTTGAGTTGTGAATATTGACAAGTTTGTTGCTAAATAATAGCTAATAAAAGGTTAGCTAATAAGTTTGCACTCAATACTTAGTGAAACTTAAATGATTTAAGACATTGTTTACACATTGAAACTTATTGAAACTTGTGCTTTGAAATAATTAAAATCATCTTGTTGGATGTCGATATCCAAGTGAATTTCAATGGTCAGTGATTTGTTTGAACTGAATAACTTTTGACTTACAAAGTCAAAGTTAGTTTGTGTCTAAGTTATAACCTCTTGAGAGTTAGAGTTATAATTATATACTTGAGTTTTGTTGTTTTCTGATAACCTCCAAATATTTAAGAGTTTGTGTCATTATAAATACTTTGTTGTTGTAATATTGGAATTTTGTGGTTAGTAATAACCTCCAAATATTGGAGATTTTGTGTTATAGTGAATATTTTGAATTTGTTGTTTTTGTTGATAAATTTGTGACGTTACAATGACGGCCTCCTCTGCTAAAGCCAAAATACGTTCTGAGTTACGGTGGTTGGCTTCTGCGGTCGCGTTGTTGGATCGACCGGATAGAACGGAGGCCTTGTTGAACAGATACGTAGATCTGCCCATACGTTTGGCTGTTGTTGATGAGCAGTATGCCTTATTTTTGGAAAGGACTGTTGAGGCCGAGGTGGAAATGCGACAAGAAGTCGGTTTGGATGTGGACCAGTGTTATGATTTTGCGGACAGAATTACCCAGGTAGCTCGACCTTTGCAAGTGGCAAGAGAGAATGAACCGAGCCCGTCCCCGGTCACATCTAAAAGTATGCCCCCTCTCTTTGCTAGATTGGCCCCCTTAGACTTAAGGCGCTTTGCTGGTCGTCTAGAGGACTGGGAGGGCTTTATTAATATTTTTGATAGTCTTGTACATGCCCGGGACGATTTGACCCAGGGCCAGAAGTTAGCTTATTTGTTATCCGTGTTGGAAGGGGAGGCCCTTGAATCGGTTCAACATTTGGCCCCCTCGGATGAAAACTACCCTATTGCTAGGGATTTGATTGCCCGTCGGTACCAGAACGTACGACGTCTGGCGGACAACCATGTTGCCGCCATTTTGAATTTACCCCGCGTTGCCAGCGTGATGCACTTGAGAGTGGCTTTGTTGAATCCGCTGTTGGTTGCCTACAACGCATTGAAAAACTTAAAACTCCCAGTGGAGCAGTGGTCGTTTTTGTTACTGCACATTGTCCTGGGAAAGTTGCCGGACTCTGTTAAGGTCCGTTTTGAGCAGCAGTATGGTGGGGATAGTGCGACTTATCTGCCACCCTTCTCGGACCTCTTGACGTTCCTGGAAGGAGAAAGTAGACTGGCAGATAATTCCTCTCTGGCCGGTCCTATGGGACCCGAACGACCTGTGCCACAGAGTAGATCCCCCACCGGACCCCCCCGTAGGGGGCGTATGGCCCCTCGCGCGCCCGGCCGCTATGCCGCCGTCCAGGAGACCGCCCGCTGCTTGTATTGTCGGGAACCGGGTCACAGCACGACCCGTTGTGATAAGTTCCTCGACCAGCGCGTCCAAGGCCGTCGAGCGATCGCGCGACAACGGACATGGTGCTACTCGTGCTTGGGCCTGCACATGCAGCGCGAATGTACCCAAGCGCACCCATGCCGCTTTTGTAAGGGCAACCACCATCCCCTCCTCTGCATGAACAGCCCAGAGGGCGGCGGAGCGCCGCAGCGCGTCGCTGCAGGATCACCGCGTATGGGTGGGGGTCTCGGACCCCCCGCGGTGTTTGAATCCCGCAGCAGTTCTAGTGGCCACCAGAGTGGCCCCAGACGCTCTCCGCCACGTTTGGAGCCTCAAACGGGCGGGGGTCCCAGGGACCCCCCAATGGGAAACCGATCCCCAAGGATGGGGATGAGTTATGCGAGCGTTGCCGGAGGTCGTAGAGGCCCCCCGCGACGTTTTGAGCCTCGCACGGGCGGGGGTCCCAGGGACCCCCCAATGGGAAACCGATCCCCAAGGATGGGGATGAGTTATGCGGGCGTTGCCGGAGGTCGTAGAGGCCCCCCGCGACGTTTTGAGCCTCGCACGGGCGGGGGTCCCACGGACCCCCCCATGGGAAATCGGTCCCCAACTAGGGGGTTCGATTTTGCGAGCGTTGCGGGAGGTCGTAGAAGCCCCCCGCAACGTGTTGAGCCTCGCACAGCCGGGGGTCCCCGGGACCCCCCCTCTGAAAATCGGTCACCGTGCCCCCGCGACTATGGGGCGACGTACACGGTGGATGATAGGCACCGATTCTCGCCGCCGCTCGCCGAATACCCGCGTTTGGAGCGGCGCCCGCCCCGTCTTCAAGGGGCCGGGAGATATAACCCGCCTGATACCGGGCGAATTGGACGTAGGCAGTATGTGGGAGATTGGGACCCACTGGATCGCTATGAGCGACCCCCTTACCATGGGGGGACGTCTGGGGACCCCACATACTAGCAATCAACGTGTTTACGGTCGATTGTAGCCACCCCTCCAGAGACCGTTTTGTTGCCCACGGCCTCTGTGCTTGTCAGGGGATTGAATGGCGACCTTGTGGAAGTTCGCGCCTTGTTGGATTCCGGTGCTCAGGGGTGTGTTGTGTCATCTTGGTTAGTTAGGCGGTTGGGCCTCAAGGTGCACCCCCACACGGAAGGCGTGAGAGGTGTTGGCGATGTGAAAGTCCCCGGGTTGTTAGGGCATGTTGACTTCACATTTACATCACGTAATAAGTCCACGCCAGGCATTAAGACCTCGGCGATTGTGTTGGACACAGTTGTTGGCCGTCAACCTTCAGTTGACTTGGGACCGAGTATGTTGTCTTTGGTGTCTGATTCCCCACTCGCCGATCCAAATTTCTTCCGCCCAGGCCCGATTGATGCTCTCCTTGGAGCCGATGTCCTGGGGCGAGTTTTGTTGACGGGGAAGCGAGTTTTGCAGCCAGATGGCTTGGTAGCTCTGCAGACGACACTCGGTACAGTTGTGATGGGCCCTGCTCGCCGCGTTTTGGATTCCCTTGATGAGGATCGCGGTCTTGTTTTTAATGTGTCTCTCTCCGAAGTGGTGCAGAAGTTTTGGGAGGTTGAGGAACCTCCACCAGCCCCGCGGGTAGACCCAGTAGCGGATGAATGCGAGTTGTATTACCAGAATAACACTGGTCGCCTCCGCTCTGGTCGTTTGATCACCCGTCTCCCCTTTCGTGCCGGCCGACCTCCTCTGGGCGAATCCCGACCGCTAGCGGAACGTAGGCTAGTGGCGATGGAGCGTCGCATGAGCAAGGATCCGGTCTTCCGCCAGAAGTATGTTGAATTCATGCGGGAGTATGAGGAGTTAGGGCACATGTCCGTGAGCGATTTGGATTGGCGCTCCGTTGAGCACTTCTTTTTGCCGCACCACGCCGTTTTGAAATCCGGAAAGATTCGGGTGGTCTTTGACGGCTCGGCTCCCACCTCTACTGGAGCGTCCTTGAACCAGTGTCTGCATGTAGGTCCCAAGCTGCACACGGAGATCTCAGACATTTTGACCAACTTCCGGCGGCACCAAATTGTATTTATGACTGACATCCGGATGATGTTCAGACAAACGGTCATCCATCCCGAGGATAGGAGGTACCAATTGATTTTGTGGAGAGAGAGTCCTAGGGACCCCTTGTTGATTTATGAATTGAATACGAATACGTACGGTTTGGCTTCGAGCCCGTTTGTTGCGATTCGTTCTTTGTTGGAGTTGGCCGAGAAGGAGCGCTTGAGATACCCTCGCGCCTCCGCCATTTTGGCCAGTGACGTCTATGTGGATGACATTTGCACGGGCGCCTCATCTGTCTCAGAGGCGATTGTCCTGAGAGACGAACTCACCGCCCTTTTGAAGTCGGGAGGTTACGAGTTGAGGAAATGGATATCCAACTCGCCTGATGTACTGGTAGGTTTGCCCGAAGAGCACCAGCAGGACCCCCACCTGTTCGAAAATGTTGATAATCCCCATGTGGTGACCGTCCTTGGCGTACAGTACAAACCGGTCTCTGACACTTTCACTTATTGTGTGGATTTACGACCACCGAAAGTCTGGACCAAGCGTTTAGTATTGTCTACTGTCGCACGTACCTTTGACCCCAATGGGTGGATTTGCCCTGTGCTGTTTATGGCCAAGTGTTTCTTGCAACGGTTATGGGCTTCGGGTGTGTCGTGGGATGAACCCCTCTCGGACGAGTTACTCCGAGATTGGTCGAGCTTCGTTTCATCCCTCCCCGAGATTAATGAAGTGCATTTGCCGAGGCTATTCCTCCCTTCTGAAAATTGTAAAGTTACTCTTCACGGCTTTTCCGATGCCTCCGAACGTGGATTTGCTGCGGCTGTGTACCTCCGCACCGTTACTGTTGACGGAGTTGTTGCTGTGCATCTGGTGATAGCGAAAAGCAAAGTCGCTCCCCTTCGGACTCGTCATACGATCCCGAGGTTGGAATTGTGTGGAGCTGCCCTCCTAATGCGTTTGTTGAACCACGTATGGCTCACATTAGGTCGATCTATTGCGATACAAGAGGTTTATGCTTGGACGGACAGTCAGGTCGTCCTTTGTTGGTTGAAGGCTCCGGCGCACACCTTGGACGTGTTTGTGGCCAATCGAGTGTCGCAGATTTGTAATTCCGACATCGAGTTGATTTGGAGACACGTGCCGGGAACCATGAATCCCGCGGATTGTGCGTCTCGGGGTTGTGTAGCCCCAACCCTAATTAACCACCCCCTCTGGTGGGGCCCACAGTGGTTGATGCGGCCTGAGTCGGAGTGGCCGCCCTCTCCCGCGTTGTCGAACGTAGCCGTTCCTGATATGCGGGCATGCGTCCTGGAGACTAACCCCGCCGGGGAAAAGGATTTGTTGTTGGATCGGTACAGCTCCTTACAGAAGCTGCTTGGTGTTACCGCTTGGATCAGACGTTTTGTGTACAATTGCAGAAACCCACGCGCGAGGCGTGATTCGTCGGTTCTCACTCCGGACGAGCGTAGGGACGCGCTCTTGTTTTGGGTCCGGAGAGTACAAGCTGATAGTTTTGAGTCCGAGATTGAAATTTTGCGTTTAGGCCGTCGCAAGTTGAAGGGCGCGGTATCGCGATTGAATCCCTTCCTGGACGAGAGTGGGCTTTTGCGAGTCGGCGGAAGACTTCGAAATGCGAACTTGCCGTATGGAGCTCGTCACCCCCTTTTGTTACCTAAAGCCGGACATTTGACTCAACTGATAATAACAGATCGCCATGTGAATGCACAACATGCTGGCTGTAATGCTTTGTTGGCCATTTTGCAGCGTGAATTTTGGATTTTGTCTGCTCGTCGAGCCATTCGCACTGTGGTTTTCCGTTGCCTGCCTTGTTATCGATTGAAGGCCGCGACCATGCAGCCCCAGATGGGTGATTTGCCTGCTGATCGCGTCACGGAATGTAGAGCTTTTGCCGGAGTCGCCACCGACTTCGCCGGTCCCTTTACTGTAAAGGCTTCGAGACTGCGTAATGCTAAAACCTATAAGGCGTACTTGTGCGTGTTTGTGTGTTTGTCCACCAAGGCTGTCCATTTGGAAATTGTCTCGGAATTGTCTACCGAAGCCTTTGTCGCCGCCTTGAGCAGATTTGTTTCCCGTAGAGGACTGCCGTCATTGATACGTTCCGATTGTGGTACTAATTATAAGGGAACGTGTAATTATCTTAAGGAAGTAGTTAAGTTTTTTGTTGATAATAAAATAGACATTGGAACCACCCTCTCCCGGCGTGGGATAATCTGGAAGTTTAGCCCTCCAGCTTGTCCGACCTGGGGAGGAATTTTTGAAGCTTGTGTAAAGGCTGCCAAGACACACTTGCGTCGCGTGATTGGAGAAACTATTCTCACGTTTGAGGAACTTGATACGGTATTTTGTAAAATTGAGGCCGTCCTCAACTCGCGACCCTTGTGCCCGTTGTCTTCGGACCCGAATGACCTGGAAGCGTTGACGCCAGGTCATTTCTTGATCGGACAGCCCCTTTTGGCGTTGCCTGAATATCCGATTCAGGATGTAGGATCCCATCGTTTGTCGCGATACCAACTTTTGAAACAGATGTCCCAAAACTTCTGGGCACGTTGGTCGATGGAGTATTTGCATATCCTACAACAGCGCGTGAAGTGGACAGATAAAACCACCCCACCCCAGACTGGCGACCTCGTGTTGATTAAGGATGCTAACCTGCCGCCCCTATGTTGGCGAAGGGGGCGCATTGTTAAACTCTACCCCGGAACTGACGGAGTTCCTCGTTTTGCTGAGGTTTTGGTTCGAGATTCGGTTTTGAAGAGAGCAGTTAGTGGGCTCTCCCGATTACCCGTAGATTGACGTACCGTTCTTAACGGTCCGGGGCGGGGGGATGTTCGGAAAAGATCGACGTTTCTGAACGCAACTCTAATGTCACGTCAAATTGACATTAGCTGTCACTTGAAGTTGACAGTGACACTTGATTGAAATTCTTGTAAGAAAATGTCGGAATAATTTTGCTGAATTTGTTAAAAATCGCTCGCGTTGAATGTGCCTGGCATATCGAGTTTGAATACATCTTAAATTATCTATGTGATCCCGTTTTGTACGACCAAGGTTTTGATGCCATCTCTGGAGTGGCCGGTCGCGGATGCTTTGAAAGATAACCTTTTCTACCACACGCGCTTGTTGTCGAGACACTATATCGTAATAAAAAAAAGCTCCCACGTGTGTGTCTTTGTGTATCTATTGTTGAAACGCCCGGTGTCTTGTGAACGCTGTTATTTGTGTTATGAGTGAGGTGACTAATTGGTAAGGTCTGCAGAAGAAGACGGAGCCACAGGGGGGGCCCCCCTTACACCACTTCTGCCTTGGAGACGGTCGACCCACAGACCCGTATGTAACCTTACCTTACTTAAAAGTCTCTCCGCTGTGTATCGCAGTCCTATTGTTCAGTTACATCCCGGCTGAAACCAAGATTTGTCCGGAGTCTATACTCATGATAGCCTTCCACTGCGCCAATGCTGACTCCGCGGTCTAGGCAGGGGTGTACTGAACAGTATTTAATACCTACTAGCTGTGCCCCCGACTTCGTCCGCGTGGAATTGTGACTTTCAGCAGCATTTAAAATTTTTAAGGCTAATTATTTTGCATATACTTTTGACGACCGATTTGGCGCAGGGGTAGGTTACCCACCTTCTGCGCCAGTGGTCTCGGGTTCGATTTCCGAACAAGACAAATAGTTGTGTGCATGAACATGAACATGTCTATTTGTCTTGGTCTGGGTGTTTTCTATGTATATTAAGTATGTATTTACAAACAAAAAGTATAAAAGTATATATTTATCCGTTATCAAGTTTTCCATGATACAGTTTCGTAATGAAATTAAAATGAGCTTAGATAATTGGTGTGAATGTAAGAAGTTATTTATTTATTTATTAGTTATTTATATACGCTTTAGGCCGTCCAGGTGTCGCAAAGGGAGTGCATAAAAATAACACTAACTTTTTTTTCAAAAAGTGAAAAAAATAATAGCTTTCGAAAAAAGATCTAAGACGAAAAAACAAAAAGTTATCTTTATTTTGGAAAAAAAAGTTTTTTCTGCCACTTCGCCGGCCGCTGCCTTCGCTCGCTCGGCTCGCGCTGCGTTTTGGTCACAGTTCTAACTTAACCTAACCTAAAACGACTGTTAGGATCTCTTGGGCTCGGGGGGCGGCGGCGGGGGGCTTAGCCCCCCGAGCCCTCTTGGTGGGGGGGGCTGCGGCCCCGTCCCCCTGCTCCTCTGTTTTCATCCATTTGAACTGAATTCAGAACTTATAAAGTAAAAAAAAATTTTTTTGAGTCAACAATCCTAAAAAAAAATTTTTGTTTACCATTGGATGTCTCTCAAATACCTTCGGGGACTGAATTCAGAACTTATAAAGTTAAAAAAAATTTTTTTGAGTTAACAGATCTAAAAAACTAAAAAAAAGATTTTTTTTTTTACCATTCGATGTCTCTCAAATACCTCCGGGGTTTTAAAAGGGTATCAAAAATTTCAATAGATTTTGGCTGCGACGCACCGTTTTCGAGATATTGACATTTTTATAAAATAATCATCTTCTGTACTTGTATTTATTCTGTGATGCCGGCACATGTCACGACCTGATCCATTCCTATCCCGTGTCTGTATCTGTGTCATCTGGCGTACTTGTACGCGTGTCATAAACACAAGTGTGGACGTCTCCTTGACACGCGAACAATTGCGAAATCCTTTGATAAAAACCGACTCTCGATGGATCGGCTCGTAACACGTAACTTCGATGCGTAACAGCACACAGACCAGCGTCCACACTGCACCTTCGTAACTCCGTACATTGTCCGTACATTTATCTGTGTCTAGCAGTTTCTTCCAGTGTTCGGAATGGATTTGAAGCTTGTAACATGTACGCGAACTTGTTCGCGTGTCAAAAGACGTCCACATTATCCGTTCTGACACGCGTGTCTGACACGGTACGGGGTAATGTTCGGTGAAATGTTACAAGTCTGGACGCAGCTTAACAGCACACAGACCAGCGTCCACACTGCACCTTCGTAACTCCGTACATTGTCCGTACATTTATCTGTGTCTAGCAGTTTCTTCCAGTGTTCGGAATGGATTTGAAGCTTGTAACATGTACGCGAACTTGTTCGCGTGTCAAAAGACGTCCACATTATCCGTTCTGACACGCGTGTCTGACACGGTACGGGGTAATGTTCGGCGAAATGTTACAAGTCTGGACGCAGCTTTAAAGGAAGCTCATGTTATGTCATTCCTTTCCGGGCTAGGGTGGTGTTAGCCCGGGGACCACTGTCCTACGGTTGTATGTCGGAGTTCGTATATATGCGAACTTGGTGGATGAATACGTAAGCGCGATGTAGGTTCTGCGTACTATTCGCCGGCGCCGTCAGTGGTTATGTGCGCGTCGTCTAGATGTCGCCACATATATCGCACCTCCAGTCGTAAAGCGGCTCAATTCAAAATGAATGTTTTTTGGGAAATGCAGAAAACGTGTTTCGTTCCTCGACTGTTTTTAGTATATTACACTATAACTTAATGAAATAACGAGCTATTTACAAAATTTAAAGTTCTACAAGTTATTTGGTCTAAACACTACCGATAAGGCTTAAAAAATCTTTAAAATGTTTTATAATATAGGAGTAAATAGACGCTGATAAAAAACTTCCAATAAAGAGTCAGTTTAGCAATACAAACATTTTAGAATGTTTGACTCTGGTACAATTATGTCCCTTTATTTCTAAGCACTACGTATTATTGGATGACTTATTTACAAATAGTTCCCTTTAATTCTTAGCTTCAATATTTTTATGCGGAGGAATATTCAATGATGTAGTTATGTACTAAAATATTATGACGGTATGAGAAATAAAACAAATTCGAATCACATACTTTTATTACCTGTTGATAAATATTTCTTAATTACTCAACGTTTGTAATATTATTTACTACATAATCAGTCATAAGCTTTCAATATCACATTCTGTGCTTATTTCAAGACAAAAAATAAAAAAGTGTTACTATTAATAACACAACAATTATTATCTTTACCTACTCTAGTATGACAATAATAGATAATTTTATTTGTAGGTATCACAGGAAGTACCTTACATTAATCAACAACAAAAAGCAATTAAGGTTCTTTAGAACCGAAACCTTAAGATTAATCAACTACAAAAACAAATTTTGCAACTTTAGAACCCTTATATTAATTAAATAATTATAAGATGTTTAATGCTAGACCTATATTTTACATATTGTTATAAAAACTTTCATAACAACTGGGAATAATTTTTTTTTCACCAATTTCTTTATCTTTTTTTGTTTTCTTTTAAGCCCAGTTCCTGTGAATTAACTGTTCCATTTCGATTGCATCAATGTTCAACATTTTTTACCTTTTGTTTCTTATATTCATAGTTTTGTATTCCGTGTCCGTGTATGAGGTTTTGTAATCGAATTCAAAAGTATTTTCTTTTACGAATATCAAAACTTTGATGTTATTCCAAGTTATCGTTTCTTTGTTTGTGTTTTCATTGTACTTGTAGCCCCATTTTTCTTGCAGACTCTTGAAATATAAGAAAAACCTGTAATCTAGCTCCTTGACCTTAAAGGGTTGGCCAGCTTTTCTTGCACTTTTGATAAGTGTTGTGTATTGGCAAGGTATATAAATAGGACCAGATTTTTCATTTTTTATGATCTCTTTTTCTAGGAGGCTGTGTACATTATATACTTCATTTTGCGGGTGACCTTCTATTAAATATTTGTAGGTTATTCTTTCAATGTTATGTAATGAGGCCACTGCAAACGAATAAAAGCTAAAATAGTTTTATTTTTATTCTGACCGGCACAATTATCGGAGTAAAAAGTGACGTAAATTTTCATTGGGGTGCTTTTGAGTCAACTCTTTCAGGTAGTCATAGATGCAGGATCCTATTTCGTTTGTTCCTTTCATCCCTTGTGTCTTGTCCCAGAAGTAACAGTTTACTTGCCCATAAGAACCACTTTGTCTTGTTTCTTGTTCAGTTCTGTTATTGTGAAGTTAAGATAATTAATTTTTGAGCAATAGTAGAAATATGTTGGACTCGGGCAAAGCGTCAGACTGTAAGTCAAATACAGCACAAGTTTTATCAATGTTGTCGGCGGTCTCGCTTCTTTTACGCACGCACATGCTACCTTAATGCTGCGAACAGGTACCTGTCTCTTTAATTTGGATAAAGACACAAGATTTGCCGCTGTTTCTCAGTATTTTCAACCTATTTTGTTTCCAATTGCTAAGGTCCCTTTTACGTTTTCGAGACTGGCGGGGAGTCTCGTTAGATCTTAAATCATTCCTAGAAGGCGAGGACGACGATGCTGAGGAACTTGATCGAGAAGGATTAGAAATACCTCTTCTTGTATTATTTGCGTATGTTGGATACGAGTCACTCAAGTCTACGTCACTTTCATTAGAGTGGATCGGTGATACCTGATAGTTTAGACGAACTGCTGAACGTGTAGCTGACTGAATTAGCATGCCTTGACTGGTTTGAACTTGATGAACTCTTGGAACTTGACGAACTCTTAGAACTCGACGACGATGAACTGGATGAGGAAGGACTGTTTCACGACAAACTAGTAGATCTCGATCTGATAAAAGCTTTAACTATTGGAGAAGATATTTCTTGTTCATTTCGAGTCTTTTCTAGATTTTTTGGGTCGGGAGGCTTTGTGGACCGGGACCAACGGTCCACAAAGCCTAATTTTATTTTTCAGGAGGCTTTGTGGACCGTGGCTGTGGTCCACAAATCAATTTATTTTATTTACGCGTTTTAATGGAGGCTTTGGGGACCGCCGCCGCCAGAGAGTACAAATGACATAAGTACTGAATGATTTTGAGAACGGTCACCAAAAAAAGGGGTGAGTTAATAAAAAAAATTCAGTCTATCTATCTATACATATATAATATAACTAGCTGTTGCCCGCGACTTCGTACGCACGGTAGAGTGACTTTTGTATTTGTTTATTTTATGTGTAATCTATACATCCTTCCAGTGACCGCAAAGTATATGTGTGTGTATAGGTGTAGGTCTCGGAAGCGCGGGATTCAGTGTTGCGCTCGTGATTGCTTGTTGACCGAGCTTCACGGTCCTCATCGGTTTTAAGAGAACGAAGTAACCTCATCCTCTTAGCTGACCTAGAGCTTTGCGATAAATTACTATTTTTTTCCTAGGCATTTCAAATAACAATAATCGTAATCAAATCACAATAATCAATGTCCGTTTTCCAACAATATAAATTGAATTACAAATCAACAACGAACAATAAATCGAAATCTAATTCAAGTATAGTTTATTTATCGTATTTTTAATTCATTAAAATCACAATAACTGAGTTTTCTCAGGGTGTCAGTCGTCAATAGTAAGCAATATAATAATATAGTCCCACACTTCTGTCTGTTCATGTGACAGCCGTGGCAGAGGAGCCACTTGCAATACGAAATTAGCTGTCAAAATGGACTGTCGTATGAAAACTGTTTTAGTTCCAAAGATTATCACCGGAACAGAAAAGCACGTAAAGAAGCCATCATGTTAGTGGCTTTGTAGTGAATACAAACTGTACTTCAAGTATTTTATTTTTTATTGATTGATAGGCAAGCGCTTATCCGCTATCACGCCCCTAAGCGTTGATGCGATCTACGATGAATCGCGCTTGCCTAATGCTGCGTACGCACCGGACCAACAAAGGCCAACGAACGCCATCCAAGGGGTTCTGTTTTCCCCTCTCAATCAGATGATCAGAAACTCCGAATGTGAACTGGAATCGCTGCCAGTGATCCTTTACCTAGCTTTGGATTGATCTTCGAAGGCCAAAAACGTGAAGCGAGCAATGCCTGATGTCGTTCGTTGACGTTCGTGGGGCGCCGGTCAGTGCGCAGTCTAAAAGGTACCGGTATAAAATATACTAAGAAAAAAATCATCATTATGATTAATTCATCATTTGTCTTAAACATGGTATTAGGTACGGTCGCCAGCACGTCGGGTTACTACAAAATGTGAAAATTTATTAATTGAAACTGAACTCTATATGTTGGACATAAGGTTGAATTTTATTTAAAGAAATTTGACAGTTTGTAGTGACCTGACGTGCTGGCGACTGTACATTATTGAATTATACAAATAATGGAAAATATGCTGAAATTGGATAAATGTTTTAATATCACAGAAAAAAACGTTTACAAACTTTTTCCCTAGAATCATAAGATTTGGCAAAACTGCAGATCTTACAGTAAAATAAAGGTTAAAAAAATAATGATAATTTATAGTTTAATCACTAAAAAACTTATTCCAACTTATATTTTGTAGTTAATTTAATACAAAATGTGTACACAGGTCTTCAAATATAAGTTTCTCTACGTTTTATAAGAAATCTTTCCGCAATAAAAGGTACCTTATATGTTGACCCAGGTTATAAGTTATTACTACACAGAATTTGGTAAAAATCCGTCCAGTGGTTTTTGCGTGAAAAGCAAACATACAAACAGACGCCCGCAAATATAAGTTATTACTACACAAAATTTGGTAAAAATCCGTCCAGTAGTTTTTGCGTGAAAAGCGAACATACAAACAGACAAACAGATAAACAGACAAACAGACAAAAAATTTAATATCTATTGTTTTGGCGTCTATATCCTGTACAGTCACGAGCAATAACATGAATACATATTACTATGTCATATTACAATATCATTCAATATTGTAATATGACATAGTCCTATGTTGTATACATATTATTGCTCGTGACTGTACACATCACATAGCAGTAATTATTTTTTAAAAATATTTCATGTAAGTACAGACTTCTTTCCGTTTCTGTTTTATTATATGTATAGATATGTGTATATAAAGCTTGCGTTACTGACTGACTGACAAACAACGCACAGCCGAAACTACTGGGCGCAAGAAGCTGAATGTTGTATGTTGGCATATGTGCCTTGGGGAGTGAAGGGGAGCACTAAGAGACGATTTTCGGTAATTCCCCCTCTAAGGGGGTAAAAAAGGGGTCTACGCAGATGAAGTCGCGAGCGGAGCGCTAGTAAAATATAAAGTTTATTTGCAAAATACAATGGATTCTTGAAATAAATTAAGTCCTATGGTATTAATTAAACTATTAGTAAAAATATAAGCTTTTATTGTAAATGTAATAATAAAAATACCGACCCATATCCCAAGTACCTCGACCGACAATCGAACCCGGGACCTTTCACTGACCTTTCACATTTCCGCAACATGGCGAGTTATTTTTCTCATCAGGCTTTAAGTCTTCTTTAGTTTCTTTACTATAAGTTAGAGAGAGTGAAGATGTTTGAAGAGTGTGAGGTCACACTCTTTAAAATTAATTTTATTATTTTATTTATTGTAATTCATACTAGCGTGCCTCTGGGTATACGTATTTTGGAAGGGAATAAGTATACTTATAACTGTATATTCTGTAAATATTTCAAGCGTCTACCTGTTGCCGTTATTAATATCGGGCAAAAAACGGCGAAAATAACACGTTTGTTGTATGGGAGCCCTACTTAAATATTTATTTTATTCTGTCTTTAGAATTTGTTGTCACAGCGGCAACAGAAATACATCATCTGTGAAAATTTCAATTGTCTTACTATCACGGTTCATGAGATACACCTTGGTGACAGACAGACAGACGGACAGACAGACGGACAGACAGACGGACAGACAGACGGACAGCGGAGTCTTAGGTCTTAGCCCAGTTACACGACTCTGCTCCAACACCGTTCCAACCCAACACCGCCCTAAACTAAGGCGACAGCGAGCAGGCACCCAGCAGCAGTCCACGCGGACAAAGAGTAATACATGCTGTACACCTCAATAAACACTTAACACTAAAAATTGCTTTGAACGAGATATAGTCGGCAGGTTATAACACATTTTTTTATTTTTTTTATTTTTATAGATATATATTCTCCCAATCGTAAATATACGTAAAAATGAGGTTTTAGCGAAACTCGATGAGCGCACTAATTTGCAGTGGGATCTTAGACTATAAGCGCAAGTATAAAACCTCATTGGAGGTCGGTATTAATTAACACTAACGAAAAATAAAAATTTAAAAATAAGAAAACAATTGACTACGTAAATTGATATAGCATGCAAAATGTGGTATTGTAAAATGTTGATTGTCCATTCTGAATATTTAATTTGTTTGTTCTGAAAAATACATTACATTAAAAACATATTTTATTAAAAACCAGCGCCTAATTTCACCGTAAATAGGAACTAAATTAATAACTAGTATGAACGCGTGCAAATGCAGTCTTATGCACGAAAATGGGTAAGTGTGCTTTTTAAATAATTGTTCTACATATTTGCTATAGTTAAACTTTTAGAAATAGATGTGTCTGAGTGTAAATGAAAAATTTTAATCACTTCTAATTTATTCTGACATTTGAATTTAATTTAGGCAAATTTTAATTGTGTAATTTCAGTTTAAACTAAGAAGTTTTCATTACTATCAGTTTTAAAATTGGCGATATTTAGTAGCTTACCTATTATTTAATGTACTTAATTCTATTTTCTAAAATACTTTTGTCACATGATGACGTGAGTGACTCTTTTGAAAGTTACGTGCTTAAATTTTATAGATACCTACTTTTAAACTGTGTCTGATTTTTAACCATACATTGTACCGGGTGCCCCAGAGACATGGGACATGCAGTGAAAGTACTCTAATTCATGGAAATAGCAACTTTATCTGCAAGGAAACATCCCTTTCTTTTCGACAAGAAACAAAACTGCATTAACATATTTCCATTAATTTTATTTATCATGTTTCGTAATTCATCTTAAGTTACCCTATCGATTGATGTTTTAAAGTACAGGTGTCGTTTTTAGGGTTCCGTACCCAAAGGGTAAACGGGACCGTATTAATAAGACTCCGCTGTCCCTCTGTCTGTCTGTCTGTGTCTGTCACTAGGCTGTATCACATGAACCGTGATAGCTAGACAGTTGAATTTTCACAGATGATGTATTTCTGTTGCCGCTATAACAACAAATACTAAAAATAGAATAAAATAAATATTTAAGGGGGGCTCCCATACAACAAACGATATTTTTTTACCTCTTTTTGCTCGATATTAAAAAGGCAACAGGTAGACGCTTGAAATATTTACAGAATATTTAGTTGCATATTCATTAATGGAAATAAGTAATTTTTATTTATTATATATGTCGCAGGCGGATGGTTGAATCCAGCGGATGGTTTAGTATGGCACCATGTACCCCTCGGAAGTCCTGTAGAACACGTGATAGGTTAGAGTGGTTAATTTTTTTTGTGACTCGGTCAACTTATGGGAAGATAAAATAGCTTACGGAAAAAATTATCGGCCTAGGCGTTTAATTGAATGGCGGCTTCAACCAGTTGGCTGCGACATATACACTTTGGTACCAGACCCTTCTTCGAGCGCGAGTCCGACTCGCACTTGGCCGGTTTTTCGAATTTTAGCCGGTGTAATTCCTAAATCTTTGAATGCAGTTTTATTTTTTCCAAATAAAAAGGAATGTTTCCTTTCAGAGAAATTTGCTATTTCCGCTACTTAGAGTACTTCCCCTTCATGTCCTATAACTCTGGGACGGCCTGTATTTTATTATACTTTTCTCTATTTGTTATGTTATATATTATTTTTGTAGAATTTTGTGATATAGGTACCCATATATATTATAATGTAAATTCTTTTGTAAAATAACGTACGAAAATGCGCTTTCAATTGACCTAAATAGATACTACCTCTACTAACCTAGAAGCCTAAAGCTATTAATGTATATAAGTTTAATGTATATAATAATGATAATAATATAATAATAATGTATATAAGTACGTTACATTAACTACAAATTAATATTTAGTTAAGTAGTGTAAAAGTATGACGTCAAGATATGTCTTATTAATTAGAATAGTGCTTGTTTTAGGCATAGCAGTATCAAAAATAATGAGAATCAGCTACCATCATCGTTGCACAATAACGCAGGCATCACGTTTGAAATTAAAACAACAAAAAAAGGCCGTCGCCTACATCGAGCTGGATATGACTACATATACAAGAGGGTTAACAAAGACGAATCAGAACTCTGGAGGTGCCTAAAAAAACGTTCTTGCAATGCATCCATCAAAATTAATAATCAGTCAATCATACACGAAACAAGCCATAACCACGCTCCAAAAGATTCGACAGCAATAATTTTGGAAAAAGAAATAGAGCAATGCTATCGAAATGTAGAGTGCAATCCCACTATCCCCGTGTCCACGATCTACCAGAACACAATCGAAAAAATCAAAGATTCCGGTCTAGATCTAATCGCGCCTATGATGCCATCATTTCAAAATATGAAGAAAAATTTATACAGCAGAAGAAACAAGACACTAGGAGTAAAAAAACCGAATTTCGAACAGCGAACGATATAAAAGTACCAGAAAAATACCAAAAATTTATATTTGACGATTATACATATAAAACAAAACGAATTTTAATTTTTGCCAATGAAGAAATGACTAAATTTTTGACAGGATCCACTCACTTTTTTATGGATGGCACTTTTAAGCTGTGCCAAAAAAATTTTTACCAGCTTTATACGATCCACGCGGATATTGGTAGTAACGATGAATACACAAACGTTGTACCAGTGCTCTATGCACTTTTACCAAATAAGGAACGTGCAACGTACGATTTGCTATTTTCATTGATTAAAGCACGAATGCCACAATGGAGCCCAACAAAAGTAACAATGGATTTTGAAGTGGCTGCTATATTAGCAATTCAACATGTTTTCCCAGAGGTACAAATCCTTGGGTGTTACTTCCATTTTACAAGGTGCCTCTGGAGAAAAGCCAAGGAGCTGGGATTGACCAAAAACAAACATGGCAGACTTCATGTCAAGTTGTGTTCAGCTTTATCCCATCTTCCACCACATTTAATTAGTGACGGCTGGCTTTATATTATGGCAGAATGCCCAAAGGGGACAGAACTAAGTAATTTTAATGATTATTTCGTGAACACATGGTTAGAGAATGATATATATACACCCCTTTGGTGTACATATAACGAAAATCAAACAACTAACAACATCGTAGAATCCTGGAATAATCACCTTAAAAGATTTCTTAATCCAAGACCAAACATAATACAATTTTTAGAAGGAATCGCCAAAGATGGTCGCTTCTACAGAGAAAAGTTATCTCGCTCGCCGAACATCTCGAAAAAGACTCCGGAGAGCAAAGAAACAAGAACCAAAATTAAATTTTCCGTGCAATTGTTAATAAGTGGCCAAATAAGCGTTGGACATTTCTTGGAAAAATTAAAATTCTAAGATAAAATAATATACCTATAATAATAATATAATTCTTTGTATTTTTCAAAATGTTCTTATTCAAAGGTTGTTTTATTATTTATTTATATTTTTCTTACTATCCCACCCCTTGTTTTGTTGACCGTTCCCAAAATCATTCAGAATGTCATTTGTACTCTCTGGCGGCGGCGGTCCCCAAAGCCTCCATTAAAAAATTAATTGATTTGTGGACCATAGTCGCGGTCCCCAAAGCCTCCTGAAAATTTGATTTTAAATTAAATTAGGCTTTGTGGACCATTGGTCCCGGTCCGCAAAGCCTCCCGACCCGATTTTTTTACCTAAAAGTAAGATATCGCACTTTAGTAAAAAGTATGGCTCTCTCTGGCGTATTTTCAATAATAAACGGACTAACGGACGGATTCCTTTGAGTAATCTGCAAAAATATTTTTTATATTAATAATAACCTCATCATCATCATCATCATCATCATAACAGCCGAACGACGCCCACTGCTGGGCATAGGCCTCCCCCAAGGATCTCCACAACGATCGGTCCTGCGCTGCCCGCATCCAGCGGCTTCCCACGACCTTGACCAGATCGTCGGTCCACCTTGTAGGGGGCCTGCCCACGGAACGTCGTCCGGTACGCGGTCGCCATTCGAGAACCTTTCCGCCCCAACGGCCATCAGTTCTTCGCGCTATGTGTCTCGCCCACTGCCACTTCAGTGATGCAATCCTTCGAGCGAATAATAACCTCAGGTAAAAATAAATATCAGTTGTTTTAAACACATACTTCAGCCTGCATTTCTCTTTCTGGTGTTGCTCCGATGAATAATGAACTTTTATTTAATGTGCAATTCTGTGAAATAGGTAGTGAAAATTATAGTATTGTGTAAACTAAACAGAAAAGACTTAGGGAAGCAATTTAGTTGTATCTAAAAAAGTATACATAGTTACTACAATACTAGTGTAATGATATCACAAGGCAAAGTACGTGGTAGGTATTTTATTAAAGAAAACATGAATGTTAAATTGTAACACAGTAGGTACTTACCTCGTCTTCTCGCGTAGTCAGTACCATTCCCAAAGTATGGTCAACTCTTCGCTTCATTAAGCTAATTTAAATCTAAACCAAACGAATTCACTATTTTATTGCAAAAAATAGAAATAAACAGACCTTTGCCTAAATGCAACATCAGAATTTTTGTTATATTTATTCAGAAACGGACCTAAGCACCATAAATTCAAAAACTTTTAAAAATAATTAATCAAATACAGACTTAAAATATATTGAGCCGGATATTCTAATAAAATATTCAGTAGTAAACGGACTCTATTTGGGTTAGGTCACAAAAAGTATCTCAGCTTACAGTGATGAAGTGACCCAAAACAAACTTCCGTCACTTTACGATTTAAAATGAATGTAACGAACTTACCCCAAGTATGTACTACAGTGACACATTAAGGTTTATACCACTTCTCTACTCATTGCGCAGCATGTAACTCTGACGGCTTGTTACACAATACTAAATATGTCACTATCGTAATGACGAAAGGAGCAGGATTCGATGATAAGAAAGCGACGCAAGATTGAGTTTCTCCTTGTCTAGCCTTAATAGGGCAGTATCTGATTTACTAGGCGATAGAGCGCGCTTTTTTAAATCGTTCTGTATACTTAACTCAATTCAGCAAAATTTTGGATTGGGTCAGTTTACGAATAAATAAATAAATAAATAAATAAATAACTTCTTACATTCACACCAATTATCTAAGGCCATGTTAATTTCATTAAGAAACTGTATCATGGAAAACTTGATAACGGATAAATATATACTTACTTAAATACTTTTTGTTTGTAAATACATACTTAATATACATAGTTAACACCCAGACCAAGACAAATAGACATGTTCATGCACACAAATATTTGTCTTGTTCGGGAATCGAACCCGAGACCACTGGCGCAGAAGGTGGGTAGCCTACCCCTGCGCCAAATCGGTCGTCGAATAGAGGTGCGATATAACGCTGCGTACAATTTACTAGTTAGAACTAAGAACATATACAATCCACAATCGATCTTCTTTTGCTTGTTTTTTTCTTTTTAGTTTTTAGTACCGCAGACGGGTTTTTTAGTTTTTTAAATTCGTTTTTTTACACTTTTTTTAATTATTAGCGATTTTTGCAAAATAATCCTATTATAAATTTTAATTTTATCCATATTTTCTTGTTCTTTATTGCATCTGCTTTGTAACAAAAAAAAATCAACGCTCTATCCCGTCCCGTTTGCTTGATATGCACAGTTAACTGAGGACGTCAACAAAAAAAGTCAACGCTGTATAGCGTGAACTAACCAAATAAAGTTGCACTTCATGCATTACATAACGATATATCTCTTTTGGTTCGAAAACTATTAATTTTTTATGTCAAAACGACATAAAATAAATATTTTTTTTAATAATCCAATGTTTATTTTTTATTTGTCGATAAAATCGGGTATAGTCAACGCCCTTTTCGTTTGTGCACCATATCGAGGGGCACACTGTCTAATCCTACTAATATGCAGGGTTGATAAAAATCATGTCTTTTTTTGTTTCTGAGAGATTTTTTTGATATTTTTTATTTTATTTTTATTTATTGCGTTTACGCCGACTATATTTTGTTAAGACTATATGCCAATAACTTAAATAGTTTGGCTGGACCCGTAGGGTTTCTTCTCAAGAGTCATCACTTACCTACGCAGCACTGCTATTTCATGATGATAAGTATTAAATGTCTTGCTTTACCTCTTTCTTGTGTTTTAGTGGCACTGGCCGTTAGTAACTTTGATTATCCGCCAGAGGGCGCCGTAGTAAACATCAACTCCGTTTAATTATTCTTTTATACAGTGGCGCTGTGGCGTAGCTAGGCGTGGGCGAAGCGGCCCCACGCCCACGGCCTCGCGCTTAGAGCTTCTTAGCGGTCTGAAAGGACCGCTCGTCGCCATACTGTCAATTCCAAAGCCGTCGCATCGGATTTAGCAGCAAAAACTAATAAGAAATCTTAACTAGAGGACTTTAGCAAAGAAAAAAGTCGAAGAATATTATTTTTATAATGTTAAAACACACAAGTTACAAAATAAACCCTTTTCAGGGTTCTGTAACCTAGCCGATTGGTTGTCAGTCTGTCTGACTGTCCATCCGTATGTCACAGCCAATTTATTCCGAAACTATTAAGACTACATACCTAGTTAAACCTTGGTAAGTATGTAGATGTATTCTGTGAACCGTTTTACGATTTTAATACAAAAATAATAAAATAAAAAGAATCAAGGGGGGCTTTCCATACAAGGAGCTGAAACTAAAATAAATTTTATCAAATCTATTCGTGTGGGGTGTTTTTAAATAGGTCTTCAAAAATGATATAAAGTTTTTTTTAACCATTTTTTCTCAAAGTTTCACTTCCAAAGCGGCTTGATTTGCTAGGTGTGAGTTCCGTTCCGTGACGATGCCTGCTTGTTGGCCGGTGGAGAGGAAAGGGGATGTGGATCTCCTCCCGCTTCGCCTCTCCCTTCTATTTTGAGTACGATAATGATCGATCGATATTATAAATTTTCAGAATAAAATCATTTTATAAAAATGACAATATCTCGAAAGAGGTGCGTTGGCACATGGCTAAAATGTAACGAAATTTTCGATCCTCTTTAGAATCCCGGTTATAGGTAGTTATTTTTTGCTGGCGAAAAATGATCGTGGTATTTTAGTAATCGGTACGTTAAGTGGGTATGGAACCCTTCATGAGAGAGTCCGAATCACACTTTAAGGTTTTTTTTTATATCAGTGGGTAGGTCTTGGGTACAAAACAAAGGTGCCTCGCTGATGCGACTTGGACCACGTCTATCGCTACGCCACTGCTTTTATAAATAGTCATCATTTCAGCCGTACGACGCCCACTGCTGGGCATAGGCCTCCCCCAAGGATCTCCACAACGATCGGTCCTGCGCTGCCCGCATCCAGCGGCTTCCCGCGACCTTGACCAGATCGTCGGTCCACCTTGTAGGGGGCCTGCCCACGGAACGTCGTCCGGTTCGCGGTCGCCATTCGAGAACCTTTCCGCCCCAACGGCCATCGGTTCTCCGCGCTATGTGTCCCGCCCACTGCCACTTCAACTGAGCAATCCTTCGAGCGATGTCGGTCGTTTTAGTTCTCCTGCGGATCTCATCATTTCTGATTCGATCGAGCAGGGAAACACCAAGCATCGCTCTCTCCATTGCTCGCTGGGTAACCTTGAGCCTTCTTATGAGACCCATAGTAAAAGACCACGTCTCGCTTCCATAAGTCATAACTGGCAACACACACTGGTCAAAGACCTTAGTCTTGAGACATTGAGGAATTTTGGACGCAAATATATGCCGGAGCTTCCCAAACGCTGCCCATCCGAGCTGGATTCGACGAGAGATCTCTTTCTCGAAGTTGGACTTACCTAATTGGATTGTCTGTCCTAGGTAGACATAGTGGTCAACAACTTCGAGTGTAATGTTCCCAACATTAACTGGAGCGGATGCAACATGGGAATTGGACATGATTTTCGTCTTATCCATGTTCATCTTCAGACCCACTCTTTGGGAAGCATTGCTGAGATCTTCGAGCATTGTGTTCAGGTCTTCCAAAGTCTCAGCCATGAGAACTACATCATCGGCAAACCGCAGGTGTGTTAGGTACTCGCCATTGATGTTAATGCCGAATCCTTTCCAGTCCAGTAGCTTAAAAATATCCTCCAACGCAGCTGTGAACAGTTTCGGAGAAATGACGTCTCCCTGTCTCACACCTCGCTGTAGTTGGATAGGATTAGAGCTCTGGTTCTGTAATCGGACCGACATGGTGGCGTTTTGGTATAAGTACCTCAGCACCTCGATGTACCTGTAGTCTATTTGGCACCTCTGGAGAGACTGCAGCACTGCCCAGATCTCGATCGAATCAAAGGCTTTCTCATAGTCCACGAACGCCAAGCATAGTGGCAAGTTATACTCTTCGGTCTTCTGTATGACTTGCCGCAGCGTATGAATGTGGTCTATGGTACTATAACCTTTTCGGAACCCGGCTTGTTCGGGAGGTTGGAAGTCGTCGAACCTGCGAGCGAGACGATTCGTCTTTTATAAATAGTAAATGTGTTTAAATCTCAATGAACTTGTGATAAAAATGTAGTGAAAACATCAATTACGTTGTTGTTGTACTTATATCTCACCGTAGCTGGCAGGATTGATTGACTGACAATTTTCTATTAAAAAAAGACCTAGATCTTAAACCAGTTGTTTACAGCAGTCCCTCTATCAGCCTCAGTTGAGAGATTTTTTCTATATTTGGGCTGGTGCAGTCTAATTTGACAAATAGGCTCAGTAATGAGAAGGCAATTTTAAGCACAGTGCCTATAATGCAAGATGCCACTACTGCAAGAATGCCTAAGGGCGTTTGTGCACTACACTGAATTTTAACGATCCGGGGCGGTCAGTTTTTTTACGGACCGGCGTGGCATGAAAAACACGGATGATTGGCTTGTGCACTTTTTTACTGGCCGGGGCAGCGCAGTGATCTCTTTGAAACTACACTCTACGGACGCGTTTTAAACGAGAGGAATAATGAGTTCCTTGGAACGTCGGCAATTACTTGCTTTATTGCTTGTACGAAGACGTAGAAGACAGAAAGAATTTTGGGTTCATCCTCTTATCAGTGAAAGGTACCTGACAGGGTCATTTTACCGAAATCACAATAAATTGAGGCAGGATGAAAAATTATTTTTCAACTACTATCGAATGTCTACAGCTAGCTATATAACAGAAAAAGTTTCATCAAAATCCGCTTAGTAGTTTTTGCGTGTAACACGGACAACAGACAGACAGACAGACAAACAAAAATTCCAAAAACCATATTTTTGGTGCTAGATGTATTACGTGTTATTGGTGAGAAAGGCGCTTGAATTTATTTTGGCGTGCGTTAATTTATTTGCGATAACTCCTAAGATATTCATTTAAATTATATGGTGTAAAAGAGTAAAATAATGTGCATGAAATGCTTAAAGCAACTAACGTATTTAAATTGATAAGGGTTAATACTGTATCCGTTTAAATAGCTTTCCAAATTACCGCATTGCTCGTAACCATTTTTTTAGAGATAATATGGCTATAATTAATTATGCTATCCTTAAAAGATAGACATATGCTTTGACATTGATAGACATTGACTTTTTTGTAGATCTATAGAAGAGGAATATCCCAACATGCATTATTTTTAAACCTCGAAAGGATTAGGCAGCGTTTTTGCTGAAAGCTTCCGGGCGGCTTGCCGTTTGCCGGGACTTTCGACAATTATCGTTATATTTCTACCAATTTACACAAAACTTTCATAAATTATATATTAAAACCGTCCTGAAGAACCACGCTACCTATTAGTGAAAACCGCATGAAAATCTGTTTCGTAGTTCTAAAGATTTAAGCATATATAGGGACAGACAGACGGAAAGCGACTTTGTTTTATACTATGTAGTGATTTATGATTAAAATACAACTATCCGTTGACAGACCGCCGGATCGGTAAAATTCAGTGTAGTGCACAAACGCCCTAACACAGCAATAAGACCAAGAAGCAGATTGCCTAAAATGAAAGATGCCACTACTGCTATAATGCCCAAAACGCTAATTGACTAAGAAACAGATTGTCTACAATGTACCGTGACTATAATGTTTGCTGCCAATGGTCAATTTGAAAGTCTTTAAATATCAATAAATAATTAAAAAACCGTATTATCAAAATACTCATTTATTTTATAAACTACTAGCTGACCCAGCGCGACTTCGTTCCCGTGGCCCTACCCCCTACTCCACCCTACCCTACCCGTACTCTACCCCTACCCTACCCCTACCCTAACCCTACCCTACCCTACCCCTATCCTACCCCTATCCTACCCCTATCCTACCCCTATCCTACCCCTACCCTACCCTACCCCTACCCTACCCCTACCCCTACCCTACCCCTATATCCTTCCTTGGACTTCCACGAACATTTCAAGACCAAAATTAGCCAAATCGGTCCAGCCGTTCACGCGTGATGTCGTGACCAAGGGAAATAGGGATTCATTTTTATATATATAGACTAGCGGATCCACGCATAAACGTGGATGGCTGGATGAACATCATTAAAGTGGGAAATACTGAAATTGAGTACACAGACAAATACATTTATCTGGGACAGTTAATAATGCAGAATGACTGCATAAACAATGAAATTGAACAAAGAATAGCTAACAGTTGGAAAAGATGTTGGGGTCTAAAGGAGGCAATGAAAGACAGAACACTTGAAATACATCTAAAAGGCAAATTATTTAATACTTGCATATTACCCGTTCTAATGTACTTATGGCATTCAAACGTGGGCTAAAACACACAAAGAAACTAACAACATACCAACATGCGATGGAAAGAAGTAGGTATGTTAAATGTCAAAAAATCAGACAGACTACAAAACAACTAGGTACAGTGCCACAATCTTTTCTGTTCCGGTGGCCAAAATGTGAAACTAACGTGTTTTTTTTAATGTCATTTTGCTCTCAAGTTGAAGTCCAACCATAACGCTGCTGGCGGCTGAAGGTCTTGAAGTCAGGGCCGGGTAAATTGCAACAAAAAAAAGAAAAACGTACATAGCGCCGCTGTCACAGGAACAGAAAAGTTTTTGGCACTGTATATCAGAAGCAAGACCAAAGTCCAAGATGTTACATACAAAATCAAAAGGCTTAAATGGCGATGGGCAGGCCATATGATAAGAGGAAAAGAAAAATGGAGCAAAATTATAACAAGGTGGTACCCCAGAGAAGGCAAAAGGAAGAGAGGTCGACCACAAGGAAGGTGGGACGACGACATATGAGAAGTCGCAGGAGCGACATGGAATAGAGTGGCTGAGGACAGACACAAATGGAAAAGGTTGGAGGAGGCCTTTGCCAACTGGCAAACAGACCTACAAAAAATGAGCAAGGCTCAAATATTAAACCACTAAGAAAATCCAAAGATAGATGGTCTGAAGTGAAAGGCTATATTATAGCGGATCCACGCGGTTTCACCCGCGTAGTACCCGTTCCCGTGGGAATATCGGGATAAAATATAGCCTATGTCACTCGGAAAGAATGTAGCTTTCTAATGCAAGGGTTGCAAACTTGGGTGTTAACTACTCTCAAGGGACCTAACAACATATAAAAAAATAGTAGTTACATGTTTGCGATGTTTGTCTTTTTTTACAAGCTTTTATTTAACTTGCAGTGTATGTATGCATGCATGTAGATATGTATGTCCGTTCGTCAAATCTTACAAGCCTTATTTGACCCACTTCCCTGTGTCCAATTGAGCTGAAATTTTGTATGCAAGTTTGGTTCCGATGACAATGCAATTAAATATATAATCAGTATAGTTATCAATTCAGAATTCTTGCAAATTTTCAAGTTCTATATTCTTGTTTTGTTGTGATGGTTACTTGACACATTGTCAATGTACCATAAAGTTATAATCAGCGAGCATTCAGCGAGCGCAATCTTCATAGAGTGCGTGTCAGATAACTCTGCGACTGGGGCGTTTTTGGCACTAGTTACAGTACATTATTTTGTTCTAAGCTTATGGAAAATATTAGTATTCGATTTTGACCCCGCGCAAACTTATCTGGCGCACACTCTAAATTCAACTAGTAATAGAACACATGTCCCAACTCGACACCCGATTTGAATTGGTTATTTGAGAAAGAACATGAGTTGGGAGGCAAAAAACTGTCTGTTAAAAACACATACCAAGCAGTAAAAATGTTTGATGCAGTTTTGAAAAGTATGCTACAAGTAAATAAATTTGAGATTATCAAATTATTATTATTTCTATTAAAACAATAATTTAAAGTCCCTGGACCTAGGCTTTTTCTCAATTACTCGATTAAAAAAAAATCGACATCTAATTAAAAATGAAGTTTCCCTGTCAGTTACAGGCCACTCGAAATAGTTTTGAAGAATTTTTCGTCATTCTTTTGTGACGGGTACGGTTCAATTTTTTTCAAATCCAAGACCTTTTTTTGTTAATAGGTCTTTTTCTTTACAAGCCCATTGCATTGGCAAATCCAGGTGATTTCTGTGGGTATTTGATAAGAAAAAGTGATGTGATACAAGGCCTTGTCCAGTGATGTGATACAAAGCCTTGGCCAAGGCCAGATTTGGTGCAGCTTTTTTTATTTGATTTGATTTTGATTTGGTATGAACGTGTGTAGCACGGATTATATTTGCTTTACAGCAAAGTTCGTCCGCACCAAATCGGCGGTTAGGTCTGGTCTGGACGTGTGTAGCCTATCAGACCCTACTAGGTGTCACTCATGTGTCACTTTCCACCATGTACAGTGCCACAACCTTTTCTGTGCCGGTGACAGCGGCGCTACGTACGTTTTTCTTTTTTTTGTAGTAATTTAACCGGCCCTGACTTCTAAGAACTTCAGCCGCCAGCAGCGCTATGGTTAGACATCAACTTGACAGCAAAATGACATTAAAAAAATCACGTTAGTTTCACATTTTGGCCACCGGCACAGCAAAGTTTGTGGCACTGTAATACTTCCATGCTTTGCACATAAATAGTTCACTAAAGTATACGACAGATGGCTCCAAGTTAATACAAGCATGAGGGAGTTTTTTTTGACGTTTCATCGTTAGTTCAAAAATTTGTACTAGATGGCGCTACCCCACTATAGCGACCTAACTTTTTCTGAAGAAGTAAACGAAAAAGTACCTAATAGAAAATAGCAAAGAAAATAGTATGTCTGTAGTAAGGCGTACATTAGACGGTCATGCAACAATCATTCAATTCCATCACTCATGACTATCTAACCAATCGGTATAGAGGAACTTCGGGCAGCGTTATGAATGGTTCATTTTGATTGGCTAAAAGAATCGTGAATGATAGCAAACTGACAGCAAATCCTACAGTGATACAGTCTAATGGGCGCCTAATAGGAAGACTAAAGCGGCCCATTCACGGCAGGCCGCCCCGCCCTAGTTTACATTAGTCGAGCAGCTCGGCGGCCTAGCGACCTAGGGGGCTACCGCGTAACTTTATGGGTATGAACTTCATACGTTTTTGGGAACTTTAAGTCAATTTTATGAAGAAAGGAGCCGCTATCAGTTCCTTGTTTTGTGTCTTCGGTTACAACGAGAACTAGCTAGCAACGTTCAACAAAACAAAGCAGCAAAAATTTATTAAAATAAGGAATTCAAATGACAGTTGAAGCCCATACCCATATCCATATTTTTTTGCCGGCAGCCCCCCTGGGTCTGGGTCCAGTAACTGAGGTACTACTCGACTCGCCTTCCACCGTTTACATTGGTAAAGTAATTGGGCCCAGAACCTCTGGTAAAAGTACTGGGCCCAGTTGGTTTTCCGAGCGAGTCAACGGCTTACACAGGGCGAGTAAGCAGACGAGTCGAGTTACAAGTGGTGGGGAACAACTTGGCCGAGCAACTATAATCAGCGCAAGACCACTCGACTCGCTCAGTAGGTCTAGCACAACTTAGCGCGACTCTTTGTCGCGCTCCTTTCAACCAATAAGCACTTCGCCTTAAGTCATGCGCGCTATCGACGAGCGATCTGATTGGTTGAAAGTGCCCGCGACTCTTTGTCACTCGAGTCGCGCTCAAGTTGTGCTAGCCCTACCCAGTTTACTCGCCCTTTCGTTTACATTGGTCGAGTTAGCCTGCTTTTTGTCGCTCGCTACTCAACTCGGCCGCCTACTCGACCAATGTAAACTAGGCTTTTACGTAGGATGGTGAATGTTGTCGCAGGAGGCTCCTGCAACAACATTCACTATCCTGCGTGAGGCGAGACGGATGGCGGGGCGGCCTGCCGTGAATGGGCCGCTTTTAAAATAATCAATCATCGACCAAAGAGTACATTATTATCCCACAGATAAGGTAGAAAGTGAGCTCCAATCACAAAAACCAGACAGATTAATTTGACAGTACAACCGACCAACACACAAGTCTTTTTAAGGCTCAATGAACTAATCCTTTGCCATAAATGCTGAAAAAAGTAGGTTGTATTATGCCCCCAGTACACGATGGCCGATCATGGTCGGCGACCATGACCAATACATCGTACATTGACACTTTTGAAAGAACCTTTTTAAACTTGTTCGTTCAAAAGTGTCAATGTACGATGTATTGGTAATGGTCGCCGACCATGATCGCCCATCGTGTACTGGGGGCAATAGAGTTACAGCGCCATCTAGTGCATCGAAAAATTACTGCAGGAAACTCCCCCATTAGTCTACCTACAGAAAAGAAAAATCCTTTTTTTCTATACCTATGTAAATATGCCTTGTGTTTAATGAATATGGTGTGTGTCTGTAGTAAGAATCTACAATCCCTTTTTGGTGGTAAAATATATTTGTGTGTTTGCAGACTTGATGCAGTTAGAGAGCTAGACTGTAATAAATTAACTGGCAAACGACCATGCAATAATGATGCATTAAATGAAATGAAGCGACTTACAAACACGTCCAATAATAACTAAAAATACAAAAATAAATTATATTTAAAAAAACCTTTTATTTAAAATCAAGCTTTTATTCAAATGTCCTAAAAAGAATAAAATAAATTTTGTATCAAGTCAAAACCAACAAATTTATTACATTAAACAATCTATATGTTTTAAAAGCTGGTCGCGAGATTTTATTGTTACTGGGCTACTTATATTTGACATATGAAATTAAAGCAATAAAAAAAAAAATAAACAAATAAACAAATAAAAAAAGAAACCTAAACCTAGTAATAAACAAGAGTAATGGGACTCAACACGACATTTATTATGTAGTACATTAAGTACTTACAGCTTGACAACAACACCTAGTTCTTTACTCCAATGAAATAACTAAATGTCAAATCTAATTCTTTGAGTGGCCTTAAAAGTTTTGATAATAAAGCTAAACAAATTTTACACATATTAAATAACTAGCTTTCCGCCCGCGGCTTCGCCCGCGTGAACTACACGACGTTATCCCGCGGGAATGTAATATTTTTCCGGGATAAAAAGTAGCCTATGTTCCTCTCCAGGCTACAAAGTATCTATGTTCCAAATTTCAGCCAAATCCGTTCAGCCGTTTTCGCGTGATTGAGTAACAAACATCCAAACATCCAAACATCCAAACATCTAAACTTTCACATTTATAATATTAGTAGGATGTTGTTTCACTAATCTTACACAAACATCATTTAGAATTTGTAAAAAATAGTCAAAATAATGTTTATTGCCTGGTGTGGTGCAGGAGTAGAGTAGGTAGGGATACCTTCCCCGGGTTGGGGTTTCTGATATTTGTGTGCAAGAAATATTATTATCATTGAATTTTATAAGTATAGCCCTGAGATTTATGAGGTGCCAATCGTTGGTTTTCAAAATAAGGCTGTTTGAAAACGATTGTCTTTTAAATATTTTTGAGAGAGAATGCAATCACAAGTTTTCATTAAAAAAATATATGGTAAAAATCTTAAAATAAGTCGCCTCGCTAGGGTTTTTTTAGGAGGTGGGAGAGGGAGAGGAGGGTCAGGGGACCCCCCCTCTTCAAGTTCCACCTGCCGGAAATGCGTAGTTTTCGAGATATGAGCGACAGAAGTTGGTATGAAAATCGTTACAAGTCGCCTCAATAGGGGTTTTTTGGGAGGGAGGAGGAGGGGTAGGGGGAGGTGACCCTCCTCTTCAAACCCCACCTACCGGAGTTGCGTAGTTTTCGAGTTATGAGCGAAAGAAGTTTAGTATGAAAATCGCTGCCGCCTATTAGTTTCCGATATAATCGACCTTCAAAATTCGCTCGAGAGTAGGTACGCATAAAGTCGTTTCTGGCGCTTCGCCGGCCGCTGCCGCGGCACGCTCGCTTCGCTCGCTCGGCTCGCGCGCTGGGTTCATGTCAACCTAACACGCTTGTCGCTGCGCTCCTCGCACCTATCACGTGACCTATGGTCTACGGTTTCTAAGTCCCAGCCCCATAGTGCCCCCTTCAGGTGCAGAATGAAAATTACCACAATGAAAATAACACGAGTTTGAGTACTTAGCACATTCACACGAAAAAGCAACGGAATGAATGACGCAAATTGACGCAATCTGTCTAATGTTATGTCAGTCAACTAATCAAAATTGTGGTTTTTGTTTTACGTTTCGTTTCACGCAAAATTCAAGTTAAAAAACATATTTCATAAAATGCAGTTCATAATAAAATTAACGTTTCATTTCACGTAATTTTTTTTTATAAAAAATATTAAAAAATTTACTTATTTCCGGCAGCTAAATTTGCTTTAAAGCATTTTATGCGAAGCCCAAAAACACCTCCACAGCCTCAATTATCCTCAAAGAAGGCGACTTGTTTTAAGATCCAACCCAAATATATAGAATGTGTATTGTGTAATATATTACAATGTTAACTCCTCCTCCTCCTTGCGTCGTGTTCCTCATTACTGAGGTTCGTGAACAATGTTAACAGGACATAGTAAAAGTTTAAAACAGTATAAACTTTAGGAGGGCTACTCACAGAGGTGCTTCTGTTTTTTAAGTTACAAATTATGACTGATGATTTTGTTATTGGTTCAAGCTCTAGCATTTAGTATGAAAGCCTGCCCTTCAAACCAAACAACTTGAAATAGCGATTATTTTCTGATTCTGAGACAAGTAGTTACAATCAAGTATTTTGAATGCTGACAGACTTAACAAATCTAAATTGCTGGTGTATCAACAATAATAAAAGGACACTCGTTTTGTTTATGAGTATTTAACATGATCATGACATCACAATGACCAGAAAATGAGTCATACACACACATGAATATGCAGACTATGATCGAATAAATGTACAATCGGCTACTTTGAGATTAACAACTGGCAAGGCAAAGAATAAAGTAGTGATAAGAAATTCAATCCAACAAAGCAAGATAAACTGTAATGTCAGGTGACGCCCGAAATAGTTAACTCTATATTTTCTTATAATCCAAGAGATGTTTCGCGTAAAACTACGTCCATGGTGTCACCAAATCTAGCTTAGGGCCTCATACGTCAGCTGAATCCATGTCGCAAGATACAGTTATTCATACACAAACAGACTTGTTCTGATTTAAGCCATGGGCCACTCACCCTTTGGATTTGCATTTGTCTCCATTTTAAATAATAGAAACGTATCACATTATCACAACACATACATTCAACTTGAATCACCACACACTAGCCTAGCCAAGTATCACTATAATTTATAAATATTTAATAAAACACGGAAGAAACGCACGACACAACTTCTCTGTTTTCACGATCACGTCAAATTTCTTTTTTTTAAGGCGTGCAGTGCATTCATGGAAGTGGCATTGTATAATTTGTGATCGCATCGGCATCGCACATGGCCATGGCAAAAATTTACCACTGTGCCACAGATTGTATTATAAGAATGGGGGATTTTTCCGACAGCTATAAAGAAAAAAAAAGTTGTTTTAAAGTGGCGACAGATGGCGCTCGCAAAGAACGAAGTGATCAAAAGTACCTAATCTAAAGGCTGATTTACATTTAGCGAGTTAACTTACGGTCTTGGCGAGTTAAGTTCTTATCATCGTTTGGACAGGGATTTGCCAGTCAAGTAGAACTTAACGATTAAGTACAGAGAATAGGATGAGGTTCTATTTTTTAGGCAAGTCAAGTGCAAGTCCACCCCGCCCGCGCGTCTTCCGCACCCCGAAGCGTAGTAAAATAACCTACAACTGTTGTCTTCGTCGCGGAGCGGACACTTCTTCTCGAACGGCAACTTATGAATGACTACTTACTCGCCTATACATTTGGACGCTAACTTACAACTTACTACTTAAGGCGCAAGGGTTCGCCAAACTACAAAATAGCCCAACAAGCAAAGTAATCCTATAAGGATTGATTATAAGTCTGCCTCTACTAATAACGTTCTTGTAAAGGATTTGTTGTAGACCGTTTTACTTATAATATCATTTGACAAGTCGTAATATACTCAAGGGCATTAGTTTTTATATATCTATCTTATAGCTTGCTACAAGACTAAAGTTTAAAACATTTATAGGACACTTTTACTAGTAATAGCATTTCACAAGCATAGATATTCTTAAGAGCTTTTGCTTTTATATCTCAGTCTTGTAGTTAGCTGCAAGAGTATCTTATAGGACACTTTAAAGAATAAGTCTCGAATAAGTCTCGTATAATTGTTTTTGGTAAGACTATATAGTCCTGAATAATATTTTGATCTAATAGTAGCATGTTGTAAGTAGAACAAGATTTATAACACACTTCTCTGAGATTACTATAAGTTTGAACTGCTATAGTTTTGTTTGAGACTTTTTTAAATCTTATTATACTCAATAAGAACGTTATGAGATCAAAAAAGCTAATGGACCACTAGATCAAGCACTTATCTAGTAAACATCTGCCATTTTGTAGATTTCTCCATCCTCTTGAGGAAATAAGTTTAAATATAAGTTATTGGAAACGATTCAAAAGGAGCAGTGGTTACAAAAGAAAAGTGACAAAAACGTATGATGAGTTAGTGAATAGGTGACCATTCGGAGAATAAATCCGACAAGATCAGAAAGCAAACAAAGCTCTTCCAGTGCGAATTCAGGTGAACTGACAGAGGGTTCTGCATATTATTCTATAAGCAATATTTTTTCTTCCTCATCTCACCACTCAGAAGATGAAGAAGTTCAACATTGGAAAGAAGAACACCATTTCAAATGAATGAATGAATTCTCTAATAAATGAGTCCTAAAAAAGTGAATAAAAACATTAGTGTAAATAGATTTCAGGGAACCCTAATTTGTTTCAAAATGGAGAAGAGTTATCTGGACCAAAACTACTACAAGCACTAATTTACCTATAATGGTTTTACAAAGTACTTAATGCAGTGCAATTTTAAAACATGGCGGATATACACAAGAATTTGATTAAATAAAATTTTTACAACATTGTACTTTGTGCTTATTTTCGAGGGGCATTGGTGAAACTAACCAAATTACTGTACATATTTACAGTAAAAATTAATTCCCCATCCTCCCATTCACATAGGTACTTAATTACAAATACTTACTACAATGTATTGTTATTTCTATAATAAAAGCAAGTGTGTTTACGTATACATTTTAACTTTAATCACAAAATAACAATGAACAATATTAACTTATAAAATTTACTTCTAAATACATTAGCTAATTACACTATAAACTAGATTGCATTAGTAAGATACTTGTGTAATATAATAATAAGAGCGTTTGTGCTTGTAATTGTTTAGTCTTAGATTATTATAAAAGCAATTGCTTTTCGCGAACGCTTTCTCAAGTATGCTATAGGGCTTAGTGACATTCTTTAAGCTGGTTATAAGATAATTACAGAAATAATAGCTCCTATAACTGCGCCCAAATCCAGGTTTGTAGCATACTACAAGTTTCTTATAAGAGAGGTTAGAAGTAGTCTTGAAGATAGCTATAAGAACTGATTTTGCTAGTTGGGAGGCCTATCTTTGGAGTCAAACTAGTCCTAAAGGAAAGGCTCAATGAATTTGAAAAAAATATATGTTACGTAGAATAAAGTCAAAAATAAATTCATAATTCAAAATTTGATTGCGTCTTCTAGATTTGATAAAAAAAAAAAAAACCTTTAATCTATTTTTATGCAATAATTTTAGAACTAGTCCTTAACGGTTGAAGCAATTTTGACGGCACTTTCACTAAATTAAAGAGCAGTAAATTTTTTTCAAATTTATAATAGGAAATTTGAAACAAGTAATTATTATTGGTTTTAAATTCGAATTTATTGATATGCGCAAGAGATTCCCTACGCCAGGTTTTTTTTTTTTTTTTTTTTTTTTTTGTTTATTATCAAATATACATAAAAATACAAAAGTTGTTTGCTACATTCACAAAAAACCACGTAGGTTTACATTAGGAATGAGCTGTTCAGCAATCATTCGCTTAAGTTAAAACAAATCTAGGCTTAATTAACACAAACATAGTACATACAACTTTGTACATAGGTACAAAGTTATTCTAGCAATAGCAAGTTCACTAGCATAAATATAAATACAGCAAGGAGTGACATGAGCGCCGCCATGCGATGGTGGCGCAAACGCTAGAGATAGTGCAGCTACACATACAGGCTGTTACAATTTTTGCAAAAAGTATTGTTCTAATTTTAGTTTTATATTTTTGTGGGTTATACTTTTTCTTAGTTCTAGGTCAAGATTGTTTATTAAGAAAGGAATTAAATAAGCGCTAGTTCGCCGGCCATAAGTATTATTGGTTTTAGGCACTATTAATTTTTGGTTTGTTATTTCTCGTGTCGTAATTTTGTGTTTTTTTAGTTCTTGAACACTTAGGTTAAAGAATTGTTCTTTGAGAAGATTATAACTTACTTGATCGTGGACGGGCAGTGTCTTGCAAATTTTGAATAACATATTGTCATTATTAGCACAATCAAGCATCATTTTAGGTGGTACAATATTTTTAAGTATTCTTATTTGCAATCGCATAATATCGTTGAGGTAAGTTTGGTAACTACGTCCATAACTACTTAGTCCGTAGGATACTACAGAGGCAATAAAGGCGTTGTAAATAAGTAGTCGTGTACTAAATGGTATTCGCTTTCTAATTATAATAATATTAGCCAAAAATGCTCGTAACCTGGTACAAATGCTTTCAATATGTGGTTGCCAATTAAAGTTACTATCTATAATGAGACCAAGATAAGTGTGGCTGTTGACTAACTCTATAGGCTCACAATTATTAGGGCAAGTTTTTGGTTGTGTTTGGTTATGAAAACATGTATGACTGTGGGATATTAGAGCAGTTTGTAAATTTTCTCTTTTATGAGGTGAACTAATATGCACTAATTTAGTTTTTTGTGTATTTAAGACCAACCCCATATCATGACACCACTTACTGAGAGTGTCAAAATCGAACTGAAGTTTTTTCATTGCCTCGTTTACATTACTATCAGCAATAAGTATGCAAGTATCGTCTGCAAATTGATAGGAAGTGCAGTAGCTTAGTGTTTTATTCATGTCATTGACATAGGCCAGAAAATGGATAGGCCCCAAAACCGAACCCTGAGCTGTGCCTTGGGTTACTTTCATACACCCACTATAACAGTCCTGTATCTTAACGCAAAAAGATCGGTTCCGTAGATAATCTTGGCACCATTTCAACAGAGGCCCTTGTACACCTGTGTTTTCTAGGCTTTTTATAAGTATTTTATGGTCAAGAGTATCAAAAGCCCGCGAAAAATCAATAAATAAGGCAAGTACTTGTTTCTTATTGTTAAGGCTATCATTAATGTGATCTGTAAACTTAGATAATAGGGCTGTTGTACTTTTACCTGGCTGGAATCCATACTGATTACTGTTTATTATGTCGTTATTCTGATAGAAGTTATGGATCAGTCCACACATATACTTTTCCACAATTTTATCAAGTGACGATAACAGAGTGATAGGTCGATAGTTACTTAAGTCATCCCGCTTCCCTTTTTTAAATACTGGACGTACACATCCCTTTTTTAATTCGTCAGGATAGACTTTAGCCAAAATTGAGGTGTTAATGAGATTTGCAAGAGCCAAAGAGATCTTTTCACTAATATGTTTTAAGTCAATTGTTCTAATCGCATCAATACCAGGTGCTTTATGAGTATGCAGTTTCATAATTATTTTGTGTATTGCGGCTGGTGTTGCTTTAGCAAATCTCATACATTTATCAGCTTTGTCCGTGGTATCTTGTTTTAGTAGTTTTAAGCTACATTTGGGGAGTAGGTTTTTAACAGCATTGTCAAATTGATTAGCGAAACTATTTGCAATTACTTCAGGAAGGAGATTTTGCGCACGAAACGCTTTCATAATAGCTTGGTCTAAAGATAAGCTCATTCTCCCATAGATCTCATTAATAACTTGCCATACGTTACGACTATTTGTAAAATTCAATTTTATTTTATTTTTGTAATATAAATTTCTATAGAATTCTGTTACTTTGTGTACCTTATTCCTTATTTTATTATATTCTTTTCGCAGGGTAAAGTTATTTACATCTTTTCTCCATTTATTATAAAGCATATCTCTTTTGTCGCTCAATTTGACAATATTGTCGTTAACCCACGGGGCTACTATTTTCTTTTTGACTGTGATTGGTTTTTGCATTTTAGATTTTTTATACGCATCTATAAAAGTTTTTTTTATAAAATCATGTATATCATTGGGTGATTGCATATAATTGGTTTTACTCCAGTCGGCTTTATTTAATTCCCCCAATAATATTTTTTTATTAAAACGTGTTGACATAACCTTGTTGTTATTGTGAGCAGCCTGTATGTGGGGGCCGCGTGCACTGTAGCAAGAAACAATAACAGCGCGGTGGTCGGCCAGTGTGGTATCGACGGCCGCCGTAGTCGGTTCTAATGAAGCGGGGCGCACGAAAATATGATCGATACATGACTTTGATACTTTATTTAGTCGCCTCTCAATTCGAGTGTAGTCGGTTATTCCACATAGCAATCCGAAACCACTTAGCATGTCGAGATATGATTCCCTGTGATTTGAAGCGGTTTTTAGATCTATATTCGTGTCGCCCAGCATCATAAAATTATCATTACAATGAATTTTCCCAGATATCAATGAATGCAATTCTTTAATAAAAAACGGTAGGTTAGTGGATGGTGGTCTATAAATAGCACAAACAGTTACGGTTTGATTGGAAAGTGTTTTTATTGTTCCTACGATGTTTTCAAATGTGTATGATTTTGTGAACTGCTGCGTAAATTTAAGGTAATTTTTAACGTAAATGATAATTCCGCCACCTTTTTTATTAGACCGCAGCTGTGTATGCATTGTATAGCCAGGGATATTATACAGATGACATAATGAGTTTGATATACCAGCTTCGGTAATGATTATCATATCTAAAGGATATATGCAAGTATGAATAATATAAAGTAGTTTAGGAAAGTTTTTAATAAGGGATCTTATATTTATGTGAATACAAGCTAAAGTAATTTTATTTAGTGCAAGTTTATTAAAAAAGGAATTTACTGTTATACAATTGAATAACTCAGTTACTTGTGTGTTATTGTTCATTTTATACAGATGGAAATTAAAACAAAGGAGGTTATAGGATCTTCTAGATTTTAAGTGATTAAATTATTTAATTTATTTTTGGGTAGGTACCTATCTACCCACTTAATATTATAGTTATAGTTTCGAAATGCGTTACTTACTCCGAAGCTTTGTTTGACAAAGCTTGTATATCAGCGGTGGAACGAATGCTGTATATCTTACTACCGCTAGTTTTGCGAACAAAGATCCTACCTGCTTTGCACCAGATAAATTGGAAGGATTCACGAAGTGCCTGCTTGGTATTATAAAGAAGGGTTTTCGTATACATAGTGAGAGATTCGCGGATATAAATATTTTCTGATGCCTTCGACTTAGGGGCGTCGCATAGGATGTCTCCAACCGTCAGTCGCAATCTTCTACCCGCCGCAATCCAGTCTTCACGAGCAGCCTTAGTTTTCATCTCCACCACTAACGGGCCCGGTTGTTCCTTGCGGCCTGGTAGGCGCCTAGCTGATAGTATTTCTCCAATGTCCGCTTCCAGTTTCTCAGCTACATTTTTAATGAGTGACAGTACATTCTTGTTGTCAGGAGATGATGATTCCGGAATGCCAGTTATTTCAAGTGACGTTCCTAGGAACTTCTGGTCTATTTCTTGTATCTGCTGCTCCATAGAAGCCACACGGAGTTCGAGATTTTTGTTTTTATTTATAAGCTCAGCATTTTTATTTTCCAGTGATTTGATTTTACTTTCCTGTTTTTGTATAGTTTGCTCCATCGCACTTACTTGATCACTCGTGAATTCCAATGATGCTTGTATGTTTCCTAGTTCAGTCCTGATGATTTTCTGCATTTCTTGGCTCATGTCCGCCAGTAGTTTTTTCACATCAACGGATGCTGCTGGCATCCTTGGGCTAGAGGGGCCATCATCCTCGCTGTCTGTTTCATCACCAGGAACAAAGAATGATGAACGCCTCGAGATGTTATTAGCACAATCACCGCAATTCCATTCCAAGGCGTTTGAGTTGCGAAGCGAAATAATTTGCTTATTACTAATCTTTGCACACTCTGGGCTAGCATGCACGATTTTATTACATCTGCTGCACTCCAACCCAGGTTGCTTTTTTGTAATGTTTTTATTACAGTTTGTACACTTTTTCAAAACCATTTTTTAGTCGTGATGAAGTATTGTAGGTAGTTGAATATTATTACAATAGCAATGCGCGCACAAGTGTCACGAACAGCGAATGAACGAGAACTGAGGTCTGCGCGTCAGTCTTGCTCAGCTCAGGCATTTGCACGGGGAGGTTCTGTCGCTCGTTGACGCGCACTCGTTCACGATCACGAGTCAATCGGTGGTTGCAAAGATTAAATTACGAAGCGGAGTTGGTACAATTAGGCATAATATCTCGCCTGTGCGCATGGACGCTATCGTAATAGTACATTATTGCAAAGGCCGTGAAATAGGCAATAGGCTACTTGACTCGACTTAATTTCATACATCGAATGAATATTTCCTTTAGTACTAGGCTTAGGAAAACGCAAGAAAGCGAAGCAATATCAAAAAATAAAAGTACATGATGGATATTATACATTTAATTTAATTAATAAAATTTACATTAGGTCATATTGGGGCAATAACTAAAAGATAATGTTATTGATTTCCCCGGTACATTTGTTGTTGAACTTCTGATGAGGTTTGCAGGTGGGCATTGGATGTAGTGGTATCTTGTTTTTTTTTCAACTCATAAAATTTTCATAGTTTTTATGTATTTTTCTTTTAACTTCGCTGGAAGCAGGTTTTCCATTTTCGATTTGGCTACTGAGGGACAAGTAGCTTTCTAATAGATATCGCATGTAGAATAGAAAGAAAATGTATGGGATTGACATTAGTGGTCACGTGACATTTCAATCGCTAATGTCAATCCCATACATTTTCTTGGAGGGCTGATCTTAAATCTGGTGGAGTACATACAATCAATCTCCATTTCACTCTCTGAATCGTTGGAACCCATTTTAATGAGCAATTTTCTGAGAGGCCATTTAAAAAAAAAGCTTCCAATGAGCGATTTTCTGAGAGGCCATTTAAAAAAAAAGCTTCCAATTGCTTCACTAGATGGCGTTGAATAAGTATGTACATGTCTATGGTATATTTTGGTATGAAACATATTTAAATTAATTACTTTTTAACAACCCAAAGGAAACTAATAATATATTAAATAAGTACTATGCGATTATTAAGAATAGGACTGTCAAAACGGCCATATTTGTTTGCGTTTCGCTTCCACTTCAGGGTGTAGGATGTGCAAGAAAAGGAACAAAGATCAAGAATGCCGTTTGACAGTCCTATTCTTATAATAATCGCATAGTACTACTGTGAGGAACAGAAACGAAATAGGTAAATTTAAAGATTTAGGTAAATAAATAACATCTGTCTGACGTTCCGTTTTACGTAAAAAAGTCGCGTCAAAGTAAAATTTATAACGTTCCGTTCCTTCTAACTGCATAGGTGGGACAGCGCCATCTAGTGACTGAGCTTTCAGAAAATCGCCCATTATTAAATTATTATTGATTACTCATAATAGCCGAAAATTCGACCAGACCGTGAATTTTATTTACCTATCGACAAAATTTTAGTATTGTATGAGTAAGTATGTAAATAACAAAATCAAGGCGAGTTTTCAGCTTTGCCGCCAAGTTTTTATTTAAGTATCGTCTGTGCCGAAAGGCAAACGCATTTATGGCTATACAGCCACGTGAACACAATTTGAACTAAGCAAAGAGGCTTACTTTGGTATGCCAAAAATAATAAAAGAGATCCAATCAGCACGCTGTTCATACAACATTTCTGGAGCTTTCTAATGTTCCAAATTCAAAAAACGCTCCTGCAATGGATTGATTGATTTTTTTTAAATTCGTCTTCCCTTGTTATTTTTAACCGACTTCAAAAAAAGGAGGAGGTTATTTCGATTATTTCCATGCATGTTTGAGAAATAGTACGTAGTAGAAGAGAAAATACATTATTGTAAAACTGTATACCATTTTATTGCCTGTCAAATTAAAACTTTCTAAAAACATGACATTCTTACTTACTTATTATTGTACAGTAGAGAATATACATTATTGTAAAAATGTATACCGTTTTATTGAATTACCTAGTTCTAATTTATTAAAATAATCTTATTGTAGGAATAGGGAAACATTAAAAATATTTTTTTCACTTCTCATGCTCGTAAAGTTCGTGTTTATGTTGGGTATAGGCTGCATAAAATCGCTTTTTATGCTCTAGTGCATAAAGTAAAACCTTCGTCTGAGTCTCAGACTCTAAAACAAAGGTCGTCAGGTAAACAGTCACCACGCAATTAAACTTAGTTATATAAACTTGATAATTCATTATGTTTCTTCAATTTTGTACATAATCCACGTTAAATTACTAAATTAATAAAACTAGGCAAAATTAATGAGTTTTCTAAGAAATAAGTATTTCAAAAGTATTATGGACTACGATCTATGCTAGAATCAGCCACTGCCCCGAATAAAAAAAAAGAAAAAGGAAGTCTTCCCGCCAATATGGCGAAGTCTTTATTTTGTCTTTTTTGCAATATTGCTCTTTATTTTTCTCACAATCGAAGTGAAAAGCAGAGTGTATAACTCGTACTTACATAAAACCCATTTTACCCTCGACTTGACTATTCACGTCTTGATATATAGGTACGTCTCGGGTAAAATGGTAAGTTTTATGCACTTGTTGTAGAATCTACTATTTTATGTTTCCATATCCTTACAATGTTCTAAGGCCCTAACCAAACAAAGTAATATTTCAGACTTTTGTGTAGGTCCAGGATATTAAAAGCCTACAATGTCAATCAAAAAAACTACATCCTATACTTACCTGCACCAAAATTGCAACAATCTGCCAAACACTACTGTTTCAGATTAAAATTATTTGGTAAACGCAACGTTGAGTTTTGAATAATTTAATTACTACCAGTGTTATGCCCCCAGTACACGATGGCCGATCATGGTCGGCGACCACGACCAATACATCGTACATTGACACTTTTGAAAGAACCTTTTTAAACTTGTTCGTTCAAAAGTGTCAATGTACGATGTATTGATCATGGTCGCCGACCATGATCGGCCATCGTGTACTGGGGGCATTACAGTTACAGTCATCTTTTATGCATAGTGTTAGTTGCAATTGCAATGAAATAAGGTATAAATTTCAAGTAGGTAGCAAAAATCTATTTTTTTGCCCTTATTTGGAACGGAAGTATACACATAAATCACATAATATGCCTACAAGTCTCTTTGATTTCGGGGCACGTAGACCCGAATTCACACAGGCGTGTAGGCAGCTAAACAAGTACTTACAGCATCTGCACGCTTAATCTTTGTAACTACCGGGGGAGATGTGCGGGCACGCGGTGTGCGAGCGCATAGCAAGCCTATGCTTCGCCCAACGCTCAAGGTCGTTGGCGATTCATATCACCTTAACTGACTGATTTCTTAACTCGCTACTACAGTAGCGAGTACCTACAGGTACTTAATAATAATAATAAAGCCCTTTATTCCGAACTTAAGTAACTAAAGAAGAAAACTACAAAAGATCTCTAAGTTCGGTGTGCCTCCTAGCATAGGCCTCCTCCAACGACTTCCATTGTTGCCTGTCTTGGGCAACCCTTCTCCTGAAGGGTTGCCCAAGACCTACAGGTACTTATGCAAATGTAAATCAGCCATAAAAGACTAGAATTTAGGTCAAAAACACGCACGCACGACGTTGCCATGATGGCCAGGCTATGCTAGTCTTGTCATGTCAGTCGAACGAGGGGATTTTACCGCAGAACAGGAGGGCTACCGGCTAAGAAATCTGGATATGGGTATGGGCTTCAACTGTCATTTGAATTCCTTATTCTGATAGATTTTTGCTGCTTTGTTTTGTTGAACGTTGCTAGCTAGTTATCGTTATACCTGACGTCACAAAACAAGGAACTGATAGCGGCTATTTTCTTTATAAAATGAGCGATTTTCTGAGAGCCCATTTAAAAAAAAAGCTTCCAAAAGCTTCACTAGATGGCGTTGAACGAAGTATGTACATGTCTATGGTATATCTTAAAATAAATTAAATAAGTACTGATAGGTACTACTGTGAGGAACAGAAACGAAATAGGTAAATTTGCCGGCTCCAAACTATCGTCCAACATTCCAACACTCCAACATCTTTCACAGTTGGAGTGTTGGACGATAGTTTGGAGATCGATCAAAACAGACTCTCCACACATCGTCCAATCTTCGGCCAACCTCATTCACTATGGAGGACGTTGAAGTGATAGGTGCTTCTGCGCTGTACCTTTTGAGTGCATATAATAATTTCAGAGGTAGGCGTACATGTACCTAACTTTACAGGGTGATCCATCGGGTCGGGTCAGTATGTGAAAGTTTGAAACTATAAGAGATAGAGATAGGTATTTGTTCTAAAACCCTAACCGTGAGACCCGTTCTAACATTGGTGGCAGCTAAAAAGGGATCCAAAAACCAGGATTCCCCGGTACGTCTCCCAAAGTCGCGTGTGAAGTGATTACCAGTGAATTTAGTGGCATCACCGTATTTTGCCATTTTCCTCTGTTTCCCACTGTGTTTCGCCGCATCCTACAATTTCTGGAATCACTCCCGCTACACCTGGACACTGTACTTCTCCGTTACGCTGTATCCAGACGACGACGCCGTATTCTAACCCTGTATCCTGAAAGCCGTAGAATCACCTGTGAACTACTTACCATCATCACCGCATCTGAAGCCACGCCGCACCTTGCTACTGCACCTAAAGAAAAAACCCCGTTCCCTGCAAACATTTTAAATTCAGTGATCTAAATTCAGTGAAAAAATATATAGTGATCTGTGTACTAGTGAATATTGTGCAATTAATCCCAAACATATTCGTTCAATCTTATACACGCTTCGACATTCTTATCAACAAAGAATGCCATTATCGCATCCCGTCGTCGCCGCCGCTGTGCTCGCAGTCTATGCTACATTGTTGCAGTGAGTTTGAACCTTCTTGTCACTGACTTTGTTTCACCGTGTATAAACTGTGTGTTAAATATTCAACTGTGTTGTTCTATTTTTAGAATTATTTCGTGCCGTTCAATCTTGTGTGTAACGCTTTAATTTTCTATTTTTATTAATAATGGATAAACCAGATAATATGTTAGATGTCGAATTACCTATCGACACCGAAGACGAGAGAGCCGTTAGCCCTTGTCCGAGTGAGAGAAAAACTCGATCTCAGAAACTGAAAGCGCCATCTAGTGCCAATGTGCCCCATGCACCAGGCCTAGACCTAAACATATTGCTAAAATTCATTAAACCGTATGACGGAAGTAGAGATACTCTAAATTCTTTTATAATTAACTGTAACAACGCTTATGAACTCGCGAACGCGTCACAAAAGAACATCCTTTTTAAATATATATTGTGCCAACTCCAGGGCAAGGCCGAGGTGGCCTGTTCGATCAAAGATTTTAGTAACTGGGAACAGTTGAAGGAGTTCTTGAAAACTCAATTTAGCGAGCGGAAACACTATTCCCATCTGCTAACCGAACTACAAGAGAGCAGACAGTTAACAACAGAGAATGTTAACCAATACGCTCTCCGAATAGAAACTTACCTTTCGCAATTACTAACAGAAATTACTCTTAATAACACTAAATTAAAGGAGCTACCAGGCCGTACTGCGGCCATGGAGGAATTAACCCTCCACCACTTCCTCATGGGTCTACACCCTAGGATTTCAAAAATCGTGAGATGTAAGTCGCCAAGAACGCTTAACGAGGCGATCAATTTCGCAATTTCAGAGGAGCGTATACAGCAAACGCTGTACAAAAGAAACATTAATACCGAACACAAACCAGCAATTAAAATCACTAGAAATCCCAATACAACTCAATATCGATCTCAACCGGTATCTAATCCGAACAGACCTCAGAACTCCCATTGCAAATTCCCAGGTCATACAATTGAGAACTGCCGGAAAAGGGAGTATAATAATAGGCTCCGTAACCAACAGCCTTCGAGTTCCAATTACAACCCAATAAAAAGGGTTAATTTCAATCATGACCAAGAAAGCAAGAGTCATGACGAAATAGACTTAGGTCACCCCAACAATGATGCTGATTTAAACTAAATCGCGTCTCGTCGAGGTGTCACACGAGACGCCTCAAAGGCAAAATGAAAGACACCACTGAACCTACTACATCCACTGTATCCAACACTGAACCTACTACATCCACTGTATCCAACACCGAACCTACTACATCCACTGTATCCAATGTCAAACTTACTACATCCACTGTATCCACTACCAAACCAAATACATCCACTGTATCCAATGTCAAACTTACTACATCCACTGTATCCACTACCAAACCAAATACATCCACTGTGTCCAATACCAAACCTATTACATCCGCTGTACCCAAAACCAAACCTACCACATCCGCTGCATCCAGTACCAAATCTTCCAATAACGAAACACCAATATTCGAAATAATTTTCGACCCGTCGAAAAAGTCATTGCCTCATATTGTTGTCACAACCGCCGTCTCTAACCTACCTCTATCACTCCTCGTAGACACTGGTTTCTCGATCAGTCTTTTGAAAAAATCTGTAATAGAATCAACACCACAATTAAATGACGAAATTCTGAAACTAAAAGGCTTTAACTCCAGTGAAGACACTGTCCCAACTTTAGGCTCCTTTGATCTTAAACTATTTCCTGGTAATAAAACTAACACTTACCTTAAACACAAGTTCCACGTAGTCGGTGAAGTGGACCTGCCTTATGACGGTATCGTTGGTAATGACCTCCTTACTAAATTCCATGGTAAAATAAATTTTACACATGAAATCCTAAGTCTATGTAACTATAATATCAAAATATACTTTACTTACCCTTATTTCATAATTCCAGCCCGCACCGAAAAAGTAATAGAGTGCACAGTTTCGAATCCTGACCTCACAGAAGGCTTAATCCTCGATCAGAAACCATCAAAAGATCTTTTAATTGCCAATTGTCTCGTTCGCGTAAAAGAAAATAAAAGAATCAACATAACCGTCGTCAATGTCTCTGAATCCACGATGAATGTGAAAGTCAACCTCAATCTCAAACTCACGCCTATTGACGCAGTCCATTCCAGGTCACCAGAGGTGACAACCCCTGTCAATTATTCCAACTTCCAACCTCAAAACAAAAACTCCGCTGAAAGAACTCAACAAGTACTAAACCTACTGAGGACAAATCACCTAAATAACGAAGAGTCCGATGCTCTTTACCAAGTCTGTTCGGACTACTCCGATGTCTTCCACCTACCTGGTGAGAAACTTACGTGTACCAACGCTATTAGCTATGATATCAAAACTACTTCCCAAGAACCCGTTCATTCCAAAACTTACCGATTCCCTGAAGTCCACAAACAGGAAGTCAATAAACAGATAGATCAAATGCTCGATCAAGGTATCATTGAGCCCTCTGTATCCCCCTGGTCTTCCCCTATTTGGGTAGTACCCAAGAAACTTGATGCGTCCGGGCAACAAAAGTGGCGAGTCGTGATCGACTACAGGAAGCTTAATGATATCACCATTGGCGATACGTATCCCATTCCCCAAATCACAGAAATTCTAGATCAACTTGGACAAAGCAAATACTTTTCTACCCTCGACTTAGCTTCCGGTTTCCATCAAATCCCTGTCAACAATCCCGAAAAAACCGCATTTAACGTGCCTCAGGGTCACTATCAATTTACCCGCATGCCTTTTGGGCTAAAGAACGCGCCTTCCACTTTCCAAAGATTGATGAACACTACTCTCTCTGGCCTACAAGGCATCCGCTGTTTTGTTTATCTAGACGATGTTGTAACCTACTCTTTTGACCTCCCTTCCATGATCCAAAACTTAAGAATGATATTCCAAAGACTCCGAGAATTTAACCTCAAACTCCAACCCGACAAGTGTGAGTTCCTCAGACGCGAAGTTGCGTATCTCGGACACATAATTTCCACAGATGGCGTAAAGCCTAACCCTGATAAAGTAAAAGCTGTAATCCAATTCCCTACTCCACAGAATCCCAAAGACATCAAGTCATTCCTTGGCCTTGTGTCATATTATCGCCGTTTCATCCCTGACTTCTCCAAACTAGCTAAACCCCTCACTTCTCTCCTAAGAAAAGACACAATCTTTAACTGGGAGAATCAACAACAAGTTGCCTTCGACCTCCTGAAACAAAAACTTACCTCTGCACCCGTCCTCTCTTACCCTGATTTCACGAAACCCTTTATTCTAACTTGTGACAGTTCTAATCATGCTGTGGGAGCTGTCCTATCTCAAGGAGTGATCGGCAAAGATCAGCCCATTGCTTATGCCTCTCGAACATTGAACAAGAGTGAGTCCAACTACAGTACCACAGAAAAAGAACTCCTCGCCATAATCTTTGGCTGCAAAACTTTCCGACCCTACCTTTATGGGAGAAAATTCCAGATCGTAACAGACCACCGGCCTCTCAAATGGCTGTTTAATCACAAAGACCCGAGTAGCAAGCTGCAACGTTGGCGCCTCAAGTTGGAGGAATACGAGTACGAAATCATTTATAGAAAAGGAAAACTCAATGCGGCCGCAGATGCCCTTTCACGTCATCCCGTCAATCCAATTATCCCAAGTCAACCTGAGAACAGAGAAGATAGTCCCGAACCTGATCATGATAGTAGCAACAGGAGAAGCTCTCCATTCAGTCCCCTTACACTTGATGACTTAGGTGTCAGCCTCCCTACAACGCCCGAGTATGATAGTAGTAGCTTACCTCATATAGATTTGTTAGAAGACTCCGACTTCCAACTTGATTACAGCCCCGTTGATCCTACTGAGTCCCCTCCTAGAACTGATGATCCGTTGGCATTTAATGATCAAGAAACTTTTCCTTCTCCAACTCTTAATCCAACTCGGGAAAACCAAGCAATTCTACCTGAACCGACTCCTTCAACCTCACGAGATCAAACTATACCTATTACCTCGTACCCTGAAATCGAAAGTAACTTACCCGAACAATCTCCTCGTTTATGCAATGAATCCCCTGCTCCTGTAAATAATAACGATACATCCTCGCAGATCCCAGCTTCTGGTTCCCCTGTAACAATTCCTGAAACACAAGAAAATACTAGTCCATCCTGTCCCGAGCCTGACCCTGTTATATCACCAACCCTACAACCTCAAAGTCCAAATTCTGACATTATCCCTAGAACAGCTGACTATTCGACTTTCCTGAAAGAGATCAATGACAAAACCAAAGTGTTTAATACGAGTATTATAGAGCATAACGAATCCCTTATGAAAACTCACTGTCACACCGTCCTTGTTCCCGCTTCCATTGACTTAGACGAATCTAACCCCTACATTCCTGAAATTATTGAGAAACTGGACAACCCTAACGACATTTTGTATTCAGAGAAACAATTGTACTCTTTTGAAAAGGTCCCGAATCCTAATAAAAATATCTACTTAATCTTCACAAAGGTTCACCATTTTGATAACTGCACATATGCTGAAATATTCGAAACACTCAACAACATTAAGAGACACATTTTAGAAGATAATACGATTACTGAATTGTCTATTTCAGACTTTAAAAACCCTTTCGAAAAACAATCCTTCACAAAAATTTATAATATAACGGTTTTACAAAACAATAAAACCGATATTATGTGCCGAGAGGGAAAACATACAGCATTGTCTATGAAGAAGCAGTGTGTACTTAGCTTTACGATGGTGTGGTCTGGCCTTTAGCCATAAACAAAGTCGATCTTCCACTATTCATCCGCTAGGTGTCGCCCATGAAGTTTGACTTAATACTCTGAGGTAACTGGAGCTCTCACCCTGAATAAAAAAGTGTCGCCAACAAATTTGACATTTATGTATGTAGTGGCTGTCAGCTGTCTCATATGACCATACGTATTTTTTTAAAGTGTAGGTGAGACGGAAGACAGCCACTGTGTTATTTGTGGTATTCAAAAAATTGTTCGTACTGCACTCTCCAGTTACCTCAGTATTAAGTCGAACTTCATGGTGTCGCCTGTGTCCCCAGCTAGGGCGGAAGGTGTCTGCCGCCATTCCGAGTCTCATAGTCTTCACCAGGAAGAACTTCCTGCAATGCTGTATGTTTTCCCTCTCGGCACATAATATCGGTTTTATTGTTTTGTAAAACCGTTATATTGATGTGCCTCCGGAAAAAATACAGCATTGTCTATGAAGACGTGTTTGTTATCTGCTGGTGAAAATAATTAACACAACGCTATGATGAATAAGACATTTTATATTTATGTCTGATAAAAATAATGTTAAATTGTCATTATAATATAATAAGAAAGTTTTCAGAGTTAAAGAAAACGATCAAAATGGTTTTTACTTATTTCTAGGGAGACTAATCGTTTGCAATAATTGTTACGAAAATTATGTCTTGGACAATTTCCAATTGCCCCTAGAAAGTATTTTTTACCACCTCAAAGAGGCGAACAGATCTGCAGCTTCCTGAAGCTATCAGTCAGCACATTTTATACTTAATTTCATTTACTGCAGTATTATGCTTTAATTAATTATTTAATTTAGTTACTTTGTCTTTTAGTCATGACCTAAAAGAAGTATTCTCTAATTATCTCGAGAAGTATTACTGGTATTACTGCCGGTATATTTGAAATGGTTTTCAAGCTGGCTATGAACATGTGAGTCAGTTTCAAGCCCAAAATATGGAATAAGAAAACTGTTTTAATGGACTCTGCGTCCAGATGATAAGAATAGTACTTTGCTGATATACTAGCGATATCGAGGAGTTAATAATCTTAGACTTGGTTGGCAGAAAGCCACTTTAGGAATAGACTTGGGTCCCAACCACATTTAAAATTTCGTTTCAAGTTTCAGTTGGAGAATTATAGTTTTTGTCTATGAAGTCCAAAGATTATAATATTTTTTCTGTTACAATAGATTTATCAAGAATTTATGCGATATATCATAAGGCTTAGTCAAGAGATGTTAAGGATCGTCTTGATTATCACCATCTAAAATATCTTCTACTTGCTGGCATATAAGCCGTTTAGGTAGATTTACGTCAGTTTTGTTTTTATTTAATAAATCTTTTCCTTCTTATGACCACTCATATTTGACTACCCCACCCCCAATTTTTTAAATTTTCAGGTGATTTGTAATGCTTGAACCTGTGGAGGTGGCAGTAACAACGTTATACCTATCAGCGTCTTGGACAAGTGCAGGATTTCACGCGTGTGATCCAGAGATCGCGATTTCAGAACTTGTGATCAGAGAAAGAAAGCTCGAGTACACTCTGGCTCGACTATCATGCATGTTCTGTATAGATGAGTGCCCCAACTCTACTCGGAAGCGTCCGTTAGCTAGAAAGTGAGTAACTGGAGGTTCTAGTATTTTTGTCGAGTGGTTTGTGGCTCCGCGCCACAACACACACAGCTGTGTGGCTCCGCGCCACATCATCTCTTGGCATACCTTTGTAGGAATCGAGATAGTATGTCGAAGTTACATTTTGTCGAATTAGCGTTACAATATTTGTGAGTAGTAGCGGCAGTGCGGCCGTGCCGTGGCCTACAGAATCTCGCCGGCCTCGCTATTACGCATAACGAAATTGGCAAAGCTCCGCCAGGGTACAGCAGACTCTAAAGTGCACGCAGGCCAGGCAGTACCTCTGTTCTATGAAGCGATCTAGACTCCTGTTGAATTTGTCTACTTGCTACTAAATTATTCGCTATATTTTGAATTTTCTGCTGTATTTCGCCGAATTCGGGAATATTCCCAGTGTTGAGAGGGCGTTAGGGTAGGTTTTTAGTAACTGACTGTACAAACCAGGTTTCTCCAGGTGTCTAACGGCCTCCGCAGTTTCTTGGTCCATCGGTCTATTAGTAGGCAGGTAAGACCTTGACAAACTTCCGGGTCGGGATAGGGTGTCCGCGACCCTGCAGGTAAGACCTTGACAAACTTCCGGGTCGGGATAGGGTGTCCGCGACCCGGCACGTTACTAGGTCTCAGCGACCCAGCACGTTAGTGTTGCAATAATTTTCTACGAACTTTCGCTGGTAGGGTCTACGCGACCCAGCACGTTAATGGGTCTCCGCGACCCAGCACGTTGCTGTTGCAACAATTTTCCACGAACTTTTGCTGATAGGGTCTCCGCGACCCAGCACGTTACCGGGTCTCCGCGACCCAGCACGTTGCTGTTGCAATAATTTTCAACGAACTCTCGCTGATAGGGTCTCCGCGACCCTGTACGTTACTGGGTCTCCGCGACCCAGCACGTTGCCGTTGCAATAATTTTCGACGAACATTCGCTGATAGGGTCTCCGCGACCCAGCACGTTACTGGGTCTCCGCGACCCAGCACGTTGCTGTTGCAATAATTTTCGACGACCTCTCGCTGATAGGGTCTCCGCGACCCAGCACGTTACTGGGTCTTTGCGACCCAGCACGTTGCAGTTGCAATAATTTTCGACGAACTCTTGCTGATAGGGTCTCCGCGACCCAGCACGTTACTGGGTCTCTGCGACCCAGCACGTTACTGTTGCAAAAGTGTATCAGCCTCCGCGTCGCAGCCTGTAGGCGCAATTTAGTAGGTGTAGGTGGTCATGACCTAACCTCTCAAACACTAAGCGGTTATATGAGACTGCGCTGTCAGATCCCACAAACGAAAATGCAAACACAAAAACGAACCTTGATAATTGGTCCTTAAAACCACCCGATGCGATTGTGCAGTAGGGACACGAGTGTAGATTCCTTTACTCTAGTTTTATATCTAGTTTTTTTTTTCCCTTCAGTCTCCAAGCTGAAGGAACACCGACTTCACGGAATGTGAAATATGACAAAAGTGACTAGTTCTGACAAATGTGTTGGTGATGTAATTATAATTAGGTACTGTCTGCGCAAGTAATAATAAATAACAAAGTGATGAGTTATTTTAATGAACTATTCGTTCAGCTTTCGAAGATTGGATGCATTATTCCATTGCTTTTCTTCCGCAGAAAAGGCTTGGAAATGAGACTGGGAGTCTTGTTTATAACAAACAGACCATAATCCTTCCTTTCAAAAGTGCCCGGATCAATCTGATGTTACTGGTAATGTCATTGCATGTACATGTACTGGTATTGTCATTGCACTGGTATTGTCATTTAATGTTTCACTGTTACTTGTGAAGGCATTATTTTCTTTAAAAAAATGGTTAATGTGTGGCAAGAGCAAGATACACACATGAGATTCACTATTATTAACCCGCACAGATCAGTTTTGCGTATATAGAGGTAACTATATTGTGTTGACAAAACACACAGTAGGTAGTACGACCATAATGAAATAATATATAAACGTGTATAAAACAAACGTTACCTGTAATGTGCAAGATAGTGAAAGCCCAATTTACATGTGGGGTACTAACATTACGTTCTAATAAAATATATGAAGAAAATAATGTCAAATGTACGAAATAGCACATTGCTTTAATTTTTCAGTCTGTTTTATTCTATTTTCGTTGCCGATGTAAAAGGAATTTGTTCCGTGAAAATTTCTTAAATAATTTCAAAGATGAGGGTAGGTAAAAACCCAGGCTCATTTCTGGGAGCAAACGTAGCCTTTTTAATAAAATTCTACCGCCTTTAAATCAATTCACCTTTGTGTAAGTAAATTCAAAAGTTTATAAAGAATCACCCATGGGCAAAAGGGATAAAGACCCGCAATACATGGTATTGATGTAACATAAACACTAGGCATTATGTTTCTTTTTCTATTTTTATTAATAATGTGTAATGAGCAACGATATAAATATCCTTAGCTCAGAAAACGCTAGCAGTTTATTGTGCCTGCTATTCATGTTGGTTAAAAAAACCGTAAACATAACTCTTTGTTATTTTTAATTTCAATACCGGGTTGGTTAAAACATATCATGCAAAGCTTAAGCTTAAGCTTTCCTACAATTGTAGTGAACGTATTGCCGATTTTAAGAGTAACAAGGTTGAAATTCCATCATAAGTTTGAAAAGTTTCTTGTCAACTGGTTTGATGAACTTTTTATGTACATTTACTTAGTTCTAACAGTTTTGCATATCCAGTTGGTGTCTTGACATTGATACAAATCGGCTTAGTCAAGTTCTCATCAGTATTGTATTTGTAAAAAGACTGACCTGATATATCACGCATCGATCCGAGGATCGACCGTTACCTCAGCTCTTAGTTTCCTTTTCTCGGTGTTTGATGCTTGTTGATCAGTCTCACTGGAGCTGCTGGTCAAACTCTCCTCTTGTACTGGATCCCTCTCGTCGATGTCGATGTAATGGAGCCCGTTGACCAACGCCATATTTTTCCGCAAATTCCGTAATAACCGAGAAAAAAATAACAAATTTAATAAAGATCGTTTTATGAAAACCGTTAACAATTAACGTGTGAGTTGAATTTCTGATCTTTATTTGAAGATCATGAAGATTCAGGACGATTTTCGTCCGTACGTGACGAAAGTACACAACGCTATGAGACTCGGAATGGCGGCAGACACCTTCCGCCCTAGCTGGGGACACAGGCGACACCTAGCGGATGAATAGTGGAAGATCGACTTTGTCTATGGCTAAAGGCCAGACCACACCATCGTAAAGCTAAGTACACACTGCTTCTTCATAGACAATGCTGTATGTTTTCCGGAGGCACATCAATATACTAGTTTACCTTTTCCACGATACTAATATTGCTTTAAACATATATCATAATAATATCATGTACCCAGACCTTAAGGAGATCAAAAAGATACTCCGAGAAAACCATGATCTACCAATCGCTGGTCATTTGGGTATGAATAGGATGCTAAGTCGCATCCAGGAACGTTACTATTGGAAAGGTATGAAGTCCGATATCGAAACTTATATTAAATCATGCTCGGCCTGTCAAGCAAACAAAGCTCTGCGGAAAATTAATAGGGCACCCATGCAGATTACCACGACTTCTACTAGCCCATTCCAAAGGGTAGCTCTAGACATCGTCGGTCCCTTACCGGAATCTGGCCCCGCTAAGTTAAAGTACATCATGACCCTTCAGGACGACCTCACCAAGTTCTCAGCCGCATATCCCCTTCGAAGTGTTTCTTCTGAGGAAACAACAGACTGCCTCGTCCACTTCATTTCCTTATTCGGCATACCTAAAACCATACTAACGGACCAAGGAACGAATTTTACTGCTGAACTCTTCAAGAAAACATGTAGCTTCCTCAAAATTAAACAGTTATGGTCGAGTCCCTATCATCCCCAAACACAAGGCGCTCTAGAGCGAAGCCACTCAACACTTAAAGAATACTTAAAATCATATGTAAATGACAACCAGGACGACTGGCCTCGGTACGTCTATACCGCTATCTTAGCCTATAATGCAGCAGTACATAGTAGGTACTACCAATTTCACGCCTTACGAACTTCTATTCGGACACAAAACTTTTATTCCCGATTCCATACACAACCAGGACACCACCTCCTATCCTGACTACGTAAGGATGCTCCAACATCGGCTAAAACTATCCTGGGAAAAAGCCTCAAACAATATCCGACAATCAAAAGAAAAGTCAAAAAATTACTACGACAACAAATCCAAGCCAATCCAATATAAAGTAGGTGACTACGTCTACCTTAAGAACCATTTGAGACTAAGAAAGGCCCTGTCCCCCATTTGGAAGGGCCCTTTTAAAGTAATAGCCATAAACGGAAACAATACGTTAACTCTTCTCATAAATAGACGTCATGTAACGCATCATTGCGTCTTTCCAAGCTCTCCCTAATTTTAGTAAACTTATATTTCTTCTATCCTCTTTGTTAGTTAGTTATCTTTTATCTACTTAGTACAGTAGTTAATTTAGTACGCCTATAAGTTGCGTAACCTAGTTAGACCTTATAAAGTAGGCATTAGAAGAGTTTTATGATAAGTATTTAGTATATATATTCTTAGTAACACTTTTAACATTTTAATTTTTATTATTCCAGTAACGTGGCTACTGCAACGCCGAGCCTTATTAAACCAGTACCCTCAAGTTCTGGAATCTATTTTGATTATGTTGGTAAAACTAAGATATTAAACGGCCACCTCAGTGTCCTGGTACCTGTGGATATATCTTACATTAGACCTCATATTCAAAATATAGATAACGTACTAGACAAGATCAAATATATTTGTAAAGAAATAGATTCCCTTGATAACTCAGAGTGTCACAATATAATTCCACCGTTTACTGTTCGTTTTAAAGATATCATAAAAGAATATTCGTCTATAAACCACCTTATCGAAAACCGAGCTAAGCGTGGTGCATGGATTAGCGGAATAGGCACTGTAATGAAACAAATCTTTGGCACATTGGACGAGGATGATGCGACTAGGTATGACCAAGCTATTGAACATGTACAAAATAATCAGAAGCAATTAGCCTCACTTGTAAAAGAAAATATATTAGTCACAAGATCTGTATTATCTAAGTACAATGAAACAATCAATAAGATAAAAGTTAACGAGGATATGTTAAATATAGCTATCGACAAGATCACATCAAATTTTAAAAATCTGACCGAATCCGTAAATCAGTTGTCCCTAACTTCTGACATAAATGCAGTATTTACCAACCAAGAATCATCCTTACTTACCCTTTCTTTCCAACTTGAAGATATTACTAATGCTATATTGTTCAGTAGTGCAAATATCAATCACCCTTCAGTGATAACGCCGCGACAACTTTTTAAAGATCTTGCCGATAACTATAGACACCTACCTAATGACCTAGAACTAGCCATAGATTTAGATAGAAATTTTATTCATATAATTATGAGTATCAGTAAATTAGCCAGTTATTATTCTAACAATAAGATAGTATTTGTATTACAGATACCCCTTGTAAACGCACAACAATTTTATTTATATCAAAATGTACCGTTACCTATTCCTCATAATCTTACAAATCCGGATTCATTCAGTGTAATAATACCTACCCATAGCTATATCATGATAACTAAGGATAAAGTACATTATGGTAATCTATGGTTTTGAAGTTAAAACATTATGGTGTTTCTGAAATGTCAGTAAGCCTTATGCATTCATATCTGTATGAAAGAACTCAGAAGGTAGTTATTAATAAAACTGAGTCTACCGGAGCTCTCATTACTATGGGCGTACCCCAAGGATCAATATTGGGCCCGCTGTTGTTTTTAATATACATAAATGACCTTCCTTACTACGCGAAGAATTTATGTGAGACAGTGCTATTTGCCGATGATACATCTCTAGTCTTTAAAGTAGATAGAGGTGATGACTGTTCTGACGAAGTGAATAGTGCTCTTTCAAAAGTGTCACATTGGTTTAATAGTAATAATTTATCATTAAACTCAAAGAAAACTAAGTGTTTAAAATTTTCGTTACCTAATGTAAGACAAGTTGATTTTCATATAAGACTAGACGGCGATATGGTCGAATTCATTAACAATACAAAGTTTCTAGGTATTATATTAGACTCGCGACTACAATGGGATCCTCATATCGAAGCCTTGGCGAGTAGACTCAGTTCGGCCGCATTCGCAGTTAAGAAAATAAGGCTCTTAACCGATATTGAAACGGCTAGAATAGTCTATTTTAGTTATTTTCATAGTGTTATGTCCTACGGCCTTTTGTTGTGGGGCTCAGCCGCTAACATCCACAGTATATTCGTGCTCCAAAAAAGGGCTATTCGCGCCATGTACAACCTCCGATCGAGAGATTCTTTAAGAGATCTATTTAAAGAAATAAACATTTTAACTGTTGCAGGACAATACATCTATGAAAATATAATCTATGTGAAAAAGTATTATAATACATTTGCAAAGCAGAGCGATATTCATCGCTTTAACACAAGAAATAAAGATAAACTTGTCGTTCCCAAGTTTAAGCTAGAAAAATCCAGAGCCTCATTTCTGGGGAAAAGCATAGCCTTTTTTAATAAAGTTCCACAGCATATAATTGAACTACCATTGCATAAATTTAAATGTTACATTAAAGAGTCGCTGATGAGCAAAGGATACTATAAAGTAGACGATTATTTGAATGACCGCAATGCATGGTCATGATGTAACACATAACATAATCACTGTTTAATATGATGTATTTTTATACTAAGCAATTGTTGTATTAGTAACGATATGTTTTTTTTGTAAATGTCGTTACCTAACTAAGAAACGCTGGCAAGTTTCTTGCGCCCATTCTTCTTGTCAGTTAAAAAAGTCTTGAATGGGTGGTAGGAAAATATTGACGATTCATAAGTACATATTTATTATGTCTAAGTGAATAAAGAATATTTTTATCTTTATCTTTATCTTATCTTTATCTAAAATCATTAGAAAAATGTAAACTTACTAATTATCAAAATTATATTTGTGAAGTAAATAATGTATATACTACCAATGAAAACCCGAACTGTGAAAGCGAACTTTTATCAAAGGTAATTACAGACCTCCCAAATCAATGTAAAACTGAATTTATACATGGTACTGTAACGATCTTAAAACCACTTCGTAATAATAGATGGATTTATGTTCAATCCACTCCTAGTAAACTATCCATAGATTGTATTAACTCTGGACTATCAGAAATAAACCTTTTGGGCACTGGAATTATTGAAGTTCCTACACATTGTAAAGCTTATTGCAAAAATATACAACTTCTGCCTAAATATAATGTTTTAAATATTAGTTTACCTTCTTCCAATCTAGATTTTAATTTAATTAAGGATCCGTGTTGTAGTATAAGTAAATTTAATAAAATTGCGAATGATGTTCCCCGTATTAAACTCGAAACTTTAGATTTGGATAAGATTGATTTTTCTAAGAACATTAATAATAAAATAATTACAGAATTGGACAAAATTATACAGGAACCACATATCATAAAATACGGAGCGCATTATTCAGTACTTACGATAGTTATAATTCTGATTGTAATCTTTTGCATCATTTTTAAATTTCACAAACAATTAATAAAGCTTGCCAGTAATCGTCACGAACGTGTCGCGCCAGAAATTCCTCTTATTAACCTTAAAAATACAAAGTCAGAACCACTAAATTCAGATAGTAACAAACCGATAGACTCTCAACGCGAATCCCCAAAACTTAAAGAAACAACACCTCCAAAAATTAGAGCTAAAATATAATAACAAACAAATTAAAATTTTCTTTTTTCCATAAACTCAAAGGTTTTACCTTTAAGTTTATTTTTCTTAAGGGGGAGGTGTTACATCCCTGAAATGTTGGCAATAGTGCTGACAACCCTAGCTGACGCTGCCGCGTCAGCATGTCCCTCGGCACTTATGCTCGAGGCGAGTTAGTCAGTCAGTCTCATCTTAACTTCGGTTCGTGACGGTTCTGCCTTACCAAATAAATCTCGTTTTTTTTAAAACCCTAACCGTGAGACCCGTTCTAACAGTACGTATGACCGCTAGTTTTATTATTTCAGGTTATTAGGGTGAGTTGATGACGGTGAGGAGTTATATTATGATGTTTTTAAAAATACCATTATGCACGAATAGACCTTAGTTGTATTCTTTCAAGTTATTTAGGTAGCTAAAGATGAAAGGCTATACCACAGTCTCCAAGTCAAAAAGAAGCTCGGTGCCAAACCAAAATAAATAATAATAATAATAATAATAGTCCCAGGCGTGAAGTGTGGTGTGCTTGTGATGTGGTGTGGGCGGACTTACGTAACTTTCGTAGAACATATCTATTTACCTTAAATACCTACTTATTCAGCTTGGTACCGACCTCAGACAGTTCAGTAAGTAGGTACCAAGATAAGTTAGAAAAACTCACGCATTTTCGTCCTTTGAATTAAAATTATATTTATTTTCTAGTTTTTAGTGTTTGTTAGTTTTTGTTTCAGATTTTTAAGGCGGTTTAATTTTTTTCAAACGTTTATCATACTATAAGTAGCGTATGTCCTTTTTCAAGGCCCTACCTATCTCTATACAAAATTTAATCGAAATCGGTGCAGTAGCTCCTCTTAAGTTTTTTACGCGAATAATTCCTAATCCCATGGGATTACCGGGATAAAAACATATATTGTCAAGGTCCCATCTATTTCGATGCCTTTCATCAAAATCGGTGCACTAGTTCCTACACCGGGTTTTTTCCTGCATAAGTTCCGTTCTTATGGGATTAGCGGGACGAAAAGTAAATTCATGTCCATCTCCAAGTTTCCAGCCTATTCGATGCAAACAAACAAACAAACAAATCTTTCCTCTTTATAATAATAATAATAATGATTTATTCAAAGGCATAAAAAACCCCCCAGGGGGGCTACCGGCTAAGAAATCTGGATATGGGTATGGGCTTCAACTGTCATTTGAATTCCTCATTCTGATAGATTTTTGCTGCTTTGTTCTGTTGAACGTTGCTAACTAGTTATCGTTATACCCGACGTCACAAAACAAGGAACTGATAGCGGCTATTTTCTTTATAAAATTGACTTAAATTTCCCAAAAACGTATGAAGTTCATATTCATAAAGTTACGCGGTAGCCCCCCTGATTGTACACCCAGGCTTGGCTCCAGACGAGATAACTGTTCAAAGGTCAATAGTACACACACAAAATTTTGTTCAATGACGACCGATTTGACGCAGGGTTAGGAATTAGGATACTTGCCTTCTGCGCTAGAGGTCTCGGGTTCGATCCCAGGTCAAGACAAATATTTGTGTGCATGAACATGTCTATTTGTCTTAGTCTGGATGTTTTTTATGTATATTAAGTATGTATTTACAAACAAAAAGTATTTAAGTATATATTTATCCGTTATCAAGCTTTCTATGACACAGTTTTTTAATGAAATTTACATGGGCTTGGATAGTGTCCATCGTTCCAGCAGCGCCACGGTCTCCGATTTGCTTGAAAAAAATACACCATGCAGGCCAATTTTTTACCAGTCGGGAAAAAATACGATTGATTTTTTCCCCCCACTGGATCCGAGGATATACGGGGATTTCTGTGGCGCTGCTGGAACGACGTCGTCCTGGCAGCGCCCCGCTATTTCTCATTAATTACAAAAGCTATAATAAATCTAATAAGACATATTTTTGCCTTTTTTTTCCATTTCACATAAGCTAATGTCCACCTGTAAATGTCGACAGATTCAGGAGTAATCGTAGGTCACTTGGGGCGCTGCTGGGACGACGTCGTCCCAGCAGCGCCACGGCCGAATCTCAGCAATTCGATTTTTTTACTGAAAACAGTGTGCCTGTATATTTAGTTCCTTCATCATAGGGTACGGAAAAATTGAATTTCTACATTTCATCATGGAATAATGATTTTATAGGCATCGAAAAATTATAACCTCAAAAAAAATTTTTTTTGCTCTAACGCCTTTAATTGATGTATTAAATAGCATTTGCGCATTCTTTTATCTTCCTATAAAGGGAAAAAAATAAACCACTCTCGCAGCATTAACTATTCCAGAGAAATCCTAGGTTTAGATTGTGTTCATACATTTAGGCATCGTTCCAGCAGCGCCACACCCAGTACAGCATGATCCAGGGCACCTGTCACCAAACTGAGCATGCCAATATTTACTACTACCATAGCGAACACGGGAAAAAATCTGATAACGAGTATAACACAGCGAATTTCCGAGAAATAAGCCTTTGATTCAATATGCCATACAATTGGTACATTCGAGTAGAAAAGTTTTATTTAAATTCTTTTAGTGCCACAAACTTGGGGGCTTTATGCCCCCAGTACAGGCTGTCCGATCATGTTGGCCGACCATGATGGGCCATCGTGTACAGGGGCGGTTTGCGTGTGATTGCCGTCAACGCAAACCGCCCCTTTACACGATGGCCCATCATGGTCGGCCAACATGATCGGCCATCCTGTACTGGGGGCTTCATACTTCATGTTTACCGGGCTTGTCAAGCATTGCATTGCACCATTGGGGCACAATATCGGTATTGCTATGCGGATCGCAGCTCAGCATTATTATGGTGCAAATAATGCAATGCAAGCAAAGTAATATTAACGTAATAAAGACCGTACGAGCCAAAAAAAACGTTGGCCATTTGTTTCCACATGCCATAGAGAAAGGTTAACCTATGGAGTGTAGGATAGAAGCATGATAGAAGTGGGTAAACCACATCATCCATCATAGCCTGATTACACCTACCGAGTAGAGTGGCGAGACAAGTGCTCTCGGCTCGGCCGAATACTAGGTACATGTAAACACAGTACTCGGCCGAGCTCGATACAACATTAACTCGGTCCCGTCAGATACTTTTGATTGGGTAATCGATACTTAGATTATTTGAGCCCCAAAAATAATTTGAGTACCTAACAAATCTTCGAGATCATTTAAAGAGACTACACTGCATATCAGATAACTCTGAGGAGCCTAGTATAAGTTTAGGATTCTGTGTTCTCATAAAATTAATACAATTTCATTTTCAAATAAATCCGTTAATTAAATTGACTTAACCGTTATTCGAAGCTTATAGCTTTATGAGATAGTAGTCTGTGGTTCCCGCCTCTATATTTGTCTCTTTCTAGCACATAACTCTATCCCTTTCACACGTTTCCCCTTCCACCATCAAAGAGTGGGGCGAGCTGTGGAGCGGAGCTGAACCATTTTTGGGCTCATTGGCGTCAAGGTTCCCGCCGGGTAAAGTTGTACATTCAACTATTGATGTGCCTCCGGAAAACATACAGCATTGTCTATGAAGAAGCAATGTGTACTTAGCTTTACGATGGTGTGGTCTGGCCTTTAGCCATAGACAAAGTCGATCTTCCACTATTCGTCCGCTAGGTGTCGCCTGTGTCCCCAGCTAGGGCGGAAGGTGTTTGCCGCCATTTCGAGTCTCATAGCGTTGTGTACTTTCGTCACGTACGGACGAAAATCGTCCTGAATCTTCATGATCTTCAAATAAAGATCGGAAATTCAACTCACACGTTAATTGTTAACGTCTTTCATAAACGATCTATATTAAATTTGTTATTTTTTTCTCGGTTATTACGGAATTTGCGGAAAAATATGGCGTTGGTCAACGGGCTCCATTACATCGACATCGACGAGAGGGATCCAGTACAAGAGGAAAGTTTGACCAGCAGCTCCAGTGAGACTGATCAACAACCATCAAACACCGAGAAAAGGAAACTAAGAGCTGAGGTAACGGTCGATCCTCGGATCGATGCGTGATATATCAGGTCAGTCTTTTTACAAATACAATACTGATGAGAACTTGACTAAGCCGATTTGTATCAATGTCAAGACACCAACTGGATATGCAAAACTGTTAGAACTAAGTAAATGTGCATAAAAAGTTCATCAAACCAGTTGACAAGAAACTTTTCAAACTTATGATGGAATTTCAACCTTGTTACTCTTAAAATCGGCAATACGTTCACTACAATTGTAGGGAAGCTTAAGCTTAAGCTTTGCATGATATGTTTTAACCAACCCGGTATTGAAATTAAAAATAATAAAGAGTTATGTTTACGATTTTTTCTAACCAACATGAATAGCAGGCACAATAAACTTGCTAGCGTTTTCTGAGCTAAGGATATTTATATCGTTACTCATTACACATTATTAATAAAAAGAGAAAAAAAAAACATAATGCCTAGTGTTTATGTTACATCAATACCATGCATTGCGGGTCTTTATCCCTTTTGCCCATGGGTGAATCTTTATAAACTTTTGAATTTACTTACACAAAGGTGAATTGATTTAAAGGCGGTAGAATTTGATTAAAAAGGCTACGTTTGCTCCCAGAAATGAGCTTGGGTTTTTACCTACCCTCATCTTTGAAATTATTTAAGAAATGTTCACGGAACAAATTCCTTTCACATCGGCAACGAAAATATAATAAAACAGACTGAAAAATTAAAGCAATGTGCTATTTCGTACATTTGACATTATTTTCTTCATATATCTTATTAGAACGTAATGTTAGTACCCCACATGTAAATTGGGCTTTCACTATCTTGCACATTACAGGTAACGTTTGTCTTATACACGTTTATATTGTATTTCATTATGGTCGTACTACCAACTGTGTGTTTTGTCAACACAATATAGTTACCTCTATATACGCAAAACTGATCTGTGCGGGTTAATAATAGTGAATCTCATGTGTGTATCTTGCTCTTGCCACACATTAACCATTTTTTTAAAGAAAATAATGCCTTCACAAGTAACAGTGAAACATTAAATGACAATACCAGTGCAATGACAATACCAGTACATGTACATGCAATGACATTACCAATAACAACAGATTGATCCGGGCACTTTTGAAAGGAAGGATTATGGTCTGTTTGTTATAAACAAGACTCCCAGTCTCATTTCCAAGCCTTTTCTGCGGAAGAAAAGCAATGGAATAATGCATCCAATCTTCGAAAGCTGAACGAATAGTTAATTAAAATAACTCATCACTTTTTTATTTATTATTACTTGCGCAGACAGTACCTAATTATAATTACATCACCAACACATATAACTTGTCAGAACTAGTCACTGTCATATTTCACATTCCGTGAAGTCGGTGTTCCTTCAGCTTGGAGACTGAATGGAAAAAAAAAACTAGATATAAAACTAGAGTAAAGGAATCTACACTCGTATCCCTACTGCACAACCGCATCGGGTGGTTTTAAGGACCAATTATCAAGGTTCGTTTTTGTGTTTGCATTTTCGTTTGTGGGATCTGACAGCAGCGCAGTCTCATATAACCGCTTAGTGTTTGAGAGGTCAGGTCATGACGACATACACCTACTGAGTTGCGCCTACAGGCTGCGACGCGGAGGCTGATACACTTTTGCAACAGTAACGTGCTGGGTCGCAGAGACCCAGTAACGTGCCGGGTCGCGGAGACCCTATCAGCGAGAGTTCGTCGAAAATTATTGCAACTGCAACGTGCTGGATCGCAAAGACCCAATAACGTGCTGGGTCGCGGAGACCCTATCAGCGAGAGTTCGTCGAAAATTATTGCAACAGCAACGTGCTGGGTCGCGGAGACCCTATCAGCGAAAGTTCGTCGAAAATTATTGCAAATGCAACGTGCTGGGTCGCAAAGACCCAGTAACGTGCTGGGTCGCGGAGACCCTATCAGCGATAGTTCGTCGAAAATTATTGCAACGGCAACGTGCTGGGTCGCGGAGACCCTATCAGCGAGAGTTCGTTGAAAATTATTGCAACAGCAACGTGCTGGGTCGCGGAGACCCGGTAACGTGCTGGGTCGCGGAGACCCTATCAGCGAAAGTTCGTCGAAAATTATTGCAACAGCAACGTGCTGGGTCGCGGATACCCAGTAACGTGCTGGGTCGCGTAGACCCTACCAGCGAAAGTTCGTAGAAAATTATTGCAACACTAACGTGCTGGGTCGCTGAGACCCAGTAACGTGCCGGATCGACACCCTATCCCGACCCGGAAGTTTGTCAAGGTCTTACCTGCAGGGTCGCGGACACCCTATCCCGACCCGGAAGTTCGTCAAGGTCTTACCTGCCTACTAATAGACCGATGGACCAAGAAACTGCGGAGGCCGTTAGACACCTGGAGAAACCTGGTTTGTACAGTCAGTTACTAAAAACCTACCCTAACGCACTCTCAACACTGGGAATATTCCCGAATTCGGCGAAATACAGCAGAAAATTCAAAATATAGCGAATAATTTAGTAGCAAGTAGACAAATTCAACAGGAGTCTAGATCGCTTCATAGAACAGAGGTACTGCCTGGCCTGCGTGCACTTTAGAGTCTGCTGTACCCTGGCGGAGCTTTGCCAATTTCGTTATGCGTAATAGCGAGGCCGGCGAGATTCTGTAGGCCACGGCACGGCCGCACTGCCGCTACTACTCACAAATATTGTAACGCTAATTCGACAAAATGTAACTTCGACATACTATCTCGATTCCTACAAAGGTATGCCAAGAGATGATGTGGCGCGGAGCCACACAGCTGTGTGTGTTGTGGCGCGGAGCCATAAACCACTCGACAAAAATACTAGAACCTCCAGTTACTCACTTTCTAGCTAACGGACGCTTCCGAGTAGAGTTGGGGCACTCATCTATACAGAACATGCATGATAGTCGAGCCAGAGTGTACTCGAGCTTTCTTTCTCTGATCACAAGTTCCGAAATCGCGATCTCTGGATCACACGCGTGAAATCCTGCACTTGTCCAAGACGCTGATAGGTATAACGTTGTTACTGCCACCTCCACAGGTTCAAGCATTACAAATCACCTGAAAATTAAAAAAATTGGGGGTGGGGTAGTCAAATATGAGTGGTCATAAGAAGGAAAAGATTTATTAAATAAAAACAAAACTGACGTAAATCTACCTAAACGGCTTATATGCCAGCAAGTAGAAGATATTTTAGATGGTGATAATCAAGACGATCCTTAACATCTCTTGACTAAGCCTTATAATATCGCATAAATTCTTGATAAATCTATTGTAACAGAAAAATTATTATAATCTTTGGACTTCACAGAGAAAAACTATAATTCTCCAACTGAAACTTGAAACGAAATTTTAAATGTGGTTGGGACCCAAGTCTATTCCTAAAGTGGCTTTCTGCCAACCAAGTCTAAGATTATTAACTCCTCGATATCGCTAGTATATCAGCAAAGTACTATTCTTATCATCTGGACGCAGAGTCCATTAAAACAGTTTTCTTATTCCATATTTTGGGCTTGAAACTGACTCACATGTTCATAGCCAGCTTGGAAACCATTTCAAATATACCGGCAGTAATACCAGTAATACTTCTCGAGATAATTAGAGAATACTTCTTTTAGGTCATGACTAAAAGACAAAGTAACTAAATTAAATAATTAATTAAAGCTTAATACTGCAGTAAATGAAATTAAGTATAAAATGTGCTTACTGATAGCTTCAGGAAGCTGCAGATCTGTTCGCCTCTTTGAGGTGGTAAAAAATACTTTCTAGGGGCAATTGGAAATTGTCCAAGACATAATTTTTGTAACAATTATTGCAAACGATTAGTCTCCCTAGAAATAAGTAAAAACCATTTTGATCGTTTTCTTTAACTCTGAAAACTTTCTTATTATATTATAATGACAATTTAACATTATTTTTATCAGACATAAATATAAAATGTCTTAATCATCATAGCGTTGTGTTAATTATTTTCACCAGCAGATAACAAACACGTCTTCATAGACAATGCTGTATGTTTTCCGGAGGCACATCAATATAACGGTTTTACAAAACAATAAAACCGATATTATGTGCCGAGAGGGAAAACATACAGCATTGCAGGAAGTTCTTCCTGGTGAAGACTATGAGACTCGAAATGGCGGCAAACACCTTCCGCCCTAGCTGGGGACACAGGCGACACCTAGCGGACGAATAGTGGAAGATCGACTTTGTCTATGGCTAAAGGCCAGACCACACCATCGTAAAGCTAAGTACACATTGCTTCTTTAGACAATGCTGTATGTTTTCCCTCTCGGCACATAATATCGGTTTTATTGTTTTGTAAAACCGTTATATTAAAATTTTGCTGTAAATTATTTTCTTGTGGGTAGATAAAGATAAAAGTACCTTCACTTTAGTAATAAATTATCACTTTTCAACTGTAGTTCGTAATTATAACGAGATTATTTGTTCGTAAAGTTGAAAACTAACCCCCTAACTAAGGTAATAAGCATTAAATTGCAATTTTTTCTTTTTGATTAACGGTTTTTCCGTTCGATTAATTTTAAAACTTTGATATAGTATTTTTCTAGCAAGTTGTTATGGATGTCACTGCAAACCAAATTGAGCCTCAAGTACTGGCTTCTCCAAAACGAAAGCGCAAAGATCGACGAGCGTCTTCGACTTCGAGTTCATCGAGTTCGAGCTGTAGTAGCTCCTCGTCGAGCTCTTCTCAAGATGCTCGCAAACATAAGCGCCGTCACCGTAAGAAGAGGGGGGGCAAGAAATCTCGAGGATCGACAAGTAAGATAGATCAATTATCTAAAGAAGTGCACGACCTTCGTGAACAGTTAACTTTAGTGAATAATAGTGGTTACATTTCCGACGCTAGTAGAAAACTTTACGATGATTACTCTTTGAATTCTCCTATTCAAGCATCTTGTGACGATAAATTATTCAGTTTGACATTTCAACTAAAGTAAAAGAACCTTCTGTTCCAAAAGCGTCGCAGGCTCATTTGAAACAATTGCTTGATATGCAATTACTCGATAACGAAAACTGGTGTGAATTGAGGTATGCGGATACACAAAAATTGTATAATCATAGTCCTGGTTTTATTGAACTAGAACCTAATGAGGAAGTGAAAGCCTACGATACACATCGTAATCTTGTGTTTGCGGATAGGGCGTTCGCAGCCCTCACATTTTGTTTTCTCAAACAAAGAGAATCGTTGCAAGATACATTACGTGATTTTCTGTCCTGGGCTAAGGACGAGCCGAATATTACTTATGATTTGATTGCAGATAAAATTCATAATCTTTTCTCGGAGGGTAGTTTTCATAAAATATCCTCTGATTTCCTACAAATGATATGTGGACACCGAACTGAGACAATCCAGATGCGTCGTGATGGCATTATCAATCAAGTACGTGATCCTCTGATGAAAGCTGCTCTCCGTAAAATACCGCCTTCATCTCACAACTTGTTTAGTGCTGAAACTTTCACAACTACTATGGAAAAGGCTGGAGGAGTGCGAAAATGTTTTTGGCCGCTTCATAAGCGAAATACAGGGATGAAGTCATCTATCACAACCGTTAAAGGTAACAGCTGCCCCTCGCAGGGGAATACACAGCAAACTAAGCCCTCGCAGGGCTCACGCCATAACTATGGTATACAGATGCATAATATGCATTCATGTTACAATAATCCGGGAGTTCCGGGACCATCCTCGCAGGGTGTGTGCAATAGTCATGGACCCTCGCAGGGTCTATGCAATCATAGTGGCCCCTCGCAGGGGATCCACCACTCTCATATAAACCCAAGTGCAAACAATAGACAATTTTTTCATGCACATGCCTCGGCACCAAGGCGACGAAATAATGGGCAGTCAGTCAATAACCAAAAGCGTGGTTCTTCACCACCCAGATACAGAGGCAATAAACGCCGTAAGTATTGACTACCCTGTTCATATAGCCGGTCGCCTGTCTCAATTTTACCACAGTTGGGAATCAATGGGCGCTTCCAAGTTCCTTTTAAAAATTATACAAGGGTATCGCATACCTTTTATGGACAAACCACCGCTCATTTACCCCAATCTAAAGGGGCAAGCCTTTCAAACCAAGGAGTCAGATCAAATGACCAATATAATTTCCCAGATGAGGATGCAAGGCGTCCTTGTACCGGCCAAACCGTCACCGAGTTTTCTGTCTACCCTATTTCTCATACCAAAAGGGGATGGTTCAGCCAGACCAGTTTTCAACCTGAAGGCATTAAACGAGTACGTCGTAGTAGGGAAATTCAGCCTTATAAATGTCCAACGCATACCGGACTTTCTTCAGAGTCAAGATTGGCTTTGCAAGATAGACTTATCCCAGGCTTACTTTCACCTGGGGATAAGCCCCAGCTCCAGAAGGTTTCTGAGACTGATTTACAAGGGAGAACTTCTCGAGATGACGTGCCTACCCTTCGGGTTAAGCTCGGCTCCAAAGGTTTTCGCTGCTCTAACAAATTGGGTCGCCCAATACCTGCGTCAGAAAGGAATCCGAGTAATTATTTACCTGGACGATTTTTTGCTGGCCCATCACGATCAAAATACTATTCGGCAGCATGTGCAATTAGCCATAGAGACTTTAGAGCACCTGGGCTGGCTAGTGAACTACGAAAAGTCCATTTTAATCCCTCAGAGAAGCCTATGTTACCTAGGCGTGGAATGGAACCCAATCTGGAATCTGAAAAGCCTTCCGGAAGACAAGGTTACTCTCATCAGGAGCAAACTCGAACAGATGTTGCAACAGGGCTCGACAACATTGCTGAATCTTCAGAGTCTTGTGGGCATGCTCAATTTCGCCAGCTTTGTCGTTCCAAAGGGTCGATTGAACTTCCGCCACTTACAACAATTATTGAATTGTCTACTAAAGTCAGTAAAAGTTCGGCATCAATTACCACTAAAAGCACTAGAGAACATAAACTGGTGGCTAACCAATTGCCAAAACTCCTCGGAAATTCATGTTCCACCACCGTCCCACTTTTTGACCACCGATGCGTCAGATCTAGCCTGGGGTGCCCGGTTAGACAACGAGAGCATGTCGGGCGCTTGGTCACCAGAGGAGCAGACATTACACTGCAACCAAAAGGAAATGCTAGCAATCCTAAGAGTCTTACAAGATCGTTGTCTGCTCCTGAGGAACTCCACAGTTCTAGTTCAATGCGACAACAAAACCGTGGTAGCATATCTAAGGAACGAAGGAGGAACCAGATCAAGTCACCTTCTGAATCTCACATACCGAGTGTTCAATGTTTTGGAACAACACCAGATTCACCTAAAAGTGTTCTATATACCAGGTCGATTCAACAACCATGCGGACCACCTATCACGTCTAAGGCAACCACCCGAATGGCACTTGCTTCCCCAATTTACGAATCGAATTTTCACAAAATGGGGCCTGCCGGTAGTGGACCTGTTTGCATCAAAAAGAGCACACATTGTTTTCAACTACGTGACTCTAGATCTGATGGACAGTCATGCATTATTCCACGATGCCTTTTCTCGAGAGTGGATATTTCCTCTCGCATGGGTATTTCCACCACCCTTCTTGATTCCAAAAGTTTTGACACACCTAAACCGAGCGAAAGGAATTTTTCTTCTTGTGGTACCCAAGTGGGAGAAGGTCTTTTGGAGAGCAGATCTGAGGTCACGTGCACTACCTAGCACCTACCTTCAGCATTTGGAACCTGAAGGATGTTCTGATAGATCTATCGACGGGGCTTCCACCACCCAACATTCAAGATCTAGAAATGGAGGTATGGAAATGTGGGGGTGGCCACCGGATATAAGTCACTGGAACGAGCGGCAGGTTGAATTACTGAAGACCTCGTGGCGTCCTTCCACTCGTAAAACATATAACGTTGCATGGAATAGATGGCAGTCTTGGTGCAGCGATAATGACGTACAGATGAAAAATCCTTCTGGCGAACAGCTAGCCAGATTTTTAGCCGATTTATACTTACTTCATGGTCTTTCTTACAATTAGCGGTGGCAAAAACGTATCTTCGTTGAGATTGGATCATTTGTATCTGGATCAGTTCAAAGATTCGAATCAGTGAAGTGCTTCATTTGCATCGCAAATAAATTAAATAAAAACCTTCGTAAATCTTGATTATTGACCTTGTTTGAAGAATTATGTAAAAGTCGTCTGTCGTTCCATCTCTATTTTAATAGTAGGATGCTTTAATCGCATATGGCGATTTAAGTTTCCCACAGATTTGTTGGGAATAACCATTATTTGGGAGCAATATGCACACTTAGCTTTGCCATTGTCCGTTTCGGTAAAATGATTCCATATAGCACTTCTCTTTTTAATTGGTGCCATTATTATTGTTTAATGAAAATTAAATATTAGTTATGAACATTAAATTATTATATTAACTTATTTACAACAACCCTATTAACACTATAACGAAAAACTTTTAAAATATTTACAGTTCAACTCAGTTCACTATTTTCATTAAGTAAAACTCTGTTAACTAAACAGTCTTTTCTTATTGTAACACTAATTATTTGTTTTCACACCTTATAATCGCAGACTCAACGTAAACCGGTTTTTTCTTCCGCAAACAAAGGTCAACTAAACAAATACCTAATAATAACATAACAACATCAACAGGTCATCTTTCCTCACGCGTAATGCGTGCGTAGGTAAGCTGAGCTAGTGTTGCCGTCTTTCTCAGTCACCTACTAGTAGTGAATTAGTGAGAGAGACGGCGCCGCGGCGGTTGGCGTCTCGGCGATCTCCGACGCGACCGCGAGCCGCGACTGCGCAGTGCGCGACCCGAAGCGCTCCAACGAGTCTATCTTAGTATCTTACGCTCACTCACTCAATCGTGTTCAGCGAGCGCCGCATGCGCGCCACTGCGCGAGTGCGCGCGTGCCGATTGAAACCGAGATGCAATTGAGCGAATGATTCATTTGAAGCGGTGTTAGGGATTCGAATCAGTGAATCACTTTAGAGAAACGACTCACTGAGTCGTTTCTGTAAAGAGCGACACACGTCTACTTACAATACTATTCTACTCCATAAATCAGCAATAGCTACACTTTGTAATTCCGAAAATTCTGGTAATTTAAGTTCAAATGCCTTAGTTAAACATGTGTTAAAATCAATTTCCCTTAAAAAACCACTACTACATAAACCACCCATTTGGAATCTCGATGATTTAGTTCATTATATGCAGAATTATTCTGTCGATTTAAATAACGTTTTTCATATCTGTAGACACACTGCTGCCTTATTGCTTCTTTTGTCTGGTAGAAGAATACACGACCTTACTTTACTAAGTATTGACTCAAAACATTTGTCGAGAACTAATGATTGTATTATTTTTTGGCCATTATTTGGTTCAAAAACCGACACATATGATTACCGACAATCGGGATGGAAACTGATTGCCAATCCCAATTCATTAAGATTAGATCCTATTTTTTGAATAAATAAGTTGATTGATGTATTAAATGAAAGACGGGAGACGGCAAATTGTCCTAATTTATTTATAACTTTTAGAGGAAATCCCAGGTCAGCTTCCAGGCCGATTATAGCAGGCTGGATCAAATCTCTTCTTGTGGAAGCAGGCATTAATGCAACTCCCGGTAGCTTTAGATCTGCAGTTGCATCAAAAAACTGGATCGATGACTATCCGCTTGAAGAATTGCTCTTGAGGGGCAATTGGCGATCTAGTAACACTTTTCATAAATATTACAAACGGGAGGTATTGCCCGCTTCTACAGCGATGAGTGTTACACGATTCTTCTCTCATACTACTATTTGAGAATGTATTTCTTGTATAATTGTTATAAGTAATAAATATTGATTCTTACTATAAGTACCTATTCTGATTTTATTAAGTTACACCCTCACATTGGCGTCACGTTTCCTTTTCCTACCACCAGGCGATAACAGACACCTCTCATAAAGCTATAAGCTTCGAATAACGGTCAAGTCAATTTAATAGCAGCGTTTTACCTACCAATAAAACGCATATTAAATTACTTACCTTATTCGAAGCTTATAGACAATCTCTGCCTGGTATTCGACGCAATGAGCCCAAAAATGGTTCAGCTCCGCTCCACAGCTCGCCCCACTCTTCGATGGTGGAAGGGGAAACGTGTGAAAGGGATAGAGTTATGTGCTAGAAAGAGACAAATATAGAGGCGGGAACCACAGACTACTATCTCATAAAGCTATAAGCTTCGAATAAGGTAAGTAATTTAATATGCGTTTTATTGGTAGGTAAAACGCTGCTATTAAATTTTTATCGCTCTATTATTCGACGTAGGTAGGTATATAGTGATTGTTGCCGGATAATCGATTCCGAATCGATTAATGAGCGATTTTCTGAGGTTATTTAAAAAAAAAGCTTCCAAATGCTTCACTAGATTGCGTTGAACGAAGTATGTACATGGTATACTTTGGTATGAATCATATTTAATTTATTTACTTTAAAAAACCCAAAGGAAACTTAAAATTAATTAAATAAGTACTGATAGGTACTACTGTGAGGAACAGAAACGAAATAGGTTAAAGATTAAGGTAAATAAATAACATCTGTCTGACGTTCCGTTTTACGTAACAAAAGTCGCGTCAAAGTAAAATTTATAACGTTCCGTTTCTTCTAACTGCATAGGTGGGACAGCGCCATCTAGTGAGCGAGCTTTCAGAAAATCACCCATTGTATTGTAGATTATTTTTGGGGCTCAAATAATCTAAGTATCGATTACCCAATCAAAAGTATCTGACGGGACCGAGTTAATGTTGTACCGAGCTCGGCCGAGTACTGTGTTTACATGTACCTAGTATTCGGCCGAGCCGAGAGCACTTGTCTCGCCGTCGCCACTCTACTCGGTAGGTGTAATCAGGCTATGATGGATGATGTGGTTTACCCACTTCTATCATGCTTCTATCCTACACTCCATAGGTTAACCTTTCTCTATGGCATGTGGAAACAAATGGCCAACGTTTTTTTTGGCTCGTACGGTCTTTATTACGTTAATATTACTTTGCTTGCATTGCATTATTTGCACTATAATAATGCTGAGCTGCGATCCGCATAGCGATACCGATATTGTGCCCCAATGATGCAATGCAATGCTTGACAAGCCCGGTAAACATGAAGTATGAAGCCCCCAGTACAGGATGGCCGATCATGTTGGCCGACCATGATGGGCCATCGTGCACAGGGGCGGTTTGCGTTGCTCGCAGACGGCAATCACACGCAAACCGGCCCTGTACACGATAGCCCATCATGGTCGGCCAACATGATCGGACAGCCTGTACTGGGGGCTTAAAGCCCCCAAGTTTGTGGCACTAAAAAGAATTTAATAAAAACTTTTCTACTCGAATGTACCAATTGTATGGCATATTGAATCAAAGGCTTATTTCTCGGAAATTCGCTGTGTTATACTCGTTATCAGATTTTTTTCCGTGTTCGCTATGGTAGTACTAAATATTGGCATGCTCAGTTTGGTGACAGGTGCCTTGGATCATGCTGTACTGGGTGTGGCGCTGCTGGAACGATGCCTAAATGTATGAACACAATCTAAACCTAGGATTTCTCTGGAATAGTTAATGCTGCGAGAGTGGTTTATTTTTTTCCCTTTATAGGAAGATAAAAGAATGCGCAAATGCTATTTAATACATCAATTAAAGGCGTTAGAGAAAAAAAAAATTTTTTTGAGGTTATAATTTTTCGATGCCTATAAAATCATTATTCCATGATGAAATGTAGAAATTCAATTTTTTCCGTACCCTATGATGAAGGAACTAAATATACAGGCACACTGTTTTCAGTAAAAAAATCGAATTGCTGAGATTCGGCCGTGGCGCTGCTGGGACGACGTCGTCCCAGCAGCGCCCCAAGTGACCTACGATTACTCCTGAATCTGTCGACATTTACAGGTGGACATTAGAAAAGACATTACAAAAGGCAAAAATATGTGTCTTATTAGATTTATTATAGCTTTTGTAATTAATGAGAAATAGCGGGGCGCTGCCAGGACGACGTCGTTCCAGCAGCGCCACAGAAATCCCCGTATATCCTCGGATCCAGTGGGGGGAAAAAATCAATCGTATTTTTTCCCGACTGGTAAAAAATTGGCCTGCATGGTGAATTTTTTTCAAGCAAATCGGAGACCGTGGCGCTGCTGGAACGATGGACACGCTTAGATAATTGGTGTGATTCTAAGAAATTATTTATAACTAGCCTTCCGCCCGCGGCTTCGCCCGCGTGTACTACACGACGTTATCCCGCGGGAAGGTGATATTTTTCAGGAATAAAAAGTAGCCTATGTCCTTTCTCAGGCTCTATACTATCTCTGTACCAAAATTCATTCAAATCGGTTCAGTAGTTTAGGTCTGATTGTGTAACACACAGACAGACAGAGACGCATTTATAATTTAAGTAAGGATTTTATTTATTTATTTATAATGATGCAAGCCAATCCTAAATTACACCACTACCTCGCTGCTGCACCCAGGGTTGCCTCCAATCGAGAAAACTCCTCAACGCTTAACGATTTTTTAATATTTTTAACATTGCGTTGCTGTTTTCTTGTCAGGATAGTACTTTGGCAGGCTTGGCAGTGGTGGTAGGCTGACTCCAAAGGTTGTTGCTAACAGAATAAAACTCCAAGTTGCTTGTAGAAGTGTAGATGAGAGAATGAATATTTATTTACAAAAAGGTCTTAATTATATTTACAAACATGGGTATTGAAATAGTTACTAGTTATTTTACAAATTTACACATAAAAAGAGATACAAGTTGTCGCGCTCTCTCGCACGCGGAAAGAGAGGCACGACAATGGGAGCGAGAGGTCAGAGTTCACGCGGTGCGCGGAGTGGGAGGCGCGCGTGAGAGCGAGAGGTCAGAGGTCACGCGATGCGGGGGCGCGCGCGCGGGACGAGGCGCGCGCTGACAAAACCGCGGGGATCGGCCGCGACACACACACAGCGTTCCGTTCGAGTCCTCGTCGCCGCCGGTTGTGTGTGTGCTCCGCTCGCGTTGTAGCCCCCCCGCCTTCGAGTGACCGTCCTGCGAACCTACCCTATTTGTTGCGTCGAGCCCGCCTCCGCAGCAAATAATCATTCCGTATACATCAGTGAAAGCATCCCAGATAGTGACTGTATCGCGAAATTGACCCTTAAGTGTTGTGTTGTGACTATTATCTGTGTGTGACTGTTCACTTCTTCGAGGATACACCGATATTTTTCTGTTGGAAAATTCCCAGTGTACCTCATAGTTTTCTCAAACTACCCTCCACTTATTCAAACTTTTCACTCACTTTTCTCCACCTACCTACATGCAAATTGACATTTTACTGACAATCTGTGTTTACCAACTTCAATAAGTGCTTTTGAAAATGGAACAAAAGCCACTACCGCAAAGGAGCCGCCCCCCGGATCGAGGCGCTCCCACCATTTCGGGCCGGTCCCGGTCTGGACCCCCCGGACGATCACAGGGTTCTAGTAACCTCAGCCTAACAACGCCTACTACCCGACAAGGCGAAACCCCTGACGGGATGACTACCGAAGGAAGAGTTGTTGTACAACCCCGACCTCCGATACGCCTAATGGGAGTACACCCGCGTGACCCACGCCGTCGCCTCATAAACCAAGACGATGACGAAGACCCAGCGGGTGGGGACGAGAAGCGCCCTAGAATTGGGCCATCGCCCCCCCACCACCCCTCAACCGGTCGAATGACCAGCACTCCATCGAGTTCGTCGTCAGAGTACGACTCGGACAACGACACAGAGAGAGGTATGGAAGAGCAAGCCAGCCCTCTCCCCCCCCAACCATCACCGAACCACATCCATGACGACACCAGGTCCACAAGCTACAATACCTTCCAAAGCCAGGAAAGGCCGTCGACCTCGTACGCCAACGTCGCAGCGTCACCGCCTCCGCCGGCCCAATCACTGACCCCGCCTCCTCGGGCCCCGCCCCAGGCCCCGTCCACTAGAACCAGAAGCTACACGCCCATCGTAGTCGAGAAGCTCCCGAGATGGACGGAGCACTTCAGAACCCTGACTACCCGCCTGGGCCACCCACCTAACGGCCGCCCCTTCGGACACGGAGTCAGATTCATCCCCAGGACCCCCGAGGAGTACAGAGTCACGCAGGCTTACCTCATTGAAGTGGGAAACACCGACCCGGCCATCACCTGGTACTCATTCACACCTCACCAGGAGAGGCCAGCAAAAGCCGCCATCAAGGGCCTACCAGCCGACACCACCCCACAGGAAATTTACGAAGCGCTGGAGGAGCACGGATTCCCTGTGAACCATGTCAGGCCTATTACAGCCGCCAGAGGAAGATACGGCTGCATCTTCTTCGCTCAATTCGAGCATATGGAGCAGCCAGAACTCGCCAGACTCTACGCCACCGACGCGCTCCTCAACATGATGGGTGTAGTCGTGGAGGCATGGAACCCCAGGAGGGGGCCAGCGCAATGCCACCGCTGCCAAGCGTTCGGCCACTCCTCTACCAATTGCCACCGCCCCCAAAAATGCGTCCGCTGCGCTGAAAACCATCCCGTGGCCGACTGCACCAGAGAGAGAAACCAGCCCACCTGCGCGAACTGCGCGCAGAACCACGCCGCGAGCGACCGGAGATGCCGGGTCTACCTGAGGGAGACCCGTCGCATGGGAACTAGAGTTCCCCCCCAGAGACCGTCCGCCCCCCGCACAGAAGAGGACCAACCGAGACCTAGCCAGTCGACCCAGCCCATGCCGCCCACCGCCGATACTTTTGACACCCAGGCCAGCGCAACATTGGCCCCCCCGGCCAACCCCCCCACCGACAGAGGCGCCCCAGTTCCCAACCGCAGAAGGAGGAGGAACCGAAGAAGATGGGAGGAACCAGCCCCTTCTCAACCTCATACGGCTGTGGAAGCTGCTCCAATATCGCTTCCCCCGCCACCTCCCCCTCAAACACCAAGGCCCCAACTGCCTACTCAACTTCCCCCATCTGTTCAATCTTATGCCCATTTCACACAACATCAACAACAGGATTTTCACACCGGGGGGGCGAACCCTATCCCCGGACCAGCCCCCCCCCCCCAAGCCCCGTCACCTTGCCAGGCCTCAGCCCATTATTCAGGGGCCCCAAACCTTCTTGGCCCAGCAGGGCACACAACCACAACGTTCATTACCAACCCCCTGCCAGACCAGCCAGCCCATCGCCCCACACCAGACGGAGCTCAACACCCCAATCACGGCGGCGATAAACATCCTGCTGGGAGTACTGACCCAAATGCAGTCCGGGGTGGATCCCCTGCAAGCTCTAATGAACGGTCTCCTCCACCTACTAGCCGTTCAACAACACCAGCAGTACCAACATCGGCAACACCATCAACAACAACAACAGCACCAGCAGCCCAGAAGGAACTGAGGATCCTGTACTGGAATCCGGGGGGCGTGGTACCCCACCTCTCGGAGCTTAGACTGCTAGCCCAGACGCAAGATCTCCACATCATACTCCTGGGAGAAACATTCTTGACGCCCAAGAAAAAGCTCAGCCTCCCGAACTACCACTGCTACAGACGAGACGAGATGAACCAGCAAGGACGGGCCTATAGGGGCACAGCTGCACTCGTCCGGAGGGATCTCATCCACGAGGAGCTACCATGGCCGGAGTTTGAAACCCTACGCAGCATAGGCATAAGGGTCCATACTACCCTCGGAGAGCTCTGTGTTTACGCTGCATATCGCCCACCAAAGACTGGCATCTATGCAACTGACCTGGATCCCATCTTCAACCGACCCACGCCAACGGTGCTGATGGGAGACATAAATGCCAAACATCCAGCTTGGGGGTCCACCACCACCTCGACCGATGGCCGTAGACTGCTGGAGGCCATCGAGACCCGGGACATCGAGGCGATTGGCCCTGACACCCCCACCCACTACCACACTGACTCACACGCCGGAGAAGTCATTGATATCGCCCTTTACAAGGGGTTCTCCACGACAATCAACGTGGAAGCAATATTTGAAGCAAACACCCCCCACCTACCAATCTTAGCCACTATCTGTACAATGCCATCGATCCAGCGACCCAAGAAGCCCACGAAGAAAGTTGACTGGATCGCATACAACCTTGAACTTAAAGACATATCCCTGGAGGGCCCCCTGGATACCCCGGATGTTATCGACGCCGCCGCGGAACAGCTGGTGGGCCGATTGAAGGACGCACTATCAAAGCACACCACGACCGCCCCCCTTCAGCCAAAAGAGAACCTCTTCCAATACACCTAAGGGCGCTCCTCAAGAAAAAGAGAGAGCTCAAAAGGCTTTGGTGTACCTCTAGGTGCCCTCACACAAAAACCCTCCTGAATGCAGCCTCCAACCAAATGGCAGAAGCAGTAAAAACATGGCGCGACAACGAGTGGGAGTCCGCTATTAACAGGGCCATAGACAGCGAAGCGGAATTCTACAAACTAAACAAAGCGCTCACAGGCGCAAAGCCCTCCACTAACCCCATAGTTGACGCACAGGGGAGAAGAAGATATGCCGCAGAAGACCGGTCTGAGCTCCTGGCGGCCCACCTCACCCAACAGTTTGCCCCGCACCCGACCAAAGAGGATTACAAGTCAGAACATGTAAACATTGAGAGGGAAGTCCACCAATTCCTCAAAACCGCCACCCCTCCATTGTCGGGAGACATATTCATCTCGCCTGCAGAACTCAAAAAAGTGGCCTCCAGGCTAAACCGAAAGAAGGCACCCGGACCAGACTCCTTACCTCCTGCCGCCATTACTGAACTACCACGAAGAGCTATAGCGGCCCTCACAAAACTCCTTAATGCCGCTCTAAGAGCAAATCACTTCCCCACACCGTGGAAGCTAGGGAAAGTTATAACAATCCCGAAGCCTGGAAAGGACCGCACAAGACCGGAAAACCAGCGGCCCATTACCCTCCTCGACCACCTCGCCAAGCTCTTCGAGCGCCTTCTTCTTCCGAGGCTTCTTAAACACCTTCCGGACAGAGAGGAGCAGTTCGGATTCCGCAGCGGCCACTCGACCACTCTCCAACTGACCAGGCTGATTTACCATCTTACAGAAGCCCATAACAGAGGACACGCAGCGGTGGCGGCCTTCTTAGATGTTGAAAAGGCCTTTGACCGGGTATGGCACCCCGGTCTCATTTACAAGCTCCACCAGACATCGCTGCCTCCTGCACTGGTTCACCTGATCGCTTCCTTCCTGAAGGGCAGAACATTCCAGGTGGAAGTGGAGGGCTCACTGTCAGACGCATGCATCATCCAGGCGGGCGTCCCCCAGGGCAGCTGCCTGTCCCCGGCCCTCTACAATTTGTATACTTCGGACATCCCGACATTAAATCCAACCCTTAAAAACTGGGAGTCCAGGGTTGAGACGGCATTGTACGCTGACGACTGCGCCTTTTACACAGCGGCCCCCTGGCCAAAAGCTGCCCAAATGAGGATGCAGAAGCAGCTTGACTTGCTCCCAGACTGGCTGGCAAAATGGAGGATTGCAGTGAATGCCGCAAAGACCATGGCCCTCCGAGTCGGATCAACTCGCAAACACCCTCCGCAGCTATCTTTAGACGGCCACCCCCTGAAATGGCAGTCGTCAGTAGTCTACCTTGGGTGCCACATAGATCAGAACCTGTCCATGGGGGGGCAGGTGGAAGTGGCACTCTCACGATGTAGACAAGCAAGAGGTAGATTACACCCGGTCCTACGATCCAGACTCCCGCTGCTGACCAAGATCATCAGGCCTATATATCAGGCCTCATCTCACTTACGCAGCTCCAGCCTTGTACAGTCTTGTCAGCCCAACCAACGCCGCAAAACTTCAGGCCCAACAAAATATCTCCTTGCGGCTGATCACCGGGGCAGGGAGATACATAAGAAACGACAGGATCCACAGCGACCTCCATATCGACCTCTTGAAGACCTTTACGGCCAGGCTCGCGAAGATGTTCGACCGCGCCGACAACGGTCGTCATTCCCACCTACAAAACATCGCACCAGCCACAACGTCCGAACAGGGGAAAAAGCTGCTACCCCGCAACCTCCTGGCTCTGGACTCTACTCCGCCTACATCATCCCTTCCCCCATAACCCCCCCCCCCCCTTCTCTCAAATATTCTTTCTCCTAAGCTATTCCTAGGCACATGCTGCGGCTCGCTCGCTGGCGCTTGCTGGGCCTCCCCCAATGGGGTCTCACCCGGCAGGCTGACCGCGCCGAGAGTCGCAGCGCCGAAAATCCCCCCCATCATCTCCCCCAGAGCCACTCATATGGCCAGCAGCGAAGAGAAGAAGGAAAATTTTCTCGAATACCAGCCATTCGTCCGTAGAAGGACGGCCGTGTAGTCACGGCTTATAGTCACCCGGGAGCTGTAGCTCCCGGAGATCCCTCCCGGGAAAGGAACTCCGGTTCGAACCCGCACCATACTTTGGTATGAAGACTGCCACGATAGCGCTCAGCACATTACGGCGAGAAGGCGCGGGACGACGGACGCTGCGGAGAGGCACGGTGCGCGACGACATCTCGGGGCTCCGGTGACGGTGACGAACTTGACTCGCTGCGGTGTTTGTGAAGAACGAAGATGTGTTTCACATAAGAGCTCTTTTCAGAGCCGTGGTTACGTGAAATCCGCTTCGAGCGGCGGTTTCGCTACGACATATTTCGTCATGAAATAAATAAATGTTTCGTGTTTGTAGCCTGCGGCTACAGTACCAAAAACCGAGTTTCATCGAAATCGGCTCACTAACAAAAAAAAGTTGCTCGCTATCCTGGATTTTTTTTATATTTTTAACATTGCGTTGCTGTTTATTTCCAAAATAGTACCAAAAACCGAGTTTCATCAAAATCGGCCTACAAACAAAAAAGTTGGCCGCCATTTTGGAATTTTTAATATTTTTAACATTGCGTTGCTGTTTTCTTGTCAAAATTGTACCAAAAACCGAGTTTCATCGAAGTCGGCCCACCAACAAAAAAAGTTGCTCGCTATCCTGGATTTTTTTATATTTTTAACATTGCGTTGCTGTTTATTTCCAAAATAGTACCAAAAACCGAGTTTCATCAAAAGCGGCCTACCAACAAAAAAGTTGGCCGCCATTTTGGAATTTTTAATATTTTTAACATTGCGTTGCTGTTTTCTTACCAAAATTGTACCAAAAACCGAGTTTCATCGAAGTCGGCCCACCAACAAGAAAAGTTGGCCGCCACCTTGTATTTTTAATATTTTTAACATTGCGTTGCTTTTTTCTTGACAAAAGAGTAGGTACCAAAAACCGAGTTTCATCGAAATCGGCCAACCAACAAAAAAGATGGCCGCCATCTTGGATGTTTTAATGTTTTTAACATTGCGCGGCCGTTTTCTTTCCAAAAAAGTACCAAAAACCAATTTTCAGCAAAATCGACCCACAGACAAAATGTGCCTACATGGCACAACTAGGATTCGAACCCGGGACTCGATATACCGATATCGAGTTCGGCGGTGTTCTAACTACTCCATAGGCTACCGAAAGAACTATACGTGATATTTATATAAATAAATATAATATTTTTGTTTCATTCATTCACTTTGTCGCGTCACTATTTATGTTTCGTCAAAACCTGACAACCGACAACCCAGTAAACGTCAGATTACTTCGTCTAAAAATCAGACTTTAGTTAAAGAGCTACACGGTCTTTTCATCTCCTGTAAAATTTGGAGTAATAATGCACATGCAAGGTTTTCACAGCCCGGCGAATATGATGAAGCTCATTGCTTAATAAAATGTTTTTGGGTTATGTATGGAAGCGAGCTTAACTAAAAACTAACAAGGATTTATCCAACACCAAGTATTATCATCTCAATTTACCAAATTCATTTAAGTATGTTGTATTGTAGTACAAATTAATAAACTTTCCCTTCCAAATTACAAAAACCAATAGGTTTAAATTGTATTTATTTAAACATTATTCACTAAAACAATTTTATTTGCCAACTAAAATAAATATACAATCCTTATTACTTTAGAGGTCCATAGGAGTCATCGGGGATGCCTAATTCCTCATCCGTCCAGGTGCTTGGGTCAACATAAGGCCATTCACCCTAAAATAATAAAATTATTGCAGTTAAAAAAAAATTTGCACTTAACATAGCTTAATTTTAAATTGCAAACTCATTTCGCTCCACAAATTCGCTTATGGTCTGGCGACCGATCGCAAATTAAAAAGTAAAAAAAAAAAAAAAAAAAAAATTGGAAACTTAGGGTGACTTTCACCACTGATATTTAAACGTGATTAACGCTAAACGTGTTTAAAACATAGTTCTTTCTCTGTCATCTGTTTGAATGTGACAGACACAAAAATACGTTTTAAACACGTTTAGCGTTAATCGCGTTTAAATATCATTGGTGAAAAATGGAAAATGAAGTATTTAGAAAAAATCGACCCGTCTCACAACTAGCTGCGATGGGACATCGGAGCTAGTTGTGAGACGGGTCGATTTTTTCTAAATACTTCATTTTCCATTTTTCTGTAATAAAAATTGCATTGTGAATGCAAAAAACTAAAAATTAAAATAAGTATCATTGGTGAAATCGGGCCTTAATCATTGAAAAATTCATCATTTGCAAGATTTGATTTTGACAACCTACGTGGTCAAAGTGGTGTACACTTTTCTGACCCAGTGACAGAGCCAGAGGTGACGGAGGAGCAACTCTCAACTCAACACAAAATTAGCTGTCAAAACAGACTGAAAATTTTTTTAGTTCCAGAAAAGACCACTGGCCCCCTGGGGCTACTGGCTAAAAAATATGGATATGGACATGGGCTTCAAATGTAAAATAAAGCCCATGTCCATTTATATAGCCGGTAGCCAGCCTGATTCACAACTCAACGGCAATGGAATAGGATTCGAATCTTGTGCTTTGTCTTTGTCAATTCTACAGTGAGTGACAGACACTGGGCATACATTTTGCTGTTGGGAGCGTTTCCAATGGTTTGTGATCAGGGGGCAGGTTCTGTTTTGTATTAGCACTAGTTTTTGAGTTTATCCTTATCAAATAAACATAATACAAAAAATCCAATCCGTCCCCTTTATAAATTAGTATAAAGATATAAATAAGAAATAGATGAATCAAGGTTATAATCTGGAGTAGTGTAAACCAGTACTAGATCATCTAGTAGCATAGAATCAGTTTAACTTCAAGACAGTAGTCTGAAAATAACAAGTACTGAAAACTACGAATGATAAGTAATTATACTTAGTACCTACCAAAAGAGATACCATTACTTACATACACATGCTCTGGTTCAGTAGCAATGTGGTAAAGGATCCAGTACCAGGCTAAACCACCAATACCATTTGCCAAATATACGCTCTTCTTAGAAGGCATTGGCGGTGGTACTCGGTAACTCCATACTCTGGAACATCATACAAATATAGTTAGTTACTATTGTGAAAATAAATCGCATTTAGATGTTCCGATGACATAACAACATACCCATGGCCTGCGTTTCTTTTGGACTGTTTTACGCTATCGGCGGCATTTTTTACGGTTCGTAATAACAGGGTTCTACATGCTAAGGACTTTGTTAGCATTTCGATTGAATATCGTGATAGTAAATTTTCAGAATGGAAATAAAACCATTTACGATTTTGTTTGACTTTGGAAAGAAAATTGGCTGGCACTGCTGGCAGGCAGATTCTGGCCACAGACTAGAGAACAGGCGTTGGATGGAATCATGAAGTTTGACTTAATACTCTGAGGTAACTGGAGCTCTCACCCTGAATAAAAAAGTGTCGCCACCAAATTTGACATTTATGTATGTAGTGGCTGTCAGCTGTCTCATATGACCATGCGTATTTTTTTAAAGTGTAGGTGAGACGGAAGACAGCCACTGTGTTATTTGTGGTATTCAAAAAATTGTTCGTACTGCACGCTCCAGTTACCTCAGTATTAAGTCGAACTTCATGGATGGAATGGAATCACCCATAGAATAGGTCAAAACTTAGTGGAGGGTTGCCCCCATTAGCATTCATTGGCTATAATTAAGGCCGTCATTTTGTTGGGGTGCCCCCATTGGCTAAAATTATTGCTGTCGCTTTTTTCGAAATGACGTTTATTTTTTTTTTTTCGGTGATTTCGGCTTTCTAGAATTATTTAGTTCATTTTATAGATTTTTCACTTTTTCTCAGATATTTCCGTACAGAAATATGGATACCTACGTTATTCGAAGATGCCCACGGTACCTGTTGTAGCAAAGCGTAGTTAATGTGGAAGCTATTTAGAGAAGGAACAAACACTTATTATTTATCATTGAGTTATAATGTACTAACGTACTAGAGAAGCTATCCCAAACAAAAATCTTGTAGTATTTTTGCTAAGCTAAGAGTTAAAACTAAAGTTCGCTTGCAGCGCTTACAATAATTCGCCGTCTTTTCAAACGATTCAAACATACAGCGCTAGAGCGCTTGTACAGTGTTGTTTCCTCGCGACCAATCGAAAGCGCCCGTACAGAAAGCGGCAACCAATAGTAGTGCAACAGACATAGATCAAACATTGCAGAACAGACATAGCTTTTGTTCGTGTTTTCTGCCTACTAAATTTTATGAGAATTCACATTTTATTTAATTAATTATTTTATTAAGATTAAACATTGACATCGTGAGAGAAATACTTACTAATCGAGTTTATTTTTGGTACTTATATACGTTTAAATACATGAATACTATTAATTATTTTACATGCGTTTATTTAACTTGCAGTATAATTATGTAAGTTCAATGTTCAAATGTTCAATAACAAAAAAACATCAAACTTCCATCAAAACCTGAACCCTGAAGGTTTTAGGTGATTACTTGGGTTCAGGTTTTGATGGAAGTTTGATGTTTTTTTGTTATTGAACATTTGAACATTTATACTGCAAGTTAAATAAACGCAAGTAAAATAATTAATAGTATTCATGTATTTAAACGTATATAAGTACCAAAAATAAACTCGATTAGTAAGTATTTCTCTCACGATGTCAATGTTTAATCTTAAAAAAATAATTAATTAAATAAAATATGAATTCTCATAAAATTTGGTAGCCAGAAAACACGCACAAAAGCTATGTCTGTTCTGCAATGTTTGATCTATGTCTGTTGCACTACTATTGGTTGCCGCTTTCTGCACGGGCGCTTTCGATTGGTCGCGAGGCTAACTCTTAGCTTAGCAAAATACTACAAGATTTTTGTTTGGGATAGCTTCTCTAGTACGTTAGTACATTATAACTTTTATTTACAACATGAAAAAACGATAAGCAATAGGTACAGAGATTTCGAAAAGAGTGATCACAGTGACATTTGACACAAGATAATAATCGAGTCAAAGACACCATGTAGGTTGCACTCGCTTGCTTTCGGATCTCCTTCAACACGCCCTCTAAAACAATGCTAGTGCAGACCTGATGTTCACAAAGGTGGGCTTCGGCAGTCCTTTGGTCATGATGTCTGCGACCTGATCTTTAGTCCCAATCCTTTTAACAAATATTGATAAAGATAAAAGATAAAGATAAAAATATTCTTTATTCACTTAGACATAATAAATATGTACTTATGAATCGTCAATATTTTCCTACCACCCATTCAAGACTTTTTTTAACTGACAAGAAGAATGGGCGCAAGAAACTTGCCAGCGTTTCTTAGTTAGGTAACGATATTTACAAAAAAAAACATATCGTTACTAATACAACAATTGCTTAGTATAAAAATACATCAATTTAAACAGTGATTATGTTATGTGTTACATCATGACCATGCATTGCGGTCATTCAAATAATCGTCTACTTTATAGTATCCTTTGCTCATCAGCGACTCTTTAATGTAACATTTAAATTTATGCAATGGTAGTTCAATAATATGCTGTGGAACTTTATTAAAAAAGGATATGCTTTTCCCCAGAAATGAGGCTCTGGATTTTTCTAGCCTAAACTTGGGAACGACAAGTTTATCTTTATTTCTTGTGTTAAAGCGATGAATATCGCTCTGCTTTACAAATGTATTATAATATTTTTTCACATAAATAATATTTTCATAGATGTATTGTCCTGCAACAGTTAAAATGTTTATTTCTTTAAATAGATCTCTTAAAGAATCTCTCGATCGGAGGTTGTACATGGCGCGAATAGCCCTTTTTTGGAGCACGAATATACTTTGGATGTTAGCGGCTGAGCCCCACAACAAAAGGCCGTAGGACATAACACTATGAAAAAAACTAAAATAGACTATTCTAGCCGTTTCAATATCGGTTAAGAGCCTTATTTTCTTTACTGCGAATGCGGCCGAACTGAGTCTACTCGCCAAGGCTTCGATATGAGGATCCCATTGTAGTCGCGAGTCTAATATAATACCTAGAAACTTTGTATTGTTAATGAATTCGACCATATCGCCGTCTAGTCTTATATGAAAATCAACGTGTCTTACATTAGGTAACGAAAATTTTAAACACTTAGTTTTCTTTGAGTTTAATGATAAATTATTACTATTAAACCAATGTGACACTTTTGAAAGAGCACTATTTACTTCGTCAGAACAGTCATCACCTCTATCTACTTTAAAGACTAGAGATGTATCATCTGCAAATAGCACTGTCTCACATAAATTCTTCGCGTAGTAAGGAAGGTCATTTATGTATATTAAAAACAACAGCGGGCCCAATATTGATCCTTGGGGTACGCCCATAGTAATGGGAGCTCCGGTAGACTCAGTTTTATTAATAACTACCTTCTGAGTTCTTTCATACAGATATGAATGCATAAGGCTTACTGACATTTCAGAAACACCATAATGTTTTAACTTCCTTAATAGTGTTTGGTGATCAACACAATCGAATGCCTTGGAAAGGTCACAAAAAATAGCGATTACATCCTGCTTGTCCTCCCAGGCATCAAGTACATGTTTTAGAAATGCAACCCCAGCATCAGTTGTACTTTTACCTTTTGAAAAACCAAACTGTTTCTCATGCAGTATACTATTTAATTTAAAATATTCTAAAAGTTGAGCATAAATTAATTTCTCAAATATTTTACTTATTGCTGGTAGTATGGATATAGGTCTAAAATTTGCTGGGTCACTTTTGTCACCAGTTTTAAACAGAGGAATTATTTTACTATTTTTCATTAAATTAGGAAAGACCCCTTCACTTATACATTGGTTAAAAATTATTGCTAATGATGGAGCTATCACATCAATTATTGATTTGATGATACTTGTAGATATGCCCCAGAGATCTTCTGTTTTCTTAATATTTATTGCTTTGAATGCTTTAATAATATCTTCGGTAGTGACATAGCTAAAACTAAATGTTTCCTGGCACTTGTTCACACTAGATTCCATAAGAGAGACAGCGGTGTTGGGGCAAGAGTTAAGTCTGCTAGTAGTTTCTAACGGAATTCGAGCAAAGTAACCTTCAAAAGCACTAGCCACCTCAATATCTGATTCAAAAGTCTGATCACTAATTTTTAAGTTAAATGAATTAATTTTGCTTTTTATTTTGCCAGTTTCTTGGTTTATAATACTCCAGGTAGCTTTTATTTTATTTTCAGATGATTTAATTTTATTTGAAATATACCTAGATTTTGCCAGAGCACATACTTTCCTAAATGTTTTTGAATATTTCTTGACATATTCAATGAAGCTAGGATCACAGGAAGTCGTTTTTTGGGCATAGAGTTCAAATAACTTTCTTCTGCTATTATAAATACCAGGTGTGGCCCAGTCACTGAACTTCTTACGATCATTACACTTTATAACTTTTTGTTTAAAATTGTTACTAAATTCTTTTTCAACAATATCAAATAATGATTGATAAGAGTTATTAGCGTCAGCAGAAGCTGGCAAACATTGAATTTTATCTTGTACATTATTTCTAAATTTAGTAATACCACGTTTCGGTATTGGCCTGCAAATTACTTCGCGTTTAGGAGTAACATTATAGTGCTCAAAAGAAGCTAGTTGTCCACTGTGGTCGGATTTAATAATATTAATTACCGAATTCTCAATTAAGTTACAGTTGGAAAAGATGTTATCTAAGCAAGTAGCCGATGTTGGCGTAATTCGCGTTGGTTCATTAAAAGTGTGAAGCAAATTAAATGATTTAAAAAGATTAAGGAATTTACTGGAGAGTTGTGCTAATTTAATATCTAAGATGTCTATATTAAAATCTCCACAAACTACAATTTTTTTATTCTTACGACAGCATATTTTCAAAACATCCTCCATAGTGGACTCAAAGACTGTGTAATTTGCTCCAGGGGGGCTATATACACAGATTATAATCATTTGTTCAAGTTCCACGCATGATATCTCACAAATTCGTTCAACAGAGAGGGATACTATATCCTTTCGCTCTTTATATTGTGTGTTATTAGGTAAAATTATTAAAGAACCCCCCCTTACTGCAGTTTTTCTATTGAATGAACTTACAACACTATAATTATCCAAATTTAACAATAATTCATATTCTTTTAACCAATGTTCAGTAACACATAACACATCAATATTTTCACAATTTAAAAATAAACTTATTTCTAGGTCTTTGCCAGCAGAAAAGCCTTGGATATTCTGGTGTACTATTTTTAAACATTTAGGCCTTCCTCTTGTCAATACTGGGCTAGAGTATGCCTCCGTTGTCTCTAATGGTAATTTAAATTAACCATGTCAGTATTTGGATTCAAAAGAATCGAATTATTTGGAACAGATTCCAAAGTTGAATTAGAAATGTCACATTTTAGCTGCTCAAAAGAAGCAGAAGTTAGAGTAGCCAGATTGTTGGCTAGTTGATTAAAATAAAAAGATAGCGATAATGCTATTTGTCGCTTATGATAATTATGCAGATAGTATTTATCTTTCGTCAAGTTAAGATTACATAACAGGGTATTTATGTCAATTATTTGTATCTGACTATTATGAGATGCTATTGTGCTTAATGTTAAATTAAGATTATATCGTAATTTATTCTCTAATTGTGAAAACCCTTGACTATAGGGAAATGTAAACATAACAACTTTTCTAACATTTAGAGAGCATAATGAGTTACAGTATGATATTAAATGGTTTTTGTTTATACTATCTCTATTCCCGATTAAAACAATCAAGTTTGTGTTTTCACTATAAGATTTTTTTACAATTACTTTCATAATCTCATTTATGCTTGATCCAGGCATACAATAATTAGTAACACTTTCCTTAGAATGTTTCTGGATTAATTGGCCCAAGCCCTTCCCAATCTCATCGCAGAACATAATTGTTTTAGCGTTACTTATTCTTGTAGGTGGGTTATTTTCATTATTCAGTAATATACTATCGGGATTGTTAGAGGTGTCAGAGTTTGTTGGTATATAAACCTCCTGAGCAGCCCGACCTAATGTATCAGTTTTACATAAATTGTTGCTCACTTTGGTACAATTGCAGCTGCGTTTGCTTTGCGTTTGATTGCTCCTGCAGACACAAGTTCTCGGACATAAAAGTGTCGGATGCGAATATGCTTCGTCCGTTTGTGGAACTCAGGGTTGTGTGCCAATCGTACAGCTGCTTCGTTGTCAACATGAAGATTCGGCACACTCTTTATCTTTGTCAAATCTTCAAAGATTCTTGTCAGCCAAACTAATTCTCTGGCCCCTTCACTGGCAGCCACTAATTCCGCTTCAGTAGTGGACAGTGCTACTGAAGTTTGCCTTCTGCTTGTCCATGATACTGGACCTCCGGCATATAGGCATACAATTCCAGTGGTGGATCGTCCGGTAGTAGCATCACCACCATAATCGGCGTCGGTATATCCTACCAGTTCTGGCTGTGTCAGGGTCTTCGGCTTATACTGGATCCCAAGAGACGTAGTTCCCTTTAGGTAACGGAGTATACGTTTAACTCTGTTCCAGTCACTTCTGGTTGGCTTTTCTAAGTTGCGTGATACTACACCAACGGCATAGGCGATATCAGGACGGGTTGCGACCATGAGGTATGCTAGTGCACCAACAGCTTCGCGATACGGGAAATTATTCTCCTCGGTGTTTCCTTTCTCCACGTCCAATTGTGTTACAGACGATTTTTCTGCGGCGTCAATCGGTGTTGAGATAGGATTACTATTAGCCATATTAAATCGTTCAAGTACCTTCTTTGTATAGGCTTCCTGGTGGATTACGATCATGCCGTCTTTACATTGACTGATTTCCATTCCTAAGTAGTATGTCGCGGGATTTGTCGTAATTTTAAGTTTTGTTTTCAGCTTCTCTAGGAAGTCATCGGCAAGCTGTTTGTCTGAAGCAGCCACTAATCCGTCGTCGACATATAAAGTAAGTAATATCTGTTTCCCCCCTACTTTCTTTGTATATAGACACGGATCTGCAGTACTCTGTGTGAATGCGAGTTCAGTCAGTACTTTATGGAAACGATGATTCCAGCAGCGGGGCGCTTGCTTCAATCCGTACAAACTTCTTTTCAGATGACATACGCAGGTAGAGCCATCGTGAAAACCTTCAGGTTGTTGCATGTATAGCTCTTCTTCGAGCTCACCATAGAGAAAGGCAGTCGTCACGTCAAACTGTGTTAGGTACATCCTTTCACTCGCAGCAACACTTAGTAGCGATCGTATGGTTGCAAATCTGGCTACAGGACTGTACGTTTCTTCGTAGTCTATTCCTTTGCGTTGTTTAAATCCTTTTGCGACCAGACGCGCTTTGTATTTATCGATAGAGCCATCCGGGTTTCTCTTTATCTTATAAACCCATTTGCTCGGTATGGCTTTTCGATCCTGAGGTAGTTCTTGAAGGACCCATGTGTTGTTCTCTTTCAAAGAATCTATCTCTTTCTGCATAGCTTTCATCCACTCATCTTTATGTAGGCTCTTCATAGCTTCTTTAAACGTAGTGGGTTCAGCTTCTTCGTCGATAAGTGCACAACAGTCTCTGAATTTCTTTGGAAGACTAATGGTGCTCTTGTCTCGCAGTTTGTATCGAGGTTCCGTTTCTTCATCTTCTGATTCAGATGAATTTCCTAAGTTGGCATCGGATTCGTACAAACATGTGCTTGGTGGTCTAGATATTTCACCATGATCGGGATTTTCCTCATCAAATTCAATCGATCTGTCTTCTATTATCTGCGGTACACGTCCTTGATCTTCTTGATCAGGTATCGAGTTTTCGATATGATGGCTTGGTGTAAGATCTTGACTGTATTCATTGCGTTCCTGATTGAAAGTCACTTTCAAATCGACTTCATTGAAAGACGTTTCTTTCCTCGTTGTCGTGGGTACAACGTCATCGCAAAGAGTTCTGTCAAGCGGTTTCTCGTCGAAGATTACGTCTCGCGACCGAATCATTTTATTGTCATCGCACCAGATACGGTAGCCATCATCGTTGTCGTATCCGATTAATCTTCCTTTGAGGGCTGTCATGGAGAGTTTCTTTCTTTTCTGTTTGGGGACATGTACGTAAGCTCTGCAGCCCAAGATGCGTAGGTGAGCAACTTTCGGTTTATTTCCATGCCATAGTTCGTAGGGTGATTTGTTATTCATACGGGATGGACCGGTTCTGTTTAGAACGTAGGCAACCGCATTAACTATTTCGGCCCACAGCTTCTCTTGAAACCCTCCGCTATGCATAATAGTCCTTGCAGCCTCGACCAAGGTTCTATTATCTCTCTCGCTGCATCCGTTTTGCTCAGGAGTGTATGGCATAGTCAGCCTCTGTCTGATTCCATGTGTGGCGAGAATCTCACGCACATCCTCATTGTCAAACTCGCCGCCATTGTCACTCAGGACTGTCTCGATCGAATGACGAGTATTTCTTGCTTCGGCCATGAAATCTTGCATCTTCTGTTTTACTTCTGACTTGGCTCTCAGGAAGTAAACGTAGCGATAGCCGGTGAAATCATCTTTAAATAATACAAAGTAGCGTAAATTTGTAAAAGAGTTAGGGAACGGCCCGCATACATCGCTGTGTACAAGCTCGCCTGGTCTTGAAGCTCTAGGTCGGGTCCCAAACTTCAATCGATGCGACTTGCCGAATATGCAACTTTCGCAGATGCTTTCATCTTGAGGAAGGTCTATTCCTAACTCCCGTTTTACAAATTGACGTACATGACGCTTGTTCTGATGTACGAGTCGCTCGTGGTGAAGCTGCGTCTTCGTTAATATCAGATTCACTTCCAAGTTTCTGTTAGGAATGACGGTCTTAACATTTAGCTTGTATAAGCCTCCGCTAATGCTGCGTACACCCATTAATTTAACTTCGCCGCGTGTTGACATAGTGCAGCTCGTTGGTGTGGACTCAAAATTGCTTATTGAGTTGCAGTCATGAGCAGCTAGAACAGAGAACAGGTTCTTTGTGATCTGTGGCACGTACCATACGTCTTTCAAGGTGATCTCGTAAACTCTTCCACGTACCTCTGATTTGATGTTGATATTGTCGCGTCGCGGGTTGCTTAAATGAGAACCACAACTTACGTTCACAAAATTTATTCGTGGTTGAGCATATATAATGGGGTCGTGAGTAAAGGGCCCGACTGGTATTCGCTTGCGTGTCCCAAACTTATCTTAACGGGGGCCCACAGGTGGTAGGTGGCCCGACGGGGCGAGGGGAAGGTGCAGTGCAGTGCAGCGTGTGGTGCGCGTCGCAGTATGGCGACCAGAAGAACCGCCGGGTGGCTGGTTGGTCGTCCGCTCTTGGGTTAACTTGGATCCCCTTGGGTTAACTTGAATCCCCTTGGGTTAACCTGGGTTAACCTGGGTCCCTGGAATTGCAATCGAATTGCGTAAGCTTCATGTTTAGCAGCCGCCGATTGCGATAGCCAATTCACCTAAGCCAAGCCAAGAAAAGTTGGGGGAAGAGAAAGTATGCAGCAGGTGAAGTGGCAAATTATCGCAATCAGAGCGGAGTGTACAAACATTAAACTAATTAAAGTTGTGCAGAAAAGCATTGCGCTAATCGCTTACAGAATGATTATAAAATAAAAATGAAATTACACAGAATAAAACTGTAAAATTAATAATATTAAAATGTGAGGGTACATGGCGAATGATTCGGCAATTTTGATTTCGTCGTTGAAACAATTTAAAAGATAACGCCGAGATTCTTACACACAGGAATGCATAATCAACAGCGCGCACTCAATATTACATGCAATACAATTATTTTAACACAAACTAAAATTACCAACTAATAACTACTCAACACTATGTTCAACACTTACCCTTTCGGGGATTGTACACTGAATTTATTTTAAATTAAATAAAGTGACGAAACACAGATTTTGATCACTGAAGTAATCTTTTTATAATCTAATAAGATTAAATTAAATGCTTCCCAACGGCAACTTTAAGACGAAAATACGTTCGTGTTGTCCGTGAGAACTCGGAAGGCGGTCTGTCCATGACGCCGCAAAACTACTGCATCGCGAAGTTCGTACAACTTGCGCACACGCATTGTGTCCTTCGCAAAACTACATTCAAGTCGATGCGCGATACAAAAACAGGTTAGGGTACCGCTCGCGTAATTGTAAAACGTTTTAAATAACAATACGTTCGATTTGCAGTATAATGTGCATTAGTATTTTAATTGTAGTTATTAGTTTAGTGTTTAATTAAAAATAAGAATAAGATTAGGTTAATTTAGGTATAAAAAATGTTTTGTTTTCATTCCTTTTATTTTATTTTAATAAAATGTAGATTTTATGTGTAATATTAACTGAAGTTACCTTATAACGTTACATTACCCCCTCGCGCGACCAAGGATTTTATTCCTAATAATAAAATCCGCACTTAGCAATTAAGTCAATAGTTCGCATTATCACTTTCATTCATACATTTCATACTTCACGCTTTCAAAAGGCAACAATAAACAATATTGTAGAATATTGCCGCATCCTAACAATATGGTAGGTTCCTGTTGCTTATGAACTGGTAAACCCATACAAACACAATTACTTTATTTAGATGTTACACATGCGAGGTTTATAGCTTTGTAACTATAAGTTTAAAAATATTTAAAAAAATATATGTTTATGCTATACTTAATTCATAATTACTGTTAAGAAAAACTAAATTAAAAAAATTACTTATTCAAGCCAGCCAATTTTAAATCTTTTATATGCCATGTTCCCAAATCTTTACCATTCATATCCTCTAAAACGTAGACTAAAGGTGATTTTTTAGCAGTGACACGACATTTTATGAATTTCGGTGCCAACTTCTTGCTAAAATATTTATCTTTATCACTGAGGACATAGGCCCGTTTCATGACGATATCGCCTACCTGAAATTCGGCTGCTTTACGACGCAAATTGTAATGTGCGGTGTTCTTTTCATGAGCATGCCAAAGTTTTGCTTGTACATCGTCAAAGATACTCGACAAGCAACCTAAGTTATCTGCATAAATATCGCGCGGTAGGAATAAGACCTCATCTCCTAAATCTGTGTCTGTGTAATGAGTACCACAGGTAACGAGCTCTCTGCCGAAAACTAAAAATGATGGCGTGAAACCAGTTGCTTCATTTACAGCGTTATTGATGGCAAACTGCACTTTGGGTATAAAAATATCCCAGGTTCTGTGGTCATTCTCGACAAAAGTTGATATGCAGGTAATGATCGTTCTATTGTAGCGCTCTACAGTGTTAACTTGCGGTGTATACTTTGGAGAGAAATATACATTAGGTATGTTATATTTTTGGAAAAAAGCAGTTGTGTCACGGCTAATAAACTGAGTACCATTATCAAGAAAAATTGTCTGTGGGACTCCATGAACAAGAAAAATGTTTTCCTCCAAGATTTTAATAATGACGTCCGAAGTTGCTTTTTTAATAGGATAAATCAAACAAAATTTTGAAAAAACACACGTCACAACTAAGATATAGCTGTTCTGTTTACGAGTTGTAGGCAAAGGTCCCATAAGGTCAATCGAAAGCATTTGGAAAGGGCGTGAACACTGTTTAGGACGACCCATTTCACCCAAAGTTTGATGATTATGTGACTTATACTCAAGACATTTATTACAAGAACTTACAAATTTTACGACGTCCTTGTGCATGCCCGGCCAAAAATAACGAAGCATAAGGCGATGATATGTTTTGAAAATACCTAAATGTCCAGCAGAAGGCGGACAATGATTTTCCGAAATTACTTCTTCCCGCAACTCGGAAGGAACAACCATTTTCCATGAAAATTCGTCATTAAGGCTACATTTACTTTTAGTCAATCTATATAAAATATCATCTTTAATTAAATAATTTGGATACTGTTGAGGGTTATTCAAACAACCGTTGCGAAGTGTCTTGTACCATTGGTCTTTAGAGTCCAATATGGCGGAAGAACTAATGGCACTAACTGGGAACGCACGTGAAAGAGCGTCGGGAATAACATTATCAACCCCGCGACGATGTTTGATTTCAAAATTAAACGATGATAACCGTACTCCCCATCGAGCTAACCGGCCTGTAGGGTTATTTAGAGTCAGGAACCATTTTAAAGCACTATGATCAGTATATACGGTGAAGGTTTTTCCGTTTTCTAAATAACATCGCCAATGCTCTAAGGCAGTAATCACAGCCAGAGTTTCACGCTCTGTAATGCCGTAATTACGCTCTGACGGAGCTAACGAACGGCTCATATAAGCAATAGGGTGCTCTTTTCCATCCCTGGTCTGCGTGAGCATAGCGCCGACGCCATAACTGCTCGCATCTGTATGTACCTCGAATGGTTGATTGTAGTCGGGGCAAGTCAGAACCGGCGCGGAAACCAAACATTCTTTTAGCTTCTGAAAGGAAGCATCAGCTTCAGCAGACCACTTGAAGGGGGGTGCGCCCTTTTTGTTAGAAGTGAGTCTATTTAATGGACCGGCAATAGTGCTGAAATTGGGGACAAAACGACGGTACCAGGTAGCAGTCCCGAGAAACCGTTTGACGTCTTTCCTACAATTAGGTGTCGGATAGTTCAATATGGCCTCCACCTTCTCGGGATCGGTCCGTAGTCCACGACTATCGACGACGTATCCTAAATATTTCAGCTCACTACGAAAGAAGTTACATTTTTCTAAATTTACGGTGAGATTAGCGTTCTTAAGTTTTTCTAGAACTTTTAACAAAAGCGTGACGTGAGTCTTGTAGTCATTAGTAACGATGATGACGTCATCGACATACGCAAAGACATTTGCGCCAAACTCGCCAAACAGAAGGTCAACTAACCGTTGTTGGGTTGCCGGAGCATTGGTCAAACCAAAGGCAGTTCTCTTAAAACGAAGTGTACCTCTGCCTGGGACGTAAAAAGCTGTCTTATCTCGGTCTTCTGGCACAATCTCTATCTGCCAGAATGATTTGGATAAATCAATGCTGCTAAGATAACGCGCGTCACGGAGGTTATCCAAAATCTCCGATATGTATGGTAAATTGTAGGCATCGCGTTTGGTGACTGAGTTTTACTTACGGCTATCGAGGCAGAACCTAGGCTGTCCGTTTTTCTTGTTCACGAGCAAAACTGGAGAAGACCAGGCGCTTTCGCAAGGTTCGACTACGTCCAATGCTAGCATTTCATCGACCTGCTCAATCAAAGTACGCTGTTTTTCCGGTGACATGCGATAGTATCGTTGCCGGATTGGTTGAGCATCTCCGGTATCAATTTTGTGCGTTATTAAGCTAGTTTTACCTAGACCCTTTCGTTCAAATGAAATTTCTTTAAATTGATCAATAATATTGTCCGCAATCATTTTTTCCGACTCGCTTAAATTATCATAACTATGTAATAGGATTTCGGATGAGGCGTCCGCTGGTGTGTTAATAGCATCAATTAAAATGTTTCCTAAATATTTAGGGCATATATTAAATTTACGCCAAAAATCAACGCCTAGTATAAGAGACGTATCAATACCAGGTACAACAATAGCTTCAATAATGTGAAACTGGTTTTCAAAATGCACAGGTATATTAATGTAGCCAATACTACTGAAAGACTGCCCACCTGCAGCAGTAACTGAAACACAGCGGTCCTTAATCAATTTAAATCCTTGAGACTCCAAAAGTAAATGTGAATTGTTCCCTAAAATTGTGACTGCGGAACCTGAATCGAGTAAGCCAGTAAAAGAGAGACTGTTAATATTAATGGTGACATAAGGTCTAACATCATTATTAGGTTTATTATGAATTGTGGCAGTTCGGTATGCTTGAAAGAAAACACTTAAAGTTTTAAGCCACTTTTGCCAATCATCTTTATCAAAGTTATTGTGATTTGAACTACCACAACTCAATTCTACTAGTTTTTTGAACTGAATGGTTTAACTAAATTACAGTCAGGACATTGAGGAGTCTTAACATTCTTTCTACCACACTTGAAACAGTAAATGTTGTCTCTACTTTCTGTACACTGTCTCAAATTGTGAGTATCTACACGACATCTAGGACAATAACGAGCTTTAGGAGCTTCGATAGCATGTAAATACTTTTCATTATTTGTTTTATTAGGATAATTGTTTGTATTATTATTAGGATAATTTGTTTTATTATTATTATAAGTGTAGTTATAGTTTGAATTATTTTTATATTTTGTAAAAGCTTGGTTTTTATTAAACTGAGTATTGAAATTTTGTTTATAAGTATTTGATTTAAAATGACCACTGTTTTTATTACGATTACCATTGTACGCAAATTCTGGAGCCAAAGTATTAGAAGTTGCTGTACTAGGCTCATGAAAGTTTGCAAGACGTGATTGTACGCTTTCATAATTTCGACATTGGGCTTGTAAAGATTCGAGTGTTTTAATTTCACCAGCTGAGGCTAATGTACTTGCATAACAAGGCCTAATGTTGTGGAGGATTATTTCTAACTTTTCGTCCTCGGACAATGTTTTCGCTAAGCGTGAAAACAAACCAGACATAATTGATAAATAAATTGTTATGTTCTCTGTTTCACCTTGTGTTCTTGCACGGATTTCTGAAAGCAGTCTGTAATCGAAGTCAGACTGATCAAAATCTTGCCTCAGCAGACTAATGAGTTCACTCCAAGAGGAAACTCGACTCTTTACACTCCTATACCAGTGCAAAGCATCACCTGTAAACATCTCGGTAGCGAATGAAAGCGCTTTAGGTCCTGAAATATTCCTTGCGTCACAAAATTCCGATACGCGTTGAATGAACGCCCTAACGCAGGACTTTCCATCGTACTTAAGTTTACTCAATTCACTAGAACCCCCACGGTCACATGTAACCGAGATGTTCATAGGCAATGCAGGAGTATATGACTCGCTATTGCTGGAAGAAATTAAAGGATCAACTCCTTTATCTTTAATGGAATTAAATGTTTCAAAATAAGTTTTAAACTGCAAAACGCACGTATCGTATTGAGGCTTCGCAGACTCATCAGCAGATATTCGGTTGATCCGATGATACAAATGATGTAACAGGTTTTGCGTACGTAATAAAGTATTTTTATCGGTACCCGAATCTAAATTTGTTTTTATTTTAGTGAGGGTATCACTAACCCCAACTAAGTCAGCTGCAGCTTCTAATGGACTGTCTAAAATGTCCTCAGAAGGAAATAACGGTGCTAACTTAGCGATCTGCTTGCGTAGGTCTTGCACAGTAGCACAAGGCGTGGAACCTCTAATGGTCACCTCGTATTCCAGCTCCGACTTTTGCAAAGACAGGAATTTTATTGAAAAAGCCATAATGAACTAACAAATAAAAATACGGAACTTCGGTAGATGACGCGAAAAAAAACCGTGTGATAGGGTAAATGTTGAACAATTTACTATCTACTTACAACTAATTAAAACTAAAAAAAAACTGCCTAACTCCGCCTGTTACAAAAAAAAACTACGGCAACAGAAAATTAAAAAAGCACAAGTACATAAATAAAGTAACAAAAAAATAAAACAGGTTTGCAACTAAAAAAAAACAAACACAAAACTAAAAAAGTGGAAAAAAAGCACACAACACACTAACTACAACTCTCTGCGAAAGCAAATACCAGCCCATACCAAAACCAAGTTGAGGCGCCAGTGTCGCGTCGCGGGTTGCTTAAATGAGAACCACAACTTACGTTCACAAAATTTATTCGTGGTTGAGCATATATAATGGGGTCGTGAGTAAAGGGCCCGACTGGTATTCGCTTGCGTGTCCCAAACTTATCTTAACGGGGGCCCACAGGTGGTAGGTGGCCCGACGGGGCGAGGGGAAGGTGCAGTGCAGTGCAGCGTGTGGTGCGCGTCGCAGTATGGCGACCAGAAGAACCGCCGGGTGGCTGGTTGGTCGTCCGCTCTTGGGTTAACTTGGATCCCCTTGGGTTAACTTGAATCCCCTTGGGTTAACCTGGGTTAACCTGGGTCCCTGGAATTGCAATCGAATTGCGTAAGCTTCATGTTTAGCAGCCGCCGATTGCGATAGCCAATTCACCTAAGCCAAGCCAAGAAAAGTTGGGGGAAGAGAAAGTATGCAGCAGGTGAAGTGGCAAATTATCGCAATCAGAGCGGAGTGTACAAACATTAAACTAATTAAAGTTGTGCAGAAAAGCATTGCGCTAATCGCTTACAGAATGATTATAAAATAAAAATGAAATTACACAGAATAAAACTGTAAAATTAATAATATTAAAATGTGAGGGTACATGGCGAATGATTCGGCAATTTTGATTTCGTCGTTGAAACAATTTAAAAGATAACGCCGAGATTCTTACACACAGGAATGCATAATCAACAGCGCGCACTCAATATTACATGCAATACAATTATTTTAACACAAACTAAAATTACCAACTAATAACTACTCAACACTATGTTCAACACTTACCCTTTCGGGGATTGTACACTGAATTTATTTTAAATTAAATAAAGTGACGAAACACAGATTTTGATCACTGAAGTAATCTTTTTATAATCTAATAAGATTAAATTAAATGCTTCCCAACGGCAACTTTAAGACGAAAATACGTTCGTGTTGTCCGTGAGAACTCGGAAGGCGGTCTGTCCATGACGCCGCAAAACTACTGCATCGCGAAGTTCGTACAACTTGCGCACACGCATTGTGTCCTTCGCAAAACTACATTCAAGTCGATGCGCGATACAAAAACAGGTTAGGGTACCGCTCGCGTAATTGTAAAACGTTTTAAATAACAATACGTTCGATTTGCAGTATAATGTGCATTAGTATTTTAATTGTAGTTATTAGTTTAGTGTTTAATTAAAAATAAGAATAAGATTAGGTTAATTTAGGTATAAAAAATGTTTTGTTTTCATTCCTTTTATTTTATTTTAATAAAATGTAGATTTTATGTGTAATATTAACTGAAGTTACCTTATAACGTTACAATATTCCCTTTGCCTTTAGCTTGCAGTGCAGTGCCATTAGCCGCAGAGACGGTGTGCATCTGGTCAAAAGTTTGGAAAGTTTGAAATAGATCTCCACGATTGCTGACGTGGCATGTTGCGCCGTTATCAACGTACCAGTTGACTGTACTCGATGAAGTCGTCGATACTTCATGCTCTGTTATCAGTACTTCCGCTTGTAAGTACATCGATTCCACTACTTGAGATTCCTTTTGAGAAGAAAAAGAAGAGGGCGGGTTACTGCTTTTCGAAGGTTTGCCATCTTGAAGCCATCTTTTGCAATCTTTCACTCGGTGACCTTTGACGGAGCAGTAGTTGCATTTTATCTTTGCATCCTTATTCTTTTTCCTTGTCCCATTCTGTGTGGTCTTTGTTGTTAAAGCCTCTTGTTCTGGCGGCACGGTAGACACCATCAAGTTCCTTTCGAACACGCACAGACGATCGGTTAGGTTGTCAATGGTTCGTTCGGACGTTGGACACATTAACCATCCACTCTTGAATTGAACGTATTCTTCTCCCAGTGTGTCGAGCGTTTTGCATATGAGAAGAAGATCCGGAAGCTTCTTATCATCGCCGAGCTCTTTGTTCAATGAGGTCCAAATGTTTTTCAATTTTGACATATGAGTTGTTGCATCGTCAGCGGGATCCTTTCTCAATCCAAAGAAACTCATACATAATTGGAAGGTTTTGTCTTCGTTTGTTCCGTCAAACATTCGATGAAGTTCTAACCATATTTCCTTAGTGGACGTAAATCTCATCACTTTTCGTAGCATTTCTTCAGTCATGTTGTTGGTAATAATGAAAAGAGCACTCGAGTCGGCTTTCGTAAATTCCGACACGGTAGCGGCGGTTGATACTCCGGTCGCACTGGCTTCACTTTCTTTATCCGCGGTAAGTCTGCCTTCAATTATGTCGAGAGCGCGAGGTATGCTCTTGAGTATAATAAGCATTTTATACTTCCACGTATCCCAGTTGCTTTTACCTTCGAGGGGTGCAATGTCGAAAGTCGAAATTTCCATCTTTTAGCTAAATTGCAGCAAAACCATAACCTGTTGGTAGCAGAGCGTAGTTAATGTGGAAGCTATTTAGAGAAGGAACAAACACTTATTATTTATAAGAACAGACTTTTATTTACAACATGAAAAAACGATAAGCAATAGGTACCTACAGAGATTTCGAAAAGAGTGATCACAGTGACATTTGACACAAGATAATAATCGAGTCAAAGACACCATGTAGGTTGCACTCGCTTGCTTTCGGATCTCCTTCAACAGTACCTACGTAAGTAAATCAATTTAAGTCCTTCGTAGTTTTTGTATCAATGAGAGAGTTTCTTTTGACGTTTCATCGTGCAGTTCAAAAATTTGTACTAGATGGCGCTACCCCACTATAGCGACCTAACTTTTTCTGAAGAAGTAAACGAAAAAGTACCTAATAGAAAATAGCAAAGAAAATAGTATGTCTGTAGTAAGGCGTACATTAGACGGTCATGCAACAATCAGTCAATTCCATCACTCATGACTATCTAACCAATCGGTATAGAGGAACTTCGGGCAGCGTTATGAATGGTTCATTTTGATTAGCTAAAAGAATCGTGAATGATAGCAAACTGACAGCAAAACCTACAGTCTAATGGGCGCCTAATAGATTCAAGATTCAAGATTCAAGATTCAAATTTGTTTATTCAATTTAGATTGTTATTTACAATACTTGTGAACGTCATAGAAGCTACGCCATCGGTTCGCAAACCCTACAGCGGGAGGCCTTGGAATAGGAAGACTAAAGCGGCCCATTCACGGCAGGCAGGCCGTCCCGCCCTAGTTTACATTAAAAGAGCAGCTCGGCGGCCTAGCGACCTGGGGGCTACCGCGTAACTTTATGGGTATGAACTTCATACGTTTTTGGGAACTTTAAGTCTATTTTATAAAGAAAATAGCCGCTATCAGTTCTTTGTTTTAAGACGTCGGGTATGACGATAACTAGCTAGCAACGTTCAATAGAACAAAGCAGCAAAAATCTATGGGGGGCTACCGGCTAAGAAATATGGATATGGGTATGGGCTTCAACTGTCATTTGAATTCCTTATCTTGATAGATTTTTGCTGAAATTTATTAAAATAAGGAATTCAAATGACAGTTGAAGCCCATACCCATATCCATATTTTTTAGCCGGTAGCACCCCTGGGTCCAGTAACTGAGGTACTACTCGACTCGCCTTCCACCATTTACATTGGTAAAGTAATTGGGCCCAGAACCTCTGGTAAAAGTACTGGGCTCAGTTGGTTTTCCGAGCGAGTAAACGGTTTACACAGGGCGAGTAGGCAGACGAGTCGAGTTACAAGTGGTGGGGAACAACTTGGCCGAGCAACTATGCTCCGCGCGAGACCACTCGACTCGCTCAGTAGGTCTAGCACAACTTAGCGCGACTCTTTGTCGCGCTCCTTTCAACCAATCAGCACTTCGCCTTAAGTCGCGCGCGCTATCTACGAGCGATCTGATTGGTTGAAAGTGCCCGCGACTCTTTGTCACTCGAGTCGCGCTCAAGTTGTGCTAGCCCTACCCAGTTTACTCGCCCTTTCGTTTACATTGGTCGAGTTAGCCTGCTTTTTGTCGCTCGCTACTCAACTCGGCCGCCTACTCGACCAATGTAAACTAGGCTTTTACGCAGGATGATGAATGTTGTCGCAGGAGGCTCCTGCAACAACATTCACTATCCTGCGTAAGGCGAGACGGATGGCGGGGCGGCCTGCCGTGAATGGGCCGCTTTTAAAATAATCAATCATCGACCAAAGAGTACATTATTATCCCACAGATAAGGTAGAAAGTGAACTTCAATCACAAAAACCATACAGATTAATTTGACAGTACAACCGACCGACACACAAGTCTTTTTAAGGCTCAATGAACTAATCCTTTGCCATAAATGCTGAAAAAAGTAGGTTGTATTAGAGTTACAGCGCCATCTAGTGCATCGAAAAATTATGAACGTCATTTCGTGTGTACCTTACTCCTTCTGGCTTATGAGCTGTAAAATCCTTCAGTAGGTCTAGCACAACTTAGCGCGACTCTTTGTCGCGCTCCTTTCAACCAATCAGCACTTCGCCTTAAGTCGCGCGCGCTATCTACGAGCGATCTGATTGGTTGAAAGTGCCCGCGACTCTTTGTCACTCGAGTCGCGCTCAAGTTGTGCTAGCCCTACCCAGTTTACTCACCCTTTCGTTTACATTGGTCGAGTTAGCCTGCTTTTTGTCGCTCGCTACTCAACTCGGCCGCCTACTCGACCAATGTAAACTAGGCTTTTACGCAGGATGATGAATGTTGTCGCAGGAGGCTCCTGCAACAACATTCACTATCCTGCGTAAGGCGAGACGGATGGCGGGGCGGCCTGCCGTGAATGGGCCGCTTTTAAAATAATCAATCATCGACCAAAGAGTACATTATTATCCCACAGATAAGGTAGAAAGTGAACTTCAATCACAAAAACCATACAGATTAATTTGACAGTACAACCGACCGACACACAAGTCTTTTTAAGGCTCAATGAACTAATCCTTTGCCATAAATGCTGAAAAAAGTAGGTTGTATTAGAGTTACAGCGCCATCTAGTGCATCGAAAAATTTACTGCAGGTAACTCCCCCATTTTATTTATTACTTACAATAACCTAAAGGACATTTTTCATTTTCGGCTAGGACTTTGTACACTATTCGTACTAATAGTAAAAAATATAGTAGTATAAGTCATATAAAATACTAGCTTTCCGCCCGCGGCTTCGCCCGCGTGGACTACACGACGTTATCCCGCGGGAATGTGATATTTTTCCGGGATAAAAAGTAGCCTATGTTCCTCTTTAGACTACAAAGTATCTATGTCCCAAATTTCAGCCAAATCCGTTCAGCCGTTTTGGCGTGATTGAGTAACAAACATCCAAACATCCAAACATCTAAACATCCAAACATCCAAACTTTCACATTTATAATATTAGTAGGATTTAAATTCTGATTGTCTTTCTGGATAAATGGTACAAAAATAAACTTTTCACTTCTCATGCTCGTAAAGTTCGTGTTTATGTTGGGTATAGGCTGCATAAAATCGCTTTTTATGCTCTAGTGCATAAAGTAAAATCTTCGTCTAAGCCTCAGACTCCAAGACAAAGGTCGTCAGGTAAACAGTCACACACGCAATTAAATTTCGTTAAATAAATTTTATAAATACCTAACGTATTTCATTCTGTTTCTTAAATTTTGTACATAATCCATGTTAAATTACTAAATTAATAAAACTAGGCAAAATTAATGAGTTTTCTATGAAATAAGTATTTCAAGAGTATTATGGACTACGATCTATGCTAAAGTCACTGTGCTGCCAATGCCAAGTATAAAAAAAAGAAAAAGAAAGTCTTCCCGCCAATATGGCGAATTCTTTATTTTTTCTTTTGTGCAATATTGTTATTAATTTTTCTCACACTCGAAGTGAAAAGCAGAGTGTATAACTCGAACATAAAACCCATTTTTCCCTCGAATTGACTATCCACCCTCGCCTACGGCTCGGATGGATATATACGTCTCGGGTGAAATGGTACGTTTTATGCACTTGTTGTACAATCTACTATTAAAACAAAAATTCTTTGCCATCCATGGTCACACTGGCAACCATACTTAAATCACGTTCGGAAACATTGATGATGATGTTTCTGTACGAAAAAACGGTGGCATTGACGGACGACTGATGATAATCTGTCATGCTGCGGCCACACTATGGGCACAAAATAAAGAGTTTACAGAAGGACCGCTCCCACCATTTTTGAAAATCTATACCTATCCTTGTCTGACTCACTAGGGTTGCTTCTGTATTGATTCTGAATTTAAAAAGGAGTAAGTAGTAAAAGTTAACAATCATACATAAATAAATTCGTTTATACATACATCGTAACAAGTTTACATGCCTTAGATGCTGCTTAGATGGTAAACAGAGCATCTAATATCCATTTAAAGTCCCGACGCCACACACGACGAAGACAAGATCCTATTGTACCTATACCGTACCTATTATGTTGTAATGTATTCCATTCCTATATGTTATAATGTACTCTATGTACAAGATATAAATATGGTGTGATAGTTATCCCACTAAAAACATAAACGTGAAAAAGGCACTAAGTAAGTTCGACGAAAACATAAAGGTAAAAAAGGTGCCAAGTTCAGCGAAAAATAGTTGAAATCTAAATGGGTTACAAGTTCCATAAATTTTTTCGTTCAAGAACTTCAAATAATTAATATTTTCTTAAATGTTGAATTTATAACTTGTCATCTTCAAAAATTGAAAAACCTTTATAACGCAAGAACTGTATCAAGCAATAGTGGTAACTATTTTGAAAACAAGAAAGTGTATTTAAATACCTATGTTGTGTTTTTATCGTATATAGGTAAATAAAAAAAAATAAGTAGTTTATTAGTCAAAGTCAAATTTGTTTATTCAATTTAGATTGGTTTTTACAATACTTGTGAACGTCATAGAAGCTACGCTATCGAGATGTAAACAGGTTCATATTTGTTTCTGGCGCAGCTGTTCTTCATAGTCTTTTCTTGCACTCAAGAATATCGTTTTTCAGCTTTCTTTTTCTGGGAGAATTTGCAGAAACGTGAGTTGCTATTTGTGAATTTGAGTCACATTTAACTTTTTCATATTGTGTACAAGATTCATTAGTCTCCGCAGTTGCTTGCGATTCTTCATTTAAATTTTTTTTGACAGGTAGCAAAAGTTTGGGAATCGAACTGTCCTGAAAAAGGCACTAATGCCTTTTTCAGGACAGTTCGGTTCGATGTCTTGATTATAGAATTGGTTTCGAAATGGGCCTCACAAACTCGAAGATATGTTGACCATTTGTTGCGTACATCTTCTCGATCAATTAAACTTATCCATAAGGTTCGTCTGAAAAAAAAAATCATTTGATTTTTAAAATGAACTAGTTAGTTTTGCAACGAAAATAGCCTATGGCACTCCTACGATTAAGACGTTAAAATAAATAGGTATACGCATAATCGTGCGTGGTTCGTTTTCTCCTGAACTTGGCTGGCACACTGCCGTGCGTCAAAAAAAACTTTACTGCAAGTAAAATGTTATTTGGGGTAAGTATAATGACTGGCGTTCTCTCCCAAACTTGGCAGGCACACTGCCGTGCGCCTAGATAAAGAAAACTTTACTGCAAGTGAAATGTTATTTGGGATTTATTGATTGGCGTCCTTTCCTGAACTTGGCTGGCACACTGCCGTGCGCTTGGATGAAAAAAAATACTGCAAGTAAAATGTTATTTGGGGTTTAATGACTGAAGTCTATAAATTGTAAGTAGGATTTCATAACACTGCTAAAATAAAAGAAAATGCAACGACAACTTTTACTTGAAAATTCGTCAACATGACTTGTGGCTGTGTTCGCTGAACCGCCAAGAAGTTTTGAGAATACTATAACATCTAAATAAGGACCATAGAACCCAACTCAGTAATTGGGTGCAACGCCAGTGCGTTTTACCACAACCAGCTATCTATAAGATGAATGTGTATGGTTCATCGTCGTTATCAAAGCGGCTAGTCCCAAAAGTACCTAGGTATACTCACCTACCAACAAGAGAAAACAGTTTGACATAACTTACCTTTCAACACAGAACATATATACTCCCTTCGTGAGCCTTTCAATATCGTTTGGAAATTTAAAGAACGTGTATGCACAGTTTTTAGTCGTATTTAGACAACCAAATACACTGCAACTGTAATAATATTGGTTATTAATTTTTGTTAATTAATGGTAAAATAGGTATATAAGTGTCACAGTGACACGTAGCGGCGCGAACGTGAAGTGATCAATTAAATGCTCTTTGGAACTTGCGATCACTGACCTCTTTGCGATACTCGCGACTGAGTACTGTCCCAAACTGTCCCATTTTGCCTGTATATGTGACGTCTATGTGTGCGTGACGAAAATGGCACTTTGTTCTAAGCGGACTCTCTGCTAGGGCGACCGCCCGCCCGCGTAGTTACTTTGTGCTATGGGCAAAGAATACTATAATATTACTAAAGCCCCCAGTACAGGTTGGCCGACCATGGTCGGCGACCATGACCAATACATCGTACATTGACACTTTTGAACGAACAAGGTTAAAAAGATTCTTTCAAAAGTGTCAATGTACGATGTATTGGTCATGGTCGCCAATATTCCAATACGAATTGTTTGACCAAATAATAAATGTTATGATACGATTAAATTTTTGTCTGTCTGTCTGTTTGTTCCGGCTAATCTCTGGATCGGCTGGACCTATTTTGACGGGACTTTCACTGGCAGGTAGCGGATGTAATAAGGAGTAAGTAACTTAGTAAGTATACTTTTTATCCCGATATTCCCACGGGAACAGGAACCACGCGGGTGAAACCGTGGGCGGCCGCTAGTAAATAAATAAATATAAACATATGGGCTTTCTGGTGGACGACAAGAAAAACCAATTCTCATAATCCACCTAGGTGAACGAGGCAGGTGGACTACGGCCACGGCCTTTTTATTCAAGCTCTTGAAAGCACAAGCAGGTATCTAATTAGGTAAAAATATGTTTCCTATGCTCAGCAGTGGGCGTCGTTCGGTTGACATGATGATGATGATGATGTTTCACACATTTGAAATCCACAATCACTTTGACTGTGTAAATTAAAAAACAAACCAATTCATAAACCCATGACTAAATTCAGAATAAGAATATAAGTTATTTTTCCAAATCAACATTTATTTAATAAATTTATATAAAAATGTTGTACATCCACTTAGGAAACATAACTATCTACATAGGTACATTGCATTGCACTTATTCTATTTTAAAACAGCTAATTCATTGTTTCATCTCATAATTAGGCAAAACATATTACTAAATTACTTATTGTTCTTAAGTTTCTGGTTTCTTTCGACAAAGAGGTTGTTTTTTGTCTACATTATCTTCTAAAATAGCATTTTCATTAAATGGTAAGTTTACTAATTTCACTGTGTCCTCGGTTATTTTGGCCTCTGTAACAAAAATACTAATTTAAAATGTATTAACTTAATGTTCCATTATTATCAGTAACGCTCAAATGACACACAATAAAATAACTGCCAAATCCAGTCTTTCCCAGTGAACAATTCATTGACCCAGAAAGTTAAGAAGAAAGATAGAAAATAAGCAATTGTTTTCCCTACATTTAAGACATATTTTTACTAACAAGAAGAACAGGTGCAAGAAACTCATCAGCTTTAGCATAGCACAGCACAGTAGTTAGTAGCTTTATGATAGTTAATATAGGTACTTTAAAAAACACTTCATTACATTCTACGAAACTGCAGAAATGCTATAATTGAATTTGAACTTTCATATCAAAGGTTCAAAATATATGGATTGGTTACCTACCATAAAAAATTGCTGTCTATGCATCACTTAATTCATTAAAACTTATATTAGGTACACAATAGACATCAAGAATTATTTTAAACTAAAATTTATATAAAAATCACCTAGTAATTTATACTTACTAAAAATACCTGGCTTAACTTCTTTTGCTTGAATAACTTGTGTTTTTAATTCATTTGCTACATCTTCACCAAACTTTATCATCTGAAATACACAATTTGAAAATGTTTTATCACACTTTACTAATAAAGTAATTCAGTTTTGTTTTACTAGAAGAAAATAGTACCACGACTTGTAGTTACTATAGACAATTACAAGACATTACATTACATTTTAGACATTACATTTAGTTAAAAATATCAAGGAAAGAGGACAAAAGCAAGATGATTACCGCTCTAATGGATTCTTCGTCTTTTACGTGTTTATTCTTAGAATATTCTTCATTTATCTTTATTCTAGCAGCTTCCAACGTTCTTACATCTCCAGCGAAAACCTTCTTTCTTGTTCGGTGTAGTTTCTTGAAGCTTTCTAGTACCTAAAAATACAGCGAAATCTGACTATATCTTAAAGTACCTAGAATATTATTAATGTAGAAGAAGAACTTCAGTAATACCCACTAATTGTTTAACATTGCTCATGTTAAATGAATTCTGTATTTCAAGTATAGTAAAATTAATTTATAAGTATGAACCTTTGACTATATAATTTGTGACCTTTGGTATGAACAGCTCAGATCACGCTCAGATCAAAATAAATAATGGGAAATTGGCAACCATGAAGTTTGACTTAATACTCTGGTTACCTCAGTATTAAGTCGAGCTTCGTGTTGGCAACATTTGGAACTGTCACCTGTCACTATCCTGTCAGTCAATCGTCAATGAGGCTAGAGCTCTGAGTACTGAATCCTATGGAGATGGCATTTTGTTCTTTAAGAATTATCGGTTATACAAATATGAGCTAAATCGACATTGTACTCATAAACCTGTAGCCATCTTGTTCTATTTTACCTCCAATACTTCATGTAAAAAGAGAGAGCAATATATTTATATTATTTATTTTTTAGGATTCAGTACTCGGAGGGCTAGAGCGCTCGCCAGATATATAGCTAGAAACACATTTCGCTAGCGCAGCGCAGCGCGATCGGTTTCATACGGTTCGCGCACATTATGTCGGGGCGCAGCGGGCCGGGCCGCAGCGCAAAAATCCGTCCAAATCGCTCGTATGTATTTTAAAGGTTCGCGCACATTATGTCGGGGCGCAGCGGTCCGGGCCGCAGCGCAAAAATCCGTCCAAATCGCTCGTATGTATTTTATATGAACTATCGCACACTATGCCGGGGCGCAGCGGGCCGCATAATTCCCCCCCGGACGCCACGCCGAGTGGTCGTGTGCAAGTGGCTGTTACTTTTTTTAGTAAATAATAAATTATAAAGTGAAAAATTTTTGGTATCCGGCTGTGGATTTGAACTTGTGTTTGTGGAGTGACGAGTCTGTGCGCAGTGCCTTGCGGCTACCGGTGCGATAACTCGACGCGGCGAAATTATACTTCACTTCGTAGCATTGACTGCGCGTCGTCGTCGTCGTGCAACTACTTCGACCTACTGTGTTGCCTGCAGCGATCACCGCACATACGCGCAAGTAGTATCCTCTCTCGTTTACTCTGCTTTGCCGAGTAGTGTACGATACTGTTTGCGTGCTCACTGCGCGGCTCATTATTTCCTTATAATAATAATAAGCCATAATAATGGCTAGCGAATTGGACAGATCGCACTCAGACTCTGACATAGTTATAGAAGAGAAGTCTTCACCGCCAAGTAAATATGTTGCTTTACGCAATAAAAGGAAAAGGGAAGATGATCCTCAATTTATTTCTGAGTTTTCGAATTTTAAAACTGAGATAAAAGACATGATCTCCGGATTAATCTCATCGCAACAAAAAGAGTTAAAAAATCATACTTCTACTCTAAAAGAAATAAAACAAACGGTAGACAATGTCGAAAAGTCCATCACTTTTTTAACCACTCAAAACGAGGAGTTTCAAAAGAAAATTAATCAAATTGAGGAACAGAGAAAGGAAGATCGAAAATATATTGCTATTTTAGAAGAAAAAATTGAAAATATGCAGATAGACGTGAGGAAATCTAACTTTGAAATTAAAAATGTACCGAAAAAGCCCGATGAGACAAAAGAAGATTTAATCGACATGATTCAAAACTTATCTCAGACAGTGGGGTCAAAATTAAAAAAAGAAGATATCAAAGATGTTTTTAGATTAAAAGCAAAAAGAGAAGGAATAAAGAATACACCCATTATTGTTGAAACCTCATCCACCTTAATTAAAAGTGACCTAATGAAGTCAGCAAAGCTTTTCAACAATAAGCAAAAATCTAAATTATGTGCTAAGCATCTGGGTCTGCGAAATAATGAAGACACCCCAATTTTCGTCTCGGAGCAACTTACGGCTAAAGCGGCTCGCCTACACTTCCTAGCGCGTGATTTCGTTAAAGATAAATCTTTTAAATATTGTTGGTCTTCATACGGAAAAATATATCTGAGGAAAGATGAACAATCGCCTGTCATATTGATTAAAAATGAAGCTGACTTACAGAAAATTCGTAATAATAATATGTGACTATTTTTCTTAATTCCAATTGTTCTTGTAATGTTTTTATGTATTTTTTGCATGGGTGCATGTCTAAATATGTACTTAAATTGTAATGTATTTGAAACTCTCAATAGATTTATAAGGCTGCTCTTTACACAAACACTGATAAAATTTAATTCATACACTTATCCGTTAAACTGTAGAACCTATGTACACATACACATAACAATGATTACTGTTCTACAACATGAGACTTACATAAAACACTCATTAAATTATCATTATAGTACATCATTTAAATGTATCATTCTACTACTTTTATTTTTATACACATATAAACATCTATTTACTTCTCTAAAACTATACATATTTATTTATATATACAAATTTTATAAAATTCATTCTAGTTTAGTGGTATACCATGCAATCATTAAAATGTCTACCATGTATGTCACTCCTAGTTCTAATAAATCATTAACAGTAATGCAACCAATTTATAATCAAACATTAATAACACCCTATATTGACAACATTGTATACTGGCTGGATGAAATTCATTTGCCTTGTTTGAGATGTAGTGCTCCGTACACTTTTTCCGATATTGTAATGCATAATATTTTTCTATTATGTTACGTGTTGAATTTACACTGTACAATATCACTTTTTATAGACTTTTTAAATTGCAAGAATAATATAATATTTGAGATATTACTTGTAAACATACATTACGCGGCTCATGGATAACATAATACAAACAATAAATGATATCGATAAGACAGAAGTTGCATTTAACATAAAGTGCGACATTAATGACTTGCAAAACCATATAACAGTTAATTTAAGGGACCTAATCGTAACTTCGCAAAATATAAGGAGCATACACTGTAACTACGATGACTTTCAGGTTACACTAGCTCAGTTAAAATTTGACTCAGATGTTTTGGTACTTACAGAATGCAGACTTTCAGAAAATAAGCCTATCCCGAGTTTACCTAGCTATTCATCTCTAGCATCTAGTCGCAATTACAACCAAAACGATGGTGTCGTTGTTTATGTGAAAAGTTCACTACGCGCTAGAATTTCAGAAATAAATTTGGAGCACGCATCAGGTTTACAAATAGAAGTCCTTAATAATACTATACTTGCCATATACCGGTCACCTTCTAACTCGAACGCGACTAATTTTATCAACTCCTTAGACAGACACCTTAACACTATCGAATCTCACAAAAATATTATTATAACAGGTGATATTAACATTAATCTCATACCGAAACTAGAAGAATCTACTCAAAAACGCAATAATAGAGAAAAATACTTAAATATGTGTGCTTCACATTGCGTGATGCCAGGTCATACGCTGCCTACTAGGCACTCCAGCTGCTTGGATCATGTTATGCTTAAATATGATCGCGCGAAAACAATTGCTAAAATTGCAGTCCTAAATACGACAGTAACTGACCACGACACTGTACTATTAAGTCTAAGTGATACTAAGAAAAGGAAATCATTATCAAACTTACGTACAACAGTTGATTATGATAAGGCGTTCTTGCATCTTAAAGATAAAAAGCTTCATGAGTTACTGCTTAGTGATGATCCTGATTTTATAATTTCTGAGCTTACACGAAAACTTGTAGAATCTGTAGAAGAGAGTAAAACTATTAAAATTATGAGCAATAGAAAAATCCCAATCAAACCGTGGATTACAACTGGTATCCTACGATGTATTAAGAATAGAAATCGAATGCAGTTGAAGTTAAGACAAGATCCGACTAATGAAGTGCTTAAAATTACATATAGCAGGTACCGGAATTACTGTAACGGGCTTATAAAAAAATTAAAACGCAAATACCAGAAAGATAAACTAGAAAAAGCACAAAACAATTCTAAATCTCTTTGGCAAGCAGTAAGGTCAATAACAAACTTTAAATCAGATAAAACTAAAAACACTGAGCTAATTACGCCTGAAACACCTCCTAATGAGTGTGTTAACAAGGTTAATAGCTATTTTGCTGGTATTGGGAAGCAGCTTGCTGAGAATAATGGTCTGGAATGTTGCTCTGATACATATAGTGATTTCTTGTGTGAATCATGTCATTCGCCCTCATCTTCATTTGCATTATTCGAAACTGATCCGCAGGAGATATTTAATGTAATTTCCTGTCTCAAACCCGATAGTGCGGCTGGTTGTGACGGCATACCAACAAAATTTATTATATTAGTAAAACATCTCGTTGCTCCCATAATTAGCCATTTTGTTAACCGTTGTTTTACTACAGGAAAATTCCCCGCACCTCTTAAGCAATCAATAGTAAACCCAGTGTATAAGAATGGAAGGAGAGACGAACCCAACAGCTACAGACCAATTTCAGTGCTTACGGTTCTATCTAAAATTATAGAAAAAGTAATAAACTCTCGCCTAGTCAACTACCTAAATAAAATTAATATTCTATCTGATTCTCAATATGGGTTCCGTCATGGAAAATCTACGGAAGATGCTGTCTTATCTATGACAACCCTAATATCAAAAAACATAGATGAAGGTAAAAAGTGTATGGCGGTTTTCTTAGACCTCAGAAAGGCTTTTGACACCGTCTCTCATTCCATTCTTTTACGCAAACTTGAGCACATTGGAATAAGAGGTGTTCCGTTGGATTTATTTAAAAATTATTTATATGGCCGTACCCAAAGAGTTCGTATTGGTGAGCATACTAGTGACGACTTGCAGATCTCCTGTGGTGTCCCCCAAGGTAGTGTGTTGGGACCCACGCTTTTTCTTATTTATATTAATAATCTCACCAACCTTCCCCTGGGGGGCGGTAGGACGTTTTCGTATGCTGATGATACAGCTCTTGTCTTTGAAGGATCGACTTGGGATTCGGTGTTTTCAGTTGCTAATCAAGGTCTGAACAAAGTATCCTCTTGGCTTAAATCTAATCTACTTACTCTTAACATAACTAAAACTAACTATATATGCTTTTCTATTAATAAAAAAACACAGCCTCATAATGATCTTCATCTGAAAATCCATTCTTGTAACAGCAAAGATAATCCAACCTGTACTTGTGCAACTCTTGAAAGGGTTGGTTATACTAAATATCTTGGTGTAATAGTTGATCAGAGGTTGTCCTGGTATTCTCATATTGACTATCTTAGCAACAGGGTAAGAAAACTTGTTTGGATTTTTAAGACGCTACGACACGTCGCTTCAAGGAAATTAATAAATCAAATCTATACCTCATTAGCACAATCAGTTATGACATATTGCATCTCTTCCTGGGGATCAGCATCTAAAACTAAATTCTTAGAGATAGAAAGATCACAACGATGTCTGATTAAAGTTATGTACCATAAGCCATTTAGATTTCCGACTGAACAGCTTTATGAGCTATGTCAACTATTGTCGATTAGGAAATTGTACATCCTCCTGGTTACGTTAAAATTGCACAAAATAACACAGCACTCCACTAATGAAAGCAAAACTATAAGTAGGAGAAGACGTGGCAAAGTAGTTTTTATCCCACGTGTCAAAACTGTATTTGCGCAGCGTCAGTTCTATGTCTCGTCGGCTCATATTTATAATAAACTACATGAAATACATAATATTCATAATATAAGTTATAAACACTGTAAAGAATTGATAACCAAATGGTTACTAACTCTAAATTACCAAAAGACTGAGGCACTACTGAATTATATGAAGTAACAATAAGTAATACTATATTATTTATACACATATATCTATATAAATATATTATATATTTAGGTTTATATATATATATATATATATATATATATATATATAATAAACATACACACACGAACACACACACACACACACACACACACACACACACACACACTACACACACACACATACACACACACACGCGCAGGTGAAAGATTTAGAATTTATAATCTAATTTTAATTTAAATAGATCTATTAGTCTGTCACGTTATAATATTTTGTATGCTATGTCTTTTGGAGGAGCGGAGCCTCCTGGCACAGGCTTCTTAGTATGCTTACTAGGTTGGCTCCAATCACTTTATTGCTATGTAAACTTGATGGACTGAAATAAAGATTTTTGTATATTTTTTTTTTTTTTTTGTATAATCCGCCGCGGATTTTGTTGCGTGCGTGCGATGCGATGCGGCCCGCCCCGCCCCGCTGCTCCCCGACAAAGTGTGCTATAGCAAGCGGATTTTTCTCGTACTACTCGGTCAGATAACATGACACCTACAAATTAAACCCGTCTCTTTCACTCGATTCTGTCATGCCCGGAGAGTGAGAGGGACGGGTATAACCGGCAGTAGTAGAAGAAATTGGATGTTTAAATTTGGTTGTACTCAAAATCCGTCAATGCGCTGCGGCCCGGCCCGTCACTAATGTGCTATACTCAAATCCGTCAATGCGATGCGCTGCGGCCCGCTCCGCTGCGCCCCGGCATAATTAGTGATGTACGTCTGGGAATATTGCCACTGCCGGCAATTTTCCACTCCCAATGTGCCCGGGAAATTTCCGGGCACATTGGGAATATTGCCCAAAATTCCCAGTAGACTTTTTGTCGTTTTGTTAAATTATATAAATAAATAATGTATTTTTCTTCTGTGTCTTACAATTTTATAATTTGTTGATAATTATGGCAAGATTATTTTGTTTTGTTTTCTTAGTTTGTTGAATAAAAAATAAATCATTTTATATCAAACTGTTTTTTATTTCATATGTGCTTACCTCTGATGTTGGTGACTATTTATTACGAAATTCAAAATAATCAAACAGTTTTAAAGTCTTATTTTAAATTGTCTTGCATGGTAAAATATTCATCTTCAAAATGTTACTTGGGAATATTGCTGGGAACTTTGGGACACTGCCGGCAACGCTGCCGGCAAAATTTCCAGTCCTTGGGAACGTGCCCGGGCACGGTACATCACTAGGCATAATGTGCGCGCTCCTATAAAATACATACGAGCGATTTGGACGGATTTTTGCGCTGCGGCCCGGCCCGCTGCGCCCCGACATAATGTGCGCGAACCTTAAAAGTGTGCACACCCGGTTCGACGCTGCACTGCGCTGCGCCAGCGAAATTTCTAGCTTCAGTTTGCACGCAGTCGAATTTGGAACTAATTTCAAAGGAGATGTCCGCTTTTTGTATGGAGGTTGGATTTTTATTCTGAAAGTTAACTAACCACCGTAAAATCAGACTTATGTAATAGTAACAAAAATTAAGAACCCAAAATCGCTAAAATAAAAATTATAAAGCCCTCCGTTTTTTTTTAAATTAAATATTTTTTTTTATTGTAGAAATATTTACAACACTGAACAACCTTAACTGTCAAACAAATATGACATTGTCATTGTCAATGTCAGGTCATGTCAAATTCAAAAGTTGTTGCTCAGAACAATAACTAAAGCTATAGAAACCGTGCTAAAATAACAACTAAATACATTAGTTCGTACTCTTTTATCTTATGCAGTAGTACATGTGTAAGAAAGAGATAGTATACAGACTAATGTTTCTTAATTTACAAGGTTGTCATAAGTTTTCTTTACGCCAGTGATGCAACGTCATCGACATTAATATCGATAAATTAAAAATAGATTTTACATACATTTTTAAAATCTCTATGTATGTCAATGACAATGTGTCGACGCACACGTACCTAACTACCACCAACAACCACACCACATCGCAGCGACAAAATGTGGTGTCGATGCAGCTTTTCGCAGTTGCATTGTGGTTGTGGGACAAAATGTCAATGTGATTGCGTTGTCTGTCGCCAGTAGTTGTGATGTGGATACGTCGTATCGTATGCGGTGTGGCCGGCTGCTAGTTCACAGCGTCGTCGCTGGTGGTGGTCGGTATTACTTACGCACGCGGTCGATAATGACGGCAAAATGTGGTACTTACGGGTAAATTGTACTAGGTATTCATTTCCAATACAAAATACACCCCGCCCACAGTTGTGTGAATGTGGTACGTGTGAGTAGACCCAATGAATAATTAAGTATAGCACCTGCAATATTACAAATGCAGTATCACTTTCTTTTATAAAAATTTGCAGTCTTCAGTATTCTATACTAATATTATAATAAAGCTGAAGAGTTTGGTTGAACGTGCTAATCTCAGTAACTACTGCACTGACTTAGAAAATTCTTTCTACTACCTATTAGAAAGTTACATCCTTCCCGAGTGACACAGGCTATCTTTTATCCCGGGGACGGGTACCACGCGGGTAAAACCGCGAGGATCCGCTAGTTGATATTATATTAAGTAAAAAAATTGCACATAGTAATGCTGGTTCCTTCGCCTACTTTTATTGCAAACATTAGAGTGAATTAAGCTGAAAAGGAAATTAATCAATTAATTAAAATAAAGAAACCATTTTTTCTTTTAAACACATCTTTAATGTTCTCATTTGGCTCAAATGATTGTAGTCCAAAGTGTTACGCATAACGTGACTGTTCACTTTTGCTGTCCAGTTGATTTTTGAAATACGGCGTATACAATCATTTATAATAGTTTCATCTTTGGGAAATCTGAAAGAAGTAAAAATTGTTAACATCGATAAAGAAAAACCACAGCACTATCATAACCTTAACAACTTTAACAGAAATGCAAGAAAATATAAAAAATAGACCAAAACTCACGTACATTTCTATTGATAATATTAATTTATTAAAATTTTCGGATAATACCGATGTTAAAATCTTAAAAATATTTGAATTTTGAAACAAAACTTACCAATGAAATGATTCAATCTCATCCGAATTTTCTTTCCGTGATATATTAGACTAACAGTCTAGAACAACACAAACCATCCTAGACACGGAATGCAAGCTCTCTAGAGAGCCTGTATGCACACTTTCCTGTTGTTTTATCACCGAATTCCTTGTAAATTAATAAATTTTCACTTTAGCTGCCAGCGAAGCTGTTCGACCATTGCAATACGTTCGTATTAAATTGGTCATACCACAGAAGCTACGTTCTCAACAAAGACGTATTTTTATTTTGGTAGTATTATATTACAATCAATTAGAACCATTTGACATTTGTACCTTACAAGCTTGTGACAATGACAGAAACAATAGAAACTCACAAAGATTGTCTATTTCTCTCTTACTCATGTATGCTGAATTACTTAAAGTGAGTACGATAGCTGATACACAGTTTTTATTTTAGTACGGTTTCTATAGCTTTAGTTATTATTCTGAGAGTTGTTGGCTGACCATAGTGGGTAGTGGGCCATCGTGTACAGGGCCCAGTCCCTGTACCGGCTAAAAAAATGGATATGAATATGGGCTTCATTTTACATTTACAGCCCATAATATGCCCATATAAGGGCAAAATAGGGGCTACAAATGTCCATATCCATATTTTTAACCGGTAGCCCCCCTGGCCATGTACACGATGGCCCATCATGGTCGGCCAACATCATCAGCCATCCTGTACTAAGGGCTTAAGGCTTGCGTCCAATAGGCGCACCAAGCAGCACGGGTAGCATGAAGAACTCGAGAAAGGTTTTGTCCCTAATGGAACCTTAAAAATGACATTTTATTGTAGACAAATCTATTGTTCGGCTGTCAATTATAGACTTTCGAGGTAGCCAAAACACTTCTCGAGTTTGTCATGCTACTCGTGCAGGGGGGCTACCGGCTCAAAAATATGGATATGGACAGGGCTTCATTGAGCCTATATTTTGCCCTTATATGGACATATGGGCTTCAAATGTCAAATGAAGCCCATGTCCATGGCCATATTTTTTAGCCGGTAGACCCCCAGAGTCATGAACGTCATTTCGTGTGTACCTTACTCCTTCAGGCTTATGAGCTGTAAAATCCTTTAGTGACGGATAAACCATTTCTTATTTTAGTATTCACAACAAACGTAAAGCAAGAGTTTATGAATTATTGACGTTTGAACAAGGACCACACGACCTGACGCTTCAGATTATGGATGCTGAAAATAACAAAAACTAGCTAACGAAAGTCCAGTTTCACTCCCTGGCTGCTCAGTGACGCAAAAATAAATAAGATTTAACACACAAACATCATTCAAAACAGAATAGATCTCTTATAATCGTTGTTCAAACAAAACAAGGGCCACACGAAACTGTGTGTACCAGATTTAATTTGTCAAAATATCGATAATCATACCATTTGGAGCCAAATAAAGCAGTCTAGCAGCGTCACGTTTGATATGTGACTGCATACAACACTTCAAATCCGTTCGCATAACAACACATCAATAGAAAAAGCAAAAACAATATTTTGACCCGTCAGACTGTGTGGCCCTTATTTAAAACCGTCACATTACGTGAATTTAGCGTTACGAATCTTGTAAAGCACTTAATAGTCAAGGGAATTTCCGTCACTGAGGATCTAGCTTTACCTGGGACCAATCACTGCAGTACTTACGATGCAATTCAAGTTTAAAATTAGTATGAAAATAAGCTAGGGTGACCACGAAGTAATTTTTTGAGGACATCGTATTGAAGTTTACTGAGAATGTATGTAGCTTACCTATTGTAGCATTAGGATTTTAAGCAAATAAAATTACAGTAAATTGTTCAACAATTTATGATTTAGGTAAGTATTAACGCTAAAGTGTGACACATTAAAAAAAGTTATGTTGTTATTTTAATTTTTAGTTTTTTGCATTCACAATGAAATTATTATTATTGAAAAATGAAAAATGAAGTATTTGTATTGATAAATAATGATTGAAATATTTTATAGAATAAAGAACGACTCCGTAGCTCAGTGGTTAGAGCAGTCGCCCGGAAAACGAATGGTCGTGGGTTCGAGTCCCATTGGAGCTGGTTGTGAGACGGGTAGATTTTTTCTTAATACTTCATTTTCCATTTTTAGGGTTCCGTAGTCAACAAGGAACCCTTATAGTTTCGCCATGTCCGTCTGTCCGTCTGTCCGTCCGTCTGACCCCAGTCTAGCTCATAGACTCTTAGTACTAGAAAGCTGTAATATGGCATGAATATACAAATTTATCACGCCAACAAAGTGGTAAAGTAAAATTTTGAATTTTTTTTTTATGTTACCTCCCCTGCGCATGAAGTGGGTATGTAATTTTTTTTTCTTGTCTACCCCTTAATGTGGGATGTTGTTGGATAGCAATTTCAAAAACGTTGTGGGTACGTAAAGACAGTTTTTTGATTGAGGCATCTGTTTGTGAATAATTAAGCTTTAAATTGCAAAATTTTGTTTGAGTAAAGTTTCCCCCCCTCTACCAGCCAAATGGTTGTTTCTGGAAACTTGAAAAATTTCACGATAGTAGTACATATGACAAAGTTAAAAGGAAAACTATCACAGCTAAGTAGGCTTTACAAGTTTTTGAGATATAACACATTTTCAAAATCCGCAAATATAACTTTGTCATTCATACGAATACTATGAAAAACAAAGTTATTATTTTCTGGCATAGAATGACAGTGGTATTTTTGCTAGGTGTATGTAATTGGTACGTTAAGTGGGTACGGAACCCTTTATGAGCGAGTCCGACTCGCACTTGGCCGATTTTTCAAGTTATTTTGTGTCAAATATGTCAATAATGTCAAAGATATAACAGTTCAATCACAATATGTACAAATGATTTATTGAAAATCAGGCTAGTACTATAGGTACCAACTAGGTATTCTAAAATATCGATACTTACTATAAATTAACTGTATCAGTATGGTACTGATATTAAAATATCGGTATATTAACCAGTATGTCATCAGTAAACCTTATGCAATTATATTTGTGTAAAAGAAATCAGAAAGTAGTTGTTAATAATATCGCATCTGCTGGAGCCCCCATTAATATGCGCGTCCCCAAGGTTCAATATTGGGCCCTTTATTATTTTTGATTTACGTAAATGAGCCACCTTGCTACGCGAATAATTTGTGTAAGACAGTGACAGTGCTATTTGCCGATGATACCTCATTAATTTTCAAAATTTATAGAGGTAATAATTGTTCTGACGACGTAAATAGTGCTCTTTCTAAAGTTGCTCATTGGTTCAACATTAATAATATGGCCTTAAATTCTAAGAAAACTATATGTGTTAAATTTTCCTTACCTAATGTAAGGGAGGTTGATTTGGATATTATGTTAAACGCAGACGTAGTCGAGTTAATTGAAAGCACTAAATTTCTTGGTGTTACATTATACTCACGACTTTAATGGGATCCACATATTAAAGCCTTGTTGAGTAGACTCAGTTCTGCAGCATTTGCAGTAAAAAAATAAGGCAATTAACTGATATTGAAACGGCAACACTAGTATACTTTAGCTATTTTCATAGAGTAATGTCCTATGGCCTTTTGTTGTGGGGTTCAGCAGCTAATGCTGGAAATATCTTTATACTCCAAAAGAGAGCTGTTCGCGCCATATACAATCTTCGGCGAAGAGATTCTTTAAGAGACTTGTTTAAGGAAATTGATATATTAACCTTGGCAGGACAATACATTTATGAAAACTTAGTGTATGTAAGAAAGCATCTTAATTCATTTGTAAAGAAAAGTGATGTCTATAATTTAAATACAAGAAATAAGAATAAACTTGCTGTTCCAAGATTTAGACTAGAAAAAACTAGAGGCTCGTTTTTGGGGAAAGGCATAACCTTTTTGAATAAAGTTCCACAAGATGTAATTTAATTGCCTTTGCATGAATTTAAAAATCATGTTAAAAAGACTCTCATCAGCAAAGGTTATTATGAAGTCAAAGATAATCTGAAAGACCACAATGCTTGGTTATTAAATGTACCTAAACCTATAACTTTACATTTGTTTAAAAGGGTAATATTCTAATATTTGGGTATGAGAAAATTTTCCACTTAAGTGTTATTTAATAATATTGTATAATAATATGTGCTTTACGCTATAAGAAATTATTGTAATAAGTAACGATATGATTTTTTTGTAAATGTCGTTACCTGAGAAACGCTGGCAAGTTTATTGCGCCCGTTCTTCTTGTCAGTTAAAAAGTCTTGAATGGGTAGTAGGAAAATATTGACGATTTATAAGTACATGCTTATTATGTCTATGTGAATACATAAATATTTGATTTGATTTGATAACATAATATTGCGAATTTTATACCTACGTATTTTAGTGAATCTATGGTGGGGACATGGCTGGTGTGTATAATAATTTCATTTGTTGCGTTATTGGTGTGATAGAAGAGTTGGTATAACCCTTACTAATATACTACTTACTACTATCCTAATAATCCTACTATTAATATTATAAATGTGAAAGTTTAGATGTTTGGATGTTTGTATGTTTGTTACTCAAACACGCCAAAACGGCTAAACGGATTTGGCTGAAATTTGAAACATAGATACTTTGTAGCCTAAAGAGGAACATAGGCTACTTTTATCCCGTAAAAATATAACATTCCCGCGGGATAAAGTCGTCTATACCACGCGGGCAAAGCCGCGGGCGGAAAGCTAGTGTACTATAAATTATGTTGTTGTGTGGCCCATGGATCAGGCTAAAACTTCTGACGTAAATATAGCCTAATTTGCGATAAATAGGCATATCTCGAATTATCTGGCCACACTGGACGCAATTCGGGAGAATCGGGCAAACGGTTAAAACAACGTCCGTGCGAGCACATAGCTGGAGAGGAACATAGGCAACTTTTTATCCCGGAAAAGTATCACATTCCCGCGAAATAACGTCGTGTAGTCCACGCGGGCGAAGCCGCGGGCGGAAAGCTAGTTAATATTATAAATGTGAAAGTTTAGATGTTTGGATGTTTGTTACTCAATCACGCCAAAACGGCTAAACGGATTTGGCTGAAATTTGGGATATAGATACTTTGTAACTTGGAAAGGAACATAGGCTACTTTTTATCCTGAAAAAATATCACATTTCCGCGGGATAACGTCATCTATACCACGCGGGCGGAGCCGCGGGCGGAAAGCTAGTGTACTATAAATTATGTTGTTGTGTGGCCCATGGATCAGGCCTAAAGCTTTTGGCGTAAATATAGCCTAATTTGCGATAAATGGGCATATCTTGAATAATCTGGCCACCTTGGACGCACATCGGGAGAATCAGGCAAACGGTAAAAATGACGTCCGTGCAAACACATAGCTGAGTAGTCATGTGACGTTACAAAGGAAAAAGTTCTTATTCTCGTGGATTGTCACATAATTATGTTCCATGCTTCGAGCGTTAAAAAAAACGTGCGATAGAACTTCAAAAAAGCGCACGTGCAAACGATCCCTGCTGGCCTAGCACGAGCGGCTTACCCCACTAAGGTGTAAGCAAGACAGCATGACGTGCTATATCATATCGCGTGATATAATGATGGTCATGCTAGGCAGGCTGGCTTGTTGAAAAAATATCGATATATTGATATTTTTAAATCGATATATCCATATTTTTAGCTGATAAATTATTTTGATCCGATATAATACAAAACCTACAAAATAAGTCACACCAACACATCAAAATATCACTATAAAAATTACTGCATTTAATGCGCGTACTCGTGCAAGTAATAACAGTTTTTGTTTCATCGAAATCTGGCCACGATTTCCAAAGTTACAGCGTTGTAAAGTTTCACCAGCTTTTGTAAATTTGCTTTCCTTGCGCGCTATTGCGATGACGTCATGTCGCACTGACATCTCCGATTGCAGCTGTTGCGGGTGATTTCCGTCCAACTGTACCTACATAGAGTCCGTCCGTGCGCAATCTGTGCGCAACTGGTGCGTTTTTGGCGCTAGTTACAGGACATTTTAATCGTTCTAAGGTTATGGTAATTGATTAGTATTCGATTTCGACCGCGCGTAGGCGCAATCTAAAACTCTCACCTACTGTCGATACCAAAAGACATTTATCCCACAAACTTATCTGACCCTGTGGTGGAGGTGCCACTAGCAGTACAAAATTATCGAAATGGCTGTCAGTTTTTAGGGTGCATATTTGACCACCAAGTCAGTTAAGGTTGTTAGTACATTTTAATTTGACGGTTGCTATATGTATTGACAGAATACCGCCCGCCATTATGAAAGTTGATTTAATTTATGATTCATGAAAATAAAACATGTATTTGAAGGTTGTTTTTTCACATAGGCACAATACAAAATTTTTAAACATTTCATTGATCGACTATAAGAAAATAAATAAATTTATTGCGAAACCGTGAGAGCACAACTATATAGCCAAACGATTCTATGTAGGTATATGGAAGCGCCAACTCTCAATTGCGATGTGACGTCACACGGTACTGCCATTGGTTCACCCGAATTTTCCACGGAGGCCGTACTTTAACGTTTAATAATAATATCTCAGTCATTTTTGAAGATAGGAAAAAAATAAAATTAGATTCTTTTTTCTCGAGTTACATATTTTTTAGATAATATGCTGATAACAACAATCATTGGTGTGACTCATTATATACAACTAGCATACGCCCGCGACTTCGTCTGCGTGGAAAGTTTTTTGCTGTACGTGCTATACGGTATTTTACTGATTTTTTTTTATTTCTTTAAAATGTTTTTCGAAATATTAGCTACACAAAACAAGTTTTCATTTTGAATTATCTTGAATATTTTCAAAGATATAGGACTTCAAACTTTATAATAGGGAACATGCAATATTTTAATTTTTTAATTATAAAGAATTTCATGTAGAATAGGCCACAAAGATATAAAAAAATCAAAACATTGTAATTTAACGGAAAAAATGCGGTTTTAAATTGACAGTTGACATTTTCGCGCGAAAACGGACTTATAGTTCCGATGACGTCATTACTGTCTGTCACAGGTTTTTTTGTATCGTACTGTTCGTCGGTCGGTGGTTTTCATACTTTTGCCTATTTATTTTCTTGACTTTAGAGATATTTTATTGTAAAAAATAGTAAAAGTTTAAAATGGACTATCCATCGACATCAGGTGATCACAACAATACCACTAATATTCCAAAAAAAAAGCCGTGTTGACTCATGTTTTGTGCCAATGTGTCCATCTACTTCAACAAAGTTTCCAAGTAAATTGTTTTTGACTGGACCTTCTGACCCAAAACTGAGAAGAAAGTGGTTTCAAGCTGCGAAGAGGAATGACAATTATTCTCCCAAGACCATTATTCGATGCTGTGAAGACCACTTTGACGTAAGTTGGCGATTATACTTGTTATATTGCTTGCGTAGGTACCTACGTAAAAACACTTTAGTTACCTACCTGCCTAGTACTTTTTACACTTACATACTTTGTCTGTATCATATTTTTATTGTCTATTTACAGTTGGAGAACGACGTCGAAAATTGAATAAGATTTAAAATGTTTGGAGGAAAACTTTTTCTGAAAAAAGTTTCTATGTGTAGAAGCCGCTGAATAAAATAAAAGGTTTAACAACAACAACTATGATTTATACATACCGTAATAATTTAGTCCCTTTCATTTTTACACTAGAAAACTCTGCACTTTCGACAAAAAATGTGACAACCATGTCGACAGTAACTCTAGGTAAATTTCTTGAGTCTGCTTTGACAAACCCAACTTCCATTTTTATAGAAAAACGTAATTAAATTCAAGATGATTTATTCACTTTCCTAATGATAACATAACCTCGAATAAGTCTTCATAATAGGAGTGACGTCACTAAACGCTGATTGGTGTTTTGAAATGCGTTCCGTTTCACGTCATTTTTAATTTGAAATATTATAAAAATCAACATAAATGTAAAATAAAAACGTTGCAGTAGCCCTTCATTTATGTTTTTGTAACGTTTTAATCATAAAACTTTCATAAATATTAAAATTGCATCTTCCCTATTAGACAAGGACAGGACGCTATCTTAGTGACGTCAGTGGGTTAGTAGCGTCATAGTCACGCCATAGAAGATTTCGTTTTAGAAAGAGACAGCTATAGTCAAAATCAAACAGACTATAATTCTTTTATTATAAAACAGATTCACATAATTTTTTCACATTTAGTATTCTTAATTGCAATATTTTTTAACGTCATCATTAAATATCTACATTTCAACAACAGTAAACCCTATTGCGTCAGGTAATCGTATTAATTTGACAGTTAATATCGTATTCAATCGGCTGCATTGTATGGAATGACATTTATTATGATACAATATGAACTTTCAAATGAATACGATTGACTTTACGCAATTCCATTCCGCAGTTCAGTAGTTAAGATGTAAAGGCGTAACAAACAAACAAACGGATATTCACAGTTATAATATTAGTAAGGATATGGATTATTTTTATTTGGTTTCAAGGTGCCGCTATCTCTAGTGGTCCCAGGTTCGATCCCCGGTCGGGTAAATGTTGAAAACGAACTTTTCAATATTTCCTCGGGTCTGGGTGTATGTGGTAATATACCCGTCGTTGTTTCCAATTTCCATAATACTAGTGCTCAAGCTACTATACCTTGGTATTGGAACAATGTATGTGATGGTGTCCAATATTTATTTATTTATATCTAGGTAACTTTAGTCGCTAGAATGCAAAGCTGTGAAACTAACTAACTAACAGGACAATTATAGGCTTGTTGAGGATGCGGATAAAATAAACTAAATGTGGTTTTCTCTCTTGCGAAAAATAAAAAGCCTTGTTTTCCATCAAATAAGTAGCGTGTGTAATGAAAAAGTGAAAATCTTACAATAAAAGAAAATCAAAAATGAACAAAAGATTAGCGAAATACAAAATCCGCACCCGCGATTGGTGCCCTAAAATGCAACGTGCGGCCGGGCGCCGCTGATTGGCGCATTACTGATGCACCATAAAAAACAGCTTCCACGATCCATACTAGATGCCGCTACTCGTTCCCAAACAGGCTTTTTGTCCATTAATGTACGTACATTGTTGTCACCCTGTTTTAAAAATCTCATACAAATTTTATCAAGGATTGCATCGTAACTACTGCAGTGATTGGTTCCAGGTAAAGCTAGATCCTCAGTGACGGAAATTCTTTTGACTATTTAGTGCGTTACAACATTCGTAACGCAAAATTTACGTAATGTGACGGTTTTAAATAAGGGCCACACAGTCTGACGGGTCGAAATATTGTTTTTGCTTTTTCTATTGATGTGTTGTAATGCGAACGGATTTGAAGTGTTGTATGCTGTCACATATCAAACGTGACGCTGCTAGACTACTTTATTTGGCTCCAAATGGTATGGTTATCGATATTTTGACAAATTAAATCTGGTACACACAGTTTCGTGTGGCCCTTGTTTGAACAACGATTATAAGAGATCTATTCTGTTTTGAATGATGTTTGTGTGTTAAATCTTATTTATTTTTGCGTCACTGAGCAGCCAGGGAGTGAAACTGGACTTTCGTTAGCTAGTTTTTGTTATTTTCAGCATCCATAATCTGAAGCGTCAGGTCGTGTGGCCCTTGTTCAAACGTCAATAATTCATAAACTCTTGCGTTACGTTTGTTCTGAATACTAAAATAAGAAATGGTTTATCCGTCACTGAAGGATTTTACAGCTCATAAGCCAGAAGGAGTAAGGTACACATGAAATGACGTTCATCCAGAGTCGAATCGAATCGCAGAAATTCGCCAGAAATATAATTTCTATGAAGCTGCGTCCACTAGAGTCAATCAATTCGGTACTTTTCTTCATTTTGACAGCAATATGCTTTCTTCTGTTCTGTGATTCCCACACTGCACTGCACACCGCTCCAGTTTGCGGTAGTGCGCTTCTTAACTTTGGCTGTAGAATCTTGATTTGCATACAAAACCCGCAGTGTATAACACACATACACCGCATCTCCGTCCGGTGTGGTGCGGAAACCGGAGGCAGTGTGATAACCACCTAAAGTCCTTTTCTTTTTCTTCCAATATCATTTACGGCTCTGGATACATTTCTTTTTAAGCCAAATGGCGGGCATTTAAGAAGCTTTTTCATGAAAACCTAAAATTAATTTTCTCGGAATCGGAGGGCTTTAAAAATTTACAAATTACTTCAATAGCTTTGTTTTTGGACTAAGTATCTATATAAATTTATATTACTGTGGTTAGTTAATATGATTTTTAAAAATCCATTTTAGGACATCTCCTTTGGCAGGTCGCCATGGTATTTGTGTGGTATTTGCAAAGATATTATAATATAACAAGATTGTGCACTATGAAAATAAAAGCAATGTCAATTCGATTCTATGCAGTTACAATAAGGTTTATTTTCGTATGACATTACGATAAACGGAAAAACGAGCCGAGCGAGAGGCTCCTAAATAGGATTGCATCCCTGTCTACTGGGCTGCCACCATGAAATATTTTTGGTTGTAGTAGAACTTAATTCAAATTCATATTTCCTGTTCTCGAGAATTTTCAAAATATTAATTAATTAAAAGGAATGTTAAGCTGATAATAATAAAGTCCATATCACTTGTATTATTTAAAACCTTGAAAAACTACTTGTTTAATGTAAGAGTCGGTGTTATGGTAGTTTTAATTATAATAATTTTGCAACACTTTGCGTCTGGACAATTTTAATAAAAAAATAATCTGTGAATAAAAATAAAAACATCATCAATATGGCGACGGCAAATTAATTTATGTGTGTAAAGTTAGTGTGTGGATCTTAATTATCATTTTAAAATTACGTTTAAATCAATAAAAATGGTTCTCACTTGATGTGTGAAAGGATGCAAAAGCGCATCATATAAACGTAGCGGTGTATCTTTTCGTAGGTAATACTTAGCCAAAGTTTTATTCTTGCGTATAGTAGGGTGTCCATTTCATTTGTAATCTATAGACTGGACTTTACTTTCTTACTTAACCCAAACATTAATTTTCATTGTTTCAGATTTCCTAAAGATAAAGAAATTAAAAAAGGTTGGCTTAACGTCATACCTGAAAAAACTACACAATACTCAGCAGAAGAAGAAAAAGAAGAAGAACTTTATCAGAAAATAGGCATGAAACAGAACTTACTAAATGCCTATAAAATCTGTATTTTAATTAAAGGTTAAAAAAGTAGGTACACAAAAAACGAATCTTTAAAATTAATTGGACACAAAGCTTCCATGCGTCAAAAGATCCGCAAGACAATTTTGTTTAGCAATGTATAGTCTAACTAATAAACAGATTTTTATTACTGTACGTGGACTTTTTATTTCTATCCATTTTAGCAAAATACGCCTATCAGAAATACAGACATACATCATATAAGTACATACAGGTCAAACTGACAACCTCCTCTTTTGAAGTCGGTTCAAAAGTAAGTATGCTTATAAAGCATATGTGTATGTGTTGATTGTCACATTATTGCCTGATAAGTGATGCAAAGTACCCTCTATGCTTTGCCTCGCGGAGTCCTCATCTTAACTAATATTATAGAAAGTGAGTTCGGATGTTTAAATGTATGTTTGTTTTAGCTACAAGAGCTCCCTAGGAAGCGTGGTGTTCGAATCCTACGTCAGCCAAGTCTGGTTATCTATAAATTGTCCTCGAAAAAACCAAATCGTGTAGTCACTCACGTCTCTCTCATTAGAGAGGGACGCACACCATAATAGGCCTATCTCGCTCGGCTCGTCTGTACTGTAACTCATGAGTTGATGAGTGCGCAATCTTGTTATATTATAATATCTTTGGGTATTTGTTTGTTGTGACAGGCGAAATGAGTGTGTCAATGACTATGGGCAGTATGCACGTATGGCTTAATGTCTTCGCCTGTCCAAAAGGACGAATTTTTTACTACTACTACCCAGGCCCTTGACACTTAGTTCTAAGTCTTGCCGCGAAGCGCTAGTGTTCATGTGATCGTCGCCATGTTTGCCAGGGTGCCGCCATTTTGTTTTGGTTGTCAATGTCAAAAGAACAAACGTCATTACGTCATAACATAACCTCTTTTTAGACGGGAGTGTTTTGTGTTTAATTTATTTGTGATTGTGGGTGAATCCCACAAATAACTTGCGCCTACCCGTTTGGTCGACTCGACCGTCGAATCAAGACGTTTTAGTTTGGTCTGGTGTTTGTTGACATCTTTGTACATTACGCCCTCGGCCCCCAACCCAACCTTTTGGTTGAGTAAAGAGTGTTTACTAAAGACTTACGACGCTTGTTTATTGTGAAAATAAATTGTAAACATTTGATGCACCCTCCCTTGATTGAGGAAAGACGCTAGCTTCATTATAACCTATTACCAGCATCTAGGTTTTGGACTAACTATGGGGCGTCCGTCGGAAGTGTTGTGTCACTGACTGCAAATCAACAACCAGTGAAACTCATTGCCTTTAACGATTTCCTAGAGATAAAGACCTCAGAATGCTGTGGATGTCATATTTGGTACCCCAGAATTCGTCATTGCTGATGATAACAGAAGACCAACTTTTGAACAAAACTGATTGCCACTCACATATCGAGAGAAAAATGTTCGATGCACTTCCATGTCTCTTTTCAAAAATGAGATTTCTTATAATGTGCCGTTGCGTTGGTCACTGGTAAGTGCTGTTATAGGTCGCAACAAACTTTTAGTCCACTCTAAAGTTGCTTCGTGCAGATTGTACATAGCAAAATATAGGTATCAGCTACTGTTTTTTATTGATTGAAATTATTATCAATTTTAACCTTTTAGCATCTTTTAGCTTTTTTAAATCAGAATAAAAATAAGCGGACAAAAAAATATTTATACTTGACTGTACAATCTGCGTGAAGCAACTTCAGAGCGGACTACAAGATTGGCGAGATTTGTACCTATGTATGTGTGACTAATGTTTTGTTCTTCTATTACTATTAAATGTATTAATATCTTTTCAGACTTAAATCTTAAAGAAGAGCATAACTTTCATGAAAGTTAATAAACATGATGATAAACTTGCTATGCCCTCAGAGTCTTACTATATTCTGCATCCAAGAGGTAAACAATTTCATAATATAAATATTTAAATTCTACTCTAAATTTAACCAATAGTATATTAAATACCAATTTTTTTTGAAGAGTGCTTATTATTGCACCTTACTAGTTGGTGTAGTCTGCCCCTAATTGTCTATTTTTGAAACCTATCACAATTCCTTTAAAAGTTTAGTGAGTGTGATAGCGATTTATAGAATTGTGTAACTTTGTAAATCATTTTCATAATGTGTATGTAGAAAACCATTTGTTTTATTGATAATTATTTTCAATAAAGATTTGGGTGAATATGGGAATTGGCCCTTTTCTCTGTGGAAAAGCAAGCATATAGCAATAAAAAAGCCATATCTTAATAATCTTCTTACATTTTCAGACTTCCCTTCAACATCTGATTCTAGTCTGTTGACATCTAATATTTCATCTGGATATAAAGAGAGCAATTCACGGGATTCTAGTAATCTATCGATCCTATACAGAGGCCTATAATTGATTCCAAACAAAAAGGTATAACCATATTTGTATTACCAAATTAAATAAGTTTTATTTCTATTTTATACATGACTAGCGGTTCCTCGCGGTTTCACCCGCGTGGTACCCCTTTCCGTGAGAATATCGGGGTAAAATATAGCCTATGTCACTCGGGAAGAATGTAGCTTTCTAATGGTCAAAGAATTTTCTAAATCGGTCCAGTAGTTTCAGAGCCTTTTCGATGCAAACAAACAAACAATCACAATTAAATAACTTTACATACTTTGTCATGTTAAAAAGACTCATTCTTAGTTATGTATTTATTACCTTATCTCCTTACTTTATTTAGGAATTCTGTTACTCTCCTATACCTCTAGTAAACTAATAATATAGTAGGTACACACGGCGGCACATCAGACTATACATGTTGACCTTTGCTTAACCTGATGTTTGATGAAATTTATAATTCTTATCTTTATCTTTTACAGAATTGTCTCCTAAAAGGATGCTTTTTAAAACACTCTGCTGGTCTCCTGGGAAGTTCTTCGACTGTACCTTTCCCGTTGTAGCTATAATATGATTGCGCCATAACAAAACTGACCATTTTCTTGCCTACCATATTTCATTTTTTCAAAATCTGAATGCAGTTCAAAATTTCTCAAAAATTTATAGATTGTTTCAAGAATTTTTTCACGTAGCTGCAACGGTTAAGGTATCTTAACCCTTCATCATCATCAGCTTTCCCTAAGGATGGGAAAGGAGAATGTGCCATGTATGACGCACAACGCGGGCCCAATGCGCAATGCGGATTGGTGGGTTTTGACGACTGCAAATGCAACCGGGACCAACGGCTCGACGTGGCTTAAGAGCCATTTCGCAATTAGAGCCATTTGGCATTTGTCTCATTTTCATATATTGTGGAAAACACATTGTGTTTTTTAGAAAAGTGTTTCATTATGTCACTACAACGCAATGTTACGGATATTTTGTAAAAGTTATTTTATTCATTCAATAAATTGAGTATTGGTTAGAATTAGGAAGAAAATTTTCGAAAACTTTAAGCTCGTAGATCTAGTATTATTGCAGTATTGACAATGCTGAAATATGTTTAATAATGTATAACCTTATTGCGCTGTAGGGATATAATGAAACGCTTTTCTGAAAAACATAATGTGTTTTCCACAATTTTTTAAAATTTTTATTGTGCGAGCGAGACAATTGCAAAGTGCGAAATGGCTCTTAACCTTGCGTGACAAAGGAGCTCGGGAAGGAGAAATGTTTGGTCACCCATGCGGTGTACCACCATTGCGAAAGTTGCTTAACATTGTTGTAGTTGCAATTTGCATTGCAGTAGTTCGCGCACGACCGCGCGAACTACTGCGATTGCCCGCCCTTCTTTAGTCTATCAAGATAAGGAATTCAAATGACAGTTGAAGCCCATACCCATATCTATATTTCTTAGCCGGTAGCCCCCCTGTTTCTTCTACAAGCTTTGTCATTTAAGGGTTGTCTGGAAGAAATCGCTGATAAGCGATAAGACCGCCCCTTTTGTGCAACTGTTTTGTTAATGTTTACATTTATGTATGTTCTGTCTGTATGTGTGCATGTAATAAAGTGGTAATTTAATAAATAAATTTATTTTTTCCATGACCTAAACCTAAACTTAATTTGGCCGGACTATGACTATGCGTTACTTCACTGCGTTAGTTTAAAGTTCTTTTATTTTGTATTGTCTAAAACGCAAAGTAGCGAGTCATGGTCCGACCAATTTTTGAAAAAAATAATCTTAATGTAATGGAAAGCAAGTTCTTTCTATCTATAATAATAATAATAAAGGGAATAATAATAATAATAATAATAATAAACCTGTAGTACTTAGTACTTCCGACCGCAGCACTGTGTGGCAAAGCAAGGAGTTACATGGCAGATTCTACCGGGCTCTCCATGGGCCCGACGTAGATTTATTAGCCTCAGTATCCTGGCTCCGCTTCGGTGATCTTTTTGGTGAAACCGAAGGTTTTGTCTGTGCAATTATGGATGAGGTTGTGATGACGAATAACTACCGAAAGTATATCCTAAGGGATGACACAGTGGATATTTGCCGAGCGTGTCATCGTCCGGGTGAATCCCTTAGGCATATAATCTCCGGTTGTTCTCGTCTCGCAAACGGCGAGTATTTGCATAGACATAACCAAGTGGCCAGGATAATACACCAACAACTTGCTCTGAAACATAGTCTTGTGGCATCCGAGGTGCCGTACTACAGGTATGCACCAGAACAGGTCCTTGAAAATAGCCATGCCACATTGTATTGGGATCGATCTATCATTACAGACAGGACTATTGTAGCTAATAAGCCTGATATTGTATTGATAGATCGACACGAACGCCGCGCGATAATTGTTGATGTCACTGTTCCCCATGACGACAACCTTGTGAAAGCTGAAAAAGATAAAGAAAACAAATATCTTGATTTAGCTCACGAGATTGTTGACATGTGGGACATTGATTCAGCAATTATTGTTCCGATAGTCATATCTGCCCATGGTCTGATAGCCAAGAGCCTCGATAAACACCTTAAGAGGCTTGCGTTAGGTGGATGGATCGGGAGTCAGATGCAGAAGGCAGTACTTCTGGACACGGCCCGTATAGTGAGAAGGTTCCTGTCTCTGGATCCTTAACCATCGGTAGCCGGGACCTTGATCTTGCTGCCGTTGGGGAACTGCATTTTTGTATTTTTAAATGTTATATTTTTTAGTGTTATACATTGTAAAAATTTAATGTTTAGAAATATAATTTTGTAAGTATTTAAAATGTAATAAAGGGAATAATAATAACTTCTTACATTCACACCAATTATCTAAGCCCATGTTAATTTCATTAAGAAACTGTATCATGGAAAACTAGATAATGGATAAATATATACTTAAATACTTTTTTTTTTTGTAAATACATACTTAATATACATAGTAAACACCCAGACCAAGACAAATAGACATGTTCATGCACACAAATATTTGTCTTGTTCGGGAATCGAACCCGAGACCACTGGCGCAGAAGGTGGGTAGCCTACCTCTGCACCAAATCTATAATATGGCACAACACTAGTTTCGATATGGACGTACCCTTCCAGTGTTTTCCCAACACTAGTACCTACTCGCGCTGCCATGCATGCCACAGATTAACAGGCGACACTAGCGCTTCGCGGCAAGCTAGGGAAACTAGTTTTTACCTTTGTCGTATCTGTAGCTTGCTACATATATAGGCTACGTTCCGTTTTGCGCCAACAGCGATAATATCACTGATATCGCGCTCACACATCGTTCCGATTTGTTGTGAGCGCGACAACGAAAGCAGTAATTACGTCACGGATGACGTCACTACCGCCGCCATTTTGCGATCACGGTGATATCGTTCTCAAGCGTTAGCACTGTGAGCGGGCTGTCATATTTGACGTTTAGTTTGTCAAACGTCATTGTTTGTTGTGGTTTTGTTTGAGTAATCTCTGCGTTTTAGGTTTTATTTATGTATTTTATTTGTTTATCCCGAAGCAGAAAGCCAGAAAAATGATAGTGCTTATTAAAGATGAGACGACGGGTAGAGACATTACTCTAAATTTAAGCACGGAACAATATGAAAGAGCGCAACGAGGTAAGTTTATTTTCAACTCACAAATTCAAATTTTCATGTCCTTTCACAATTCTGATTCGTTATTTGTCTGTAATTTTAGATACTGAGTATGTTCAAGAGTTGATAACAGCCTATGATGTTGAAAATAATTTGCTTAACCCTGTAGTTGTCCCGGACCAAACAAATTCAGTTACGAACACTGAAGAAAATGATGGTGAGTCTTATTTTTTTTATCATGTATAATTTTTAAAATGTGAAATAAATAATACTTATTTCATTTACATACTAGCATTCTGCCCACATGAAAAATATTTGCAAATCCTTGATCAGAGCTTGATACTTACTTGTTTTTCTATTATCTTACGGGAACCAAACATTTTCTTGGACAAATTGTATCGTGATAGATATTTATATACATAATTGCCCGGCAAACACTCATAAATTCACCCCTACAGTAGCATAACTAATTAACTAACATATCTTTTACCTATCTCCTTAATTTATCTTAATTTCAGTACCACTGGAAGTGGAAAGCATCAGTATTGAAGAAAATGAAGGTAAGATTTAGCAGTATGCTTTAATAACCTTTTGAATGCTATGGTCTGCTATGGCCGACAAATGAAAAAATGCCTAAAACAAAAGTTTTCTTGTCGGCTTTATTTAAACGACGGTGGCGTGTCGGACACGTTTTCATTTGTCGGCCGTGGCATTCAAACGGTTAAAGAGAAAGTAAGTAAGCCATGATAATTTAATTGCATGTTTTTATACCTTATAAACGCCATGGTCAGCTATGGCCATTCAAAAGGTTAATCTATTTATTTCCAAGCTTGGATGATAGGGTCTGACACACTCGCAAAGCAGGTGAAGGTCTCGCAAAACATCTAGCCCATCTTGAACTTATTTTGCCATACACATATTTTTAGTTCTAGTATTTAACTATTAATCTGCCTCATCCTAGTGTTCAACTTACTATGCCTAATATTACTCTCATAAAGATGATCTTTGTTTTTTTTAATTTAACCTATAAATGTGTTTATTTCTTATTTACAGAGAACTTGCAATCAACTTCTTTATTTATTTGGAGTGATTCATGCATATTACTATTATTAAGTTTATATGAAGAAAAAAAAGAAGATTTTGGAAACAAAAGACACAAAAAAATATACGATGAGATTGCAAAGAAAATGCACGAAACCAATCCGTCCCACATAATGACTGGCAATCAGTGTCAGTCCAAAATAAATAGCTTAAAAAAAACGTACAAAAAGATTTTAGATCATAATAATATTTCGGGAAATGACAGAGTCACGTGGCCTTATTTTGATGTAAGTAAATATGTAATCTTCTTTATAAATAAAATGAATGTTGCTAAGCGCAAAACTCGAAAACGGCTGAACCAATTCAGCTAATATTTTGTTCATATGTTCCATAAGGCTCACAGAAGGTTTTTATGGAGAAAAAAAATACAAAAATGGCATGGAAAATAGTTGAAGCAATACTTTTCTTTTCCCATACAAACCAGCTGTCAAACTGGACGTATATGTATATCAATGGTCTTTCACATCAAAACCTGTCAAAATGGAGCAACGGATCGACATGATTTTTGGCAATAGTTTAGGAGATGGAGAGTCATATAGGCTACTTTCCCGTGGCATAACGTCGTGTTGGCCACACGGGCGAAGTCGTGGGCGGAAGGCTAGTAGTGATTTTTTTCCAACAGAGAATGTTGGTTTTGCTAGCTACGCCCCACAACTGAATGCCGTATGTCCAGATGGGCTTGACTACTGAGTAGTGAAATAAAACTGTTAAATATTCTTTTATTCAATGTCCCAGTCAGAGTAGTGTTTAGCTTCACTCTCTGTGAAACCAAGGTTCATGGGTTCAACGCCTGTATGAGTCAAACATGCCTGTACAAAACTTTGTTTTTAGCTTAGATCTAGATGTTTAATTGAGTTATAACAAAAATGGTTTATTTCGTTACATACTTACATTACATATTTTATTTCTTGTACAAATTTTACTGTATCTAATGAATAATACTGAAACACTTTTTATTTTAGAGAATGAACGAGATTTTTGGCCAAACAGGCTGGGCTAATCCAGTGGCTACAGCTAGTGAAGCTGGCCCTTCGGAGACAACACCCATAAACCAAAAAGCACCAAAACGGAAACTTGATTTGATTTTTGATGATTATTTTAAGACGAAAAAAAAATTATGTCTGAAAGATTAGAGATTAGAAAAGAAAGTATTAAGTTAAAGAGAGAGCAGCATAAGGAAAAAATGGATATGTTGAAAAGCATTTGCAATTCGTTAAATAATAAGTAAAGTATGTACCTATTTAAATAATTGTAAAAAAAAAAAACAAATGTATGATTGATGATGATGACGACACATTGTACCTTTTTCAGTTTTAAGCTATTCCTCAATTAAGGGCGCATACTAGCGCCGCCAAAGATAATACTGCGAATTATCTCTCTGTAGTGCACTCCCAAGAAGCTTTGTGGTACCTTTTATTGCTTTATCTATATTTTCTAGCTTGTCATTTAATTTAATGGAGTTTTATTATATTTAAAAGTGGCCACCTTTCGCAAAAAAACTTAATTAAACTAAACGACAGACTAACAAATATCCTTTAAGCGATAAAAAGTACCACAAAGCTTTTTTGGAGTGCACTACACAGAAATAATTCACATTTTCGTCTTTAATTAAGCACTATGATTTTTTCTTCAATGGCAGCGTTAGTGTGCAGACTGCGCCCTCTTAACTACTAGTCTGATTCCCAAGACAAATAGTTCCTGAAATCTATACTATCTATACGTCTATACTAATATTATAAAAAGGAAAGATTTGATTGTTTGTTTGCATCGAATAGGCTCCGAAGTCCGAAACTACTGAACCGATTTAGAAAATTCTTTCACGATTAGAAAGCTACATTCTTCCCGAATGACATTTCATCCCGATATTCCTTCGGGAACGGGTACCACGCGTCTAAAACCGCGAGGATCCGCTAGTTTACTAATAATTATGTTGATTTTTATAATTTGCTGACTAAAAATAATATATAAGTACTTATAAAAAATACTTTTTAGGTTAAGTGTTGCTTTTAAGATTTGGTTGTCTAGGTAGCAAGTAACAACTTTATATTTGTTCAAGTTTAATTTTAAAACTGACTGATTGAACTATTTCAAAATAAGTAATAACGTGCAATAAAACACCTCAATTGATAAAAAATAATAATTTTATTTGCAATTTGTGAAATAAGTAATAAGTGAAGTATTTAAATAAGTGTAAAAAATGAATAGTTTCTAGTATTATTGTGCTTTTTTCTAGTTTTAAGCTATTCCACAGTTAACTACCTACTAGTGGGAGTGGGATTCCAAAGATTATTGTTCGAAGACAAATTGTTCTTTAAATTTTCTAATAAATAAGTATGTTGATTTTTATAATTTGCTGTTTTAAAAAGAAAATATATACCTACTTATAAAAAATACTTTTTATGTTAAGTGTTGATTTTAAGATTTGGTTGTCTAGGTAGCAAGTAACAACTTTATATTTGTTCAAGTTTAATTTTAAAACTGACTGATTGAACTATTTCAAAATAAGTAATAACGTGCAATAAAACACCTCAATTGATAAAAACTAATTTTAATTGCAATTTGTTAAATAAGTAATAAGTGAAGTATTTAAATAAGTGTAAAAAATGAATAGTTTCTAGTATTATTGTGCCTTTTTTCTAGTTTTAAGCTATTCCACAGTTAACTACCTACTAGTGGGAGTGGGATTCCAAAGATTATTGTTGGAAGACAAATTGTTCTTTAAATTTTCTAATAAATAAGTAAGATGTTGATTTTTATAATTTGCTGTTTTAAAAAGAAAATATATACCTACTTATAAAAAATACTTTTTATGTTAAGTGTTGATTTTAAGATTTGGTTGTCTAGGTAGCAAGTAACAACTTTATATTTGTTCAAGTTTAATTTTAAAACTGACTGATTGAACTATTTCAAAATAAGTAATAACGTGCAATAAAACACCTCAATTGATAAAAACAATAATTTTATTTGCAATTTGTTAAATAAGTAATAAGTGAAGTATTTAAATAAGTGTAAAAAAATTAATAATTTCTAGTACTATTGTACCTTTTTCTAGTTTTTAAGCTATTCCACAGTTAACTACTAGTGGGATTCCAAAGACTATTGTTGGAAGACAAAATCGTTCTTGAAATTTTCTAATAAATATGTTAATTTTTATAGTTTGCTGATTTTAAAAAAATATTTATTACAATATATAAAAATTACTATTTTTTTGTTATTGTTTGTCTAGGTAGCAAAGTAACAACTTAATATTAATTTGTTACTTATAGGAAAAAATGTAAAGTAAAAAACCACGTGCCCTATAAGGGGCCATCCATAAAGTACGTCACACTAATTTCATGAGTTTTTGAGCCCCCCCCCGTCCTTGTCACAGGTGGTCACATTTCTGAGACCCCCCCCCCTCCCTAGTGTGACGTCACATGTTTTGCAATTTAACATCGAAAAATTATTAAATTAAAACAGCAGTTCCGAAATTAGTTTTATTTCCATTTAAATTAAGTACTTTTTTATGAAATCAACATAATATCAAATATTTGAAACAATAACAAAAAAATAAACTAATGAATATAAAGAAAAAGAAGAAAAAGAAACTCAATCATCTTCAGTCCATGGACTTTGAACCCAGTCCTTTAAATTATTTATAACTGGCATGGCAGTCACTTCACAGTTCACTTCGTTTTTCACGTCAGGAACATTTGTGGTGTCAACATCTTTTTCATCCAACCATAAGGCATCATCATTAATATCCAAACAAAGAATTTCTCTGGCACGTCTAGCTGCTATTCTTTGAGGGCGTATCTTTGCAATGGGAACTTCATCTTGCTTAATCTTATGAAGTTGTTTGTGTTGGTTAGTGGCTTTATATGATGCAAAATATAGACCACAGAAGCCGCAAGATCGCTTACACAAGTATCCCTCAACACTAGGGCAGTAACTATCATACGGTACTTGCTTTAAATGTGATGACGCGCTCAGTTTTAAAGATAATTGAAGTAATAGTGGAGCGAATTTACCTTCGATATCATCCTTTTCTGTTGTTATATACCCGCTTGACGTCTGTTTAATTAAAACAGGTGGTGGCAAAAAACCTTCTCGTAGTAGTCGCCGAAGGCTAGATCGTTGCACACCACAGCACGAAACCACTTCACATTTTACTATTTGCAGTAAATATTGTGATTCCCGGACATGATTTGCGTACCAAATCGCATCACGTTTCAATGCCTTAGCCTGTTCAACATCCAGTCTAGTTTCTGTAGGCATAATATATTTGGCAACCACAGGATATCCATCAATGACCAATTGGCTCCAAATATTACTCAGTACTGTGCCTGCACTCTCAAAGTTTCGTTTTTCCAAGTCCAGGTCAGTAGTTTTATTACTGGAATCGAGATGTGAACCGAAATTATCGTGTTTTAATACAACACCAGTAAGTTCACGACTAAGAGGTGCCATTCGTCGTTCTACTCTGTTAAAAGCACTTCTTCCTGGGGCATTTGTGGCAATGTAAACAGCATCCAAATCAAAATCTTTAAAATGTTGTATAGCTGAAATTATAACTCGCTCGTATCTTGGTTAATAGCTATTTTGCTGGTATTGGGAAGCAGCTTGCTGAGAATAATGGTCTGGAATGTTGCTCTGATACATATAGTGATTTCTTGTGTGAATCATGTCATTCGCCCTCATCTTCATTTGCATTATTCGAAACTGATCCGCAGGAGATATTTAATGTAATTTCCTGTCTCAAACCCGATAGTGCGGCTGGTTGTGACGGCATACCAACAAAATTTATTATATTAGTAAAACATCTCGTTGCTCCCATAATTAGCCATTTTGTTAACCGTTGTTTTACTACAGGAAAATTCCCCGCACCTCTTAAGCAATCAATAGTAAACCCAGTGTATAAGAATGGAAGGAGAGACGAACCCAACAGCTACAGACCAATTTCAGTGCTTACGGTTCTATCTAAAATTATAGAAAAAGTAATAAACTCTCGCCTAGTCAACTACCTAAATAAAATTAATATTCTATCTGATTCTCAATATGGGTTCCGTCATGGAAAATCTACGGAAGATGCTGTCTTATCTATGACAACCCTAATATCAAAAAACATAGATGAAGGTAAAAAGTGTATGGCGGTTTTCTTAGACCTCAGAAAGGCTTTTGACACCGTCTCTCATTCCATTCTTTTACGCAAACTTGAGCACATTGGAATAAGAGGTGTTCCGTTGGATTTATTTAAAAATTATTTATATGGCCGTACCCAAAGAGTTCGTATTGGTGAGCATACTAGTGACGACTTGCAGATCTCCTGTGGTGTCCCCCAAGGTAGTGTGTTGGGACCCACGCTTTTTCTTATTTATATTAATAATCTCACCAACCTTCCCCTGGGGGGCGGTAGGACGTTTTCGTATGCTGATGATACAGCTCTTGTCTTTGAAGGATCGACTTGGGATTCGGTGTTTTCAGTTGCTAATCAAGGTCTGAACAAAGTATCCTCTTGGCTTAAATCTAATCTACTTACTCTTAACATAACTAAAACTAACTATATATGCTTTTCTATTAATAAAAAAACACAGCCTCATAATGATCTTCATCTAATGGCTTTCCGCCCGCGGCTTCGCCCGCGTGAACTACATGACGTTATCCCGCGGGAATGTGATATTTTTCCGGGATAAAAAGTAGCCTATGTTCCTCTCCAGGCTTCAAAGTATCTGTGTCCCAAATTTCAGCCAAATCCGTTCAGCCGGTTTGGCGTGATTGAGTAACAAACATCCAAACATCCAAACATCCAAACATCTAAACTTTCACATTTATAATATTAGTAATATTTATAATATTAATAAATAAAATGAATGTTGCTAAGCGCAAAACTCGAAAACGGCTGAACCAATTCAGCTAATATTTTGTTCATATGTTCCATAAGGCTCACAGAAGGTTTTTATGGAGAAAAAAAATACAAAAATGGCATGGAAAATAGTTGAAGCAATACTTTTCTTTTCCCATACAAACCAGCTGTCAAACTGGACGTATATGTATATCAATGGTCTTTCACATCAAAACCTGTCAAAATGGAGCAACGGATCGACATGATTTTTGGCAATAGTTTAGGAGATGGAGAGTCATATAGGCTACTTTCCCGTGGCATAACGTCGTGTTGGCCACACGGGCGAAGTCGTGGGCGGAAGGCTAGTAGTGATTTTTTTCCAACAGAGAATGTTGGTTTTGCTAGCTACGCCCCACAACTGAATGCCGTATGTCCAGATGGGCTTGACTACTGAGTAGTGAAATAAAACTGTTAAATATTCTTTTATTCAATGTCCCAGTCAGAGTAGTGTTTAGCTTCACTCTCTGTGAAACCAAGGTTCATGGGTTCAACGCCTGTATGAGTCAAACATGCCTGTACAAAACTTTGTTTTTAGCTTAGATCTAGATGTTTAATTGAGTTATAACAAAAATGGTTTATTTCGTTACATACTTACATTACATATTTTATTTCTTGTACAAATTTTACTGTATCTAATGAATAATACTGAAACACTTTTTATTTTAGAGAATGAACGAGATTTTTGGCCAAACAGGCTGGGCTAATCCAGTGGCTACAGCTAGTGAAGCTGGCCCTTCGGAGACAACACCCATAAACCAAAAAGCACCAAAACGGAAACTTGATTTGATTTTTGATGATTATTTTAAGACGAAAAAAAAATTATGTCTGAAAGATTAGAGATTAGAAAAGAAAGTATTAAGTTAAAGAGAGAGCAGCATAAGGAAAAAATGGATATGTTGAAAAGCATTTGCAATTCGTTAAATAATAAGTAAAGTATGTACCTATTTAAATAATTGTAAAAAAAAAAAACAAATGTATGATTGATGATGATGACGACACATTGTACCTTTTTCAGTTTTAAGCTATTCCTCAATTAAGGGCGCATACTAGCGCCGCCAAAGATAATACTGCGAATTATCTCTCTGTAGTGCACTCCCAAGAAGCTTTGTGGTACCTTTTATTGCTTTATCTATATTTTCTAGCTTGTCATTTAATTTAATGGAGTTTTATTATATTTAAAAGTGGCCACCTTTCGCAAAAAAACTTAATTAAACTAAACGACAGACTAACAAATATCCTTTAAGCGATAAAAAGTACCACAAAGCTTTTTTGGAGTGCACTACACAGAAATAATTCACATTTTCGTCTTTAATTAAGCACTATGATTTTTTCTTCAATGGCAGCGTTAGTGTGCAGACTGCGCCCTCTTAACTACTAGTCTGATTCCCAAGACAAATAGTTCCTGAAATCTATACTATCTATACGTCTATACTAATATTATAAAAAGGAAAGATTTGATTGTTTGTTTGCATCGAATAGGCTCCGAAGTCCGAAACTACTGAACCGATTTAGAAAATTCTTTCACGATTAGAAAGCTACATTCTTCCCGAATGACATTTCATCCCGATATTCCTTCGGGAACGGGTACCACGCGTCTAAAACCGCGAGGATCCGCTAGTTTACTAATAATTATGTTGATTTTTATAATTTGCTGACTAAAAATAATATATAAGTACTTATAAAAAATACTTTTTAGGTTAAGTGTTGCTTTTAAGATTTGGTTGTCTAGGTAGCAAGTAACAACTTTATATTTGTTCAAGTTTAATTTTAAAACTGACTGATTGAACTATTTCAAAATAAGTAATAACGTGCAATAAAACACCTCAATTGATAAAAAATAATAATTTTATTTGCAATTTGTGAAATAAGTAATAAGTGAAGTATTTAAATAAGTGTAAAAAATGAATAGTTTCTAGTATTATTGTGCTTTTTTCTAGTTTTAAGCTATTCCACAGTTAACTACCTACTAGTGGGAGTGGGATTCCAAAGATTATTGTTCGAAGACAAATTGTTCTTTAAATTTTCTAATAAATAAGTATGTTGATTTTTATAATTTGCTGTTTTAAAAAGAAAATATATACCTACTTATAAAAAATACTTTTTATGTTAAGTGTTGATTTTAAGATTTGGTTGTCTAGGTAGCAAGTAACAACTTTATATTTGTTCAAGTTTAATTTTAAAACTGACTGATTGAACTATTTCAAAATAAGTAATAACGTGCAATAAAACACCTCAATTGATAAAAACTAATTTTAATTGCAATTTGTTAAATAAGTAATAAGTGAAGTATTTAAATAAGTGTAAAAAATGAATAGTTTCTAGTATTATTGTGCCTTTTTTCTAGTTTTAAGCTATTCCACAGTTAACTACCTACTAGTGGGAGTGGGATTCCAAAGATTATTGTTGGAAGACAAATTGTTCTTTAAATTTTCTAATAAATAAGTAAGATGTTGATTTTTATAATTTGCTGTTTTAAAAAGAAAATATATACCTACTTATAAAAAATACTTTTTATGTTAAGTGTTGATTTTAAGATTTGGTTGTCTAGGTAGCAAGTAACAACTTTATATTTGTTCAAGTTTAATTTTAAAACTGACTGATTGAACTATTTCAAAATAAGTAATAACGTGCAATAAAACACCTCAATTGATAAAAACAATAATTTTATTTGCAATTTGTTAAATAAGTAATAAGTGAAGTATTTAAATAAGTGTAAAAAAATTAATAATTTCTAGTACTATTGTACCTTTTTCTAGTTTTTAAGCTATTCCACAGTTAACTACTAGTGGGATTCCAAAGACTATTGTTGGAAGACAAAATCGTTCTTGAAATTTTCTAATAAATATGTTAATTTTTATAGTTTGCTGATTTTAAAAAAATATTTATTACAATATATAAAAATTACTATTTTTTTGTTATTGTTTGTCTAGGTAGCAAAGTAACAACTTAATATTAATTTGTTACTTATAGGAAAAAATGTAAAGTAAAAAACCACGTGCCCTATAAGGGGCCATCCATAAAGTACGTCACACTAATTTCATGAGTTTTTGAGCCCCCCCCCGTCCTTGTCACAGGTGGTCACATTTCTGAGACCCCCCCCCCTCCCTAGTGTGACGTCACATGTTTTGCAATTTAACATCGAAAAATTATTAAATTAAAACAGCAGTTCCGAAATTAGTTTTATTTCCATTTAAATTAAGTACTTTTTTATGAAATCAACATAATATCAAATATTTGAAACAATAACAAAAAAATAAACTAATGAATATAAAGAAAAAGAAGAAAAAGAAACTCAATCATCTTCAGTCCATGGACTTTGAACCCAGTCCTTTAAATTATTTATAACTGGCATGGCAGTCACTTCACAGTTCACTTCGTTTTTCACGTCAGGAACATTTGTGGTGTCAACATCTTTTTCATCCAACCATAAGGCATCATCATTAATATCCAAACAAAGAATTTCTCTGGCACGTCTAGCTGCTATTCTTTGAGGGCGTATCTTTGCAATGGGAACTTCATCTTGCTTAATCTTATGAAGTTGTTTGTGTTGGTTAGTGGCTTTATATGATGCAAAATATAGACCACAGAAGCCGCAAGATCGCTTACACAAGTATCCCTCAACACTAGGGCAGTAACTATCATACGGTACTTGCTTTAAATGTGATGACGCGCTCAGTTTTAAAGATAATTGAAGTAATAGTGGAGCGAATTTACCTTCGATATCATCCTTTTCTGTTGTTATATACCCGCTTGACGTCTGTTTAATTAAAACAGGTGGTGGCAAAAAACCTTCTCGTAGTAGTCGCCGAAGGCTAGATCGTTGCACACCACAGCACGAAACCACTTCACATTTTACTATTTGCAGTAAATATTGTGATTCCCGGACATGATTTGCGTACCAAATCGCATCACGTTTCAATGCCTTAGCCTGTTCAACATCCAGTCTAGTTTCTGTAGGCATAATATATTTGGCAACCACAGGATATCCATCAATGACCAATTGGCTCCAAATATTACTCAGTACTGTGCCTGCACTCTCAAAGTTTCGTTTTTCCAAGTCCAGGTCAGTAGTTTTATTACTGGAATCGAGATGTGAACCGAAATTATCGTGTTTTAATACAACACCAGTAAGTTCACGACTAAGAGGTGCCATTCGTCGTTCTACTCTGTTAAAAGCACTTCTTCCTGGGGCATTTGTGGCAATGTAAACAGCATCCAAATCAAAATCTTTAAAATGTTGTATAGCTGAAATTATAACTCGCTCGTATCTTGGTTAATAGCTATTTTGCTGGTATTGGGAAGCAGCTTGCTGAGAATAATGGTCTGGAATGTTGCTCTGATACATATAGTGATTTCTTGTGTGAATCATGTCATTCGCCCTCATCTTCATTTGCATTATTCGAAACTGATCCGCAGGAGATATTTAATGTAATTTCCTGTCTCAAACCCGATAGTGCGGCTGGTTGTGACGGCATACCAACAAAATTTATTATATTAGTAAAACATCTCGTTGCTCCCATAATTAGCCATTTTGTTAACCGTTGTTTTACTACAGGAAAATTCCCCGCACCTCTTAAGCAATCAATAGTAAACCCAGTGTATAAGAATGGAAGGAGAGACGAACCCAACAGCTACAGACCAATTTCAGTGCTTACGGTTCTATCTAAAATTATAGAAAAAGTAATAAACTCTCGCCTAGTCAACTACCTAAATAAAATTAATATTCTATCTGATTCTCAATATGGGTTCCGTCATGGAAAATCTACGGAAGATGCTGTCTTATCTATGACAACCCTAATATCAAAAAACATAGATGAAGGTAAAAAGTGTATGGCGGTTTTCTTAGACCTCAGAAAGGCTTTTGACACCGTCTCTCATTCCATTCTTTTACGCAAACTTGAGCACATTGGAATAAGAGGTGTTCCGTTGGATTTATTTAAAAATTATTTATATGGCCGTACCCAAAGAGTTCGTATTGGTGAGCATACTAGTGACGACTTGCAGATCTCCTGTGGTGTCCCCCAAGGTAGTGTGTTGGGACCCACGCTTTTTCTTATTTATATTAATAATCTCACCAACCTTCCCCTGGGGGGCGGTAGGACGTTTTCGTATGCTGATGATACAGCTCTTGTCTTTGAAGGATCGACTTGGGATTCGGTGTTTTCAGTTGCTAATCAAGGTCTGAACAAAGTATCCTCTTGGCTTAAATCTAATCTACTTACTCTTAACATAACTAAAACTAACTATATATGCTTTTCTATTAATAAAAAAACACAGCCTCATAATGATCTTCATCTGAAAATCCATTCTTGTAACAGCAAAGATAATCCAACCTGTACTTGTGCAACTCTTGAAAGGGTTGGTTATACTAAATATCTTGGTGTAATAGTTGATCAGAGGTTGTCCTGGTATTCTCATATTGACTATCTTAGCAACAGGGTAAGAAAACTTGTTTGGATTTTTAAGACGCTACGACACGTCGCTTCAAGGAAATTAATAAATCAAATCTATACCTCATTAGCACAATCAGTTATGACATATTGCATCTCTTCCTGGGGATCAGCATCTAAAACTAAATTCTTAGAGATAGAAAGATCACAACGATGTCTGATTAAAGTTATGTACCATAAGCCATTTAGATTTCCGACTGAACAGCTTTATGAGCTATGTCAACTATTGTCGATTAGGAAATTGTACATCCTCCTGGTTACGTTAAAATTGCACAAAATAACACAGCACTCCACTAATGAAAGCAAAACTATAAGTAGGAGAAGACGTGGCAAAGTAGTTTTTATCCCACGTGTCAAAACTGTATTTGCGCAGCGTCAGTTCTATGTCTCGTCGGCTCATATTTATAATAAACTACATGAAATACATAATATTCATAATATAAGTTATAAACACTGTAAAGAATTGATAACCAAATGGTTACTAACTCTAAATTACCAAAAGACTGAGGCACTACTGAATTATATGAAGTAACAATAAGTAATACTATATTATTTATACACATATATCTATATAAATATATTATATATTTAGGTTTATATATATATATATATATATATATATAATAAACATACACACACGAACACACACACACACACACACACACACACTACACACACACACATACACACACACACGCGCAGGTGAAAGATTTAGAATTTATAATCTAATTTTAATTTAAATAGATCTATTAGTCTGTCACGTTATAATATTTTGTATGCTATGTCTTTTGGAGGAGCGGAGCCTCCTGGCACAGGCTTCTTAGTATGCTTACTAGGTTGGCTCCAATCACTTTATTGCTATGTAAACTTGATGGACTGAAATAAAGATTTTTGTATATTTTTTTTTTTTTTTGTATAATCCGCCGCGGATTTTGTTGCGTGCGTGCGATGCGATGCGGCCCGCCCCGCCCCGCTGCTCCCCGACAAAGTGTGCTATAGCAAGCGGATTTTTCTCGTACTACTCGGTCAGATAACATGACACCTACAAATTAAACCCGTCTCTTTCACTCGATTCTGTCATGCCCGGAGAGTGAGAGGGACGGGTATAACCGGCAGTAGTAGAAGAAATTGGATGTTTAAATTTGGTTGTACTCAAAATCCGTCAATGCGCTGCGGCCCGGCCCGTCACTAATGTGCTATACTCAAATCCGTCAATGCGATGCGCTGCGGCCCGCTCCGCTGCGCCCCGGCATAATTAGTGATGTACGTCTGGGAATATTGCCACTGCCGGCAATTTTCCACTCCCAATGTGCCCGGGAAATTTCCGGGCACATTGGGAATATTGCCCAAAGTTCCCAGTAGACTTTTTGTCGTTTTGTTAAATTATATAAATAAATAATGTATTTTTCTTCTGTGTCTTACAATTTTATAATTTGTTGATAATTATGGCAAGATTATTTTGTTTTGTTTTCTTAGTTTGTTGAATAAAAAATAAATCATTTTATATCAAACTGTTTTTTATTTCATATGTGCTTACCTCTGATGTTGGTGACTATTTATTACGAAATTCAAAATAATCAAACAGTTTTAAAGTCTTATTTTAAATTGTCTTGCATGGTAAAATATTCATCTTCAAAATGTTGCTTGGGAATATTGCTGGGAACTTTGGGACACTGCCGGCAACGCTGCCGGCAAAATTTCCAGTCCTTGGGAACGTGCCCGGGCACGGTACATCACTAGGCATAATGTGCGCGCTCCTATAAAATACATACGAGCGATTTGGACGGATTTTTGCGCTGCGGCCCGGCCCGCTGCGCCCCGACATAATGTGCGCGAACCTTAAAAGTGTGCACACCCGGTTCGACGCTGCACTGCGCTGCGCCAGCGAAATTTCTAGCTTCAGTTTGCACGCAGTCGAATTTGGAACTAATTTCAAAGGAGATGTCCGCTTTTTGTATGGAGGTTGGATTTTTATTCTGAAAGTTAACTAACCACTAGTGTCCGACCGAAGCTTCGGCTTCGGCTTCGGCTTCGGCCACCTTCGGCCAAAAAAACCATCTTCGGCGAAACCTTCGGCTTCGGCCCAAAACCCGGCCGAAGCCGAAGGTTACGCCGAAGGTCCGAGCAACCGTCGGGATTGAACGAACACATTGAACAAACTCTTTTTAATCATCTTTGAATCCACTTCCATATGAGACAGTCAATATAAACCTTCAATATTGAAGTTTCGAAATAATCTTTAACATTAATTGTAGCTTGTAGACAATATTGAACAAAATTACTAAGAGCTTATAAACCTTCGGCTTCGGCTTCGGCTTCGGCCGAAGGTTGTGGGATTGCCGATTAATCGGCTTCGGCTTCGGCTTCGGCCAAAAATAGACCTTCGGTCGGACACTACTAACCACCGTAAAATCAGACTTATGTAATAGTAACAAAAATTAAGAACCCAAAATCGCTAAAATAAAAATTATAAAGCCCTCCGTTTTTTTTTAAATTAAATATTTTTTTTTTATTGTAGAAATATTTACAACACTGAACAACCTTAACTGTCAAACAAATATGACATTGTCATTGTCAATGTCAGGTCATGTCAAATTCAAAAGTTGTTGCTCAGAACAATAACTAAAGCTATAGAAACCGTGCTAAAATAACAACTAAATACATTAGTTCGTACTCTTTTATCTTATGCAGTAGTACATGTGTAAGAAAGAGATAGTATACAGACTAATGTTTCTTAATTTACAAGGTTGTCATAAGTTTTTTTTACGCCAGTGATGCAACGTCATCGACATTAATATCGATAAATTAAAAATAGATTTTACATACATTTTTAAAATCTCTATGTATGTCAATGACAATGTGTCGACGCACACGTACCTAACTACCACCAACAACCACACCACATCGCAGCGACAAAATGTGGTGTCGATGCAGCTTTTCGCAGTTGCATTGTGGTTGTGGGACAAAATGTCAATGTGATTGCGTTGTCTGTCGCCAGTAGTTGTGATGTGGATACGTCGTATCGTATGCGGTGTGGCCGGCTGCTAGTTCACAGCGTCGTCGCTGGTGGTGGTCGGTATTACTTACGCACGCGGTCGATAATGACGGCAAAATGTGGTACTTACGGGTAAATTGTACTAGGTATTCATTTCCAATACAAAATACACCCCGCCCACAGTTGTGTGAATGTGGTACGTGTGAGTAGACCCAATGAATAATTAAGTATAGCACCTGCAATATTACAAATGCAGTATCACTTTCTTTTATAAAAATTTGCAGTCTTCAGTATTCTATACTAATATTATGTGATGATCGTAGCTACGTTCACTTCGGCTGCCGGAGTAAGAATGCCGAGGCCGCTCTGCTGTCCGTCTATTTAATTGCTCCCTTCCGCCGAGCCCCCTTCTACCGCCATCTTTCTTCTTTTTTTGTTTTACTTTATGCCGTACGTTCAACAGCGGTGTTGCCATTTTAAAAATCGATACTTTTATTTAATGTTATCAACAAATTGTCATTTTTACGATAAATCAGTTTTAAAATCATACGATAAACAGAAAAATCATGACATTCGGCCATCCGTCATCGTACAGCCTCCGGCGTACGATTAAATAACACAAGAAAATGGAGTAAGTACTTAAATGAAATGCACTAAGATAAACTTAAGAATATTTTTATTGTACTTACAAGATAAATATTACAAAAAAAATACATATAACATTACAAGATAAATATTACAAAAAAATACATATAACATGATAACTTTTCCATAATTTAAAATTGTTAAAATTAACAAAAAAAAAAAAATAACAAAAACAAAAAAATACAATTTTATCGAATCGTAATCATGACATTCGGTCTGCATAAAAATTAATTATCAGAATCTGACTCTGTAAAAGTAGGCGAATCGCTGGCATTTACATCTAGTGCTTGGACATTAATCCAAGGACGCATACGATCAGCTGCAACTACCGTACAGTATTTTCTATTACTACTAAATCCCGGTACACTAGCTATTTCGTATCGATCGTTACCTAAAATCTTTGATACTTTATATGGACCTGTAAACTTTGGTAATAATTTTTTACTCTTTCCTACATTCTCAGAAAAAGATACTTTTGTTAAACGAACGAGGTCATTAATTTTATATTCTTTTGCGGGAGTAGCCTTAGAATTATGACTAACTTCCATTTTTTGTTGGTTCAATCTAATATTCTCGTGGGCTTTCGCTCGTATTCCCGATAAACTGCTTTCATGTTGTGATGGTTCTGCAAAGAAATCTCTTAATAGACTATCTGATTGCCCTTTAAATCGTACACCGAACAACACTTCAGAAGCTGATTTTCCTGTTGATGCGTTAATTGTGCTATTAATTCCAATTTGTACTGAGGGTACAATCGAATCCCAGTCTTTTTCGTGTTTACCTGAACTTTGTGTAGCTATTGCTCTTAAGATAGTTTGATTGAACCGTTCAGCCTGACCATTTGCGCGAGGACAGGCAACGGCATTTAAAATATGCTTAATATTATTTTCTTGGCAAAATTGTTTGAACTGTGCCGACGTAAATGCAGTCCCTCGGTCAGATATTAATCGTTTAGGTGTTCCAAAATCTTGAAAAATATTTTGTAATGTTTTAATCGTAGTCGAACTTTTAGTATCTTTCACAGGTTTGATAAAAACATACTTGGAAAATCCATCAACAACAGTTAAGATGTAAACATTTCCACGCTTACTTTTAATAAATGGGCCAAGATGGTCAACATGTAAGGTTTCAAATGGTATGTTACTTTTGTCGATTGGGTAAATAAGACCTTTTTTTGGAGGTTTGTTGTCTTTATTGTAAGCACATTCCAAGCATGCACCAACATATTTTTTTATAAATTGTCTCATTTTGGGGAACCAATAACGACTCTGAATCCTTTCTGTTGTCTTTTTAATACCAAAATGACCGATTTCGTCATGATTGAGACGACAGATCTGCCATCTTGCCCCTTTTGGTATTACTATCCGCAAGTCCTCGGTATTATCATTTATCTTTTTATACAGAACATTATTTTTAATAGTGTAATTCTTCTTTATTTCTTTACAATCATCGTCCAAATTAGGTTTTAGTATTCTCATTATACGATTAATTTCTGGATCTCCCAGTTGTAAAGTCAAAAGCCAATCGGATTGCTGAATATTTAAGACTGATATTACATTTTCAGGTAGGCAATCATCGTTGCTTTTTTCGACTGGATTACGACTCAAAGCGTCTACGTGAGCCATTTTATCCCCAGGTCGATATTCGATCTCGAAATCATATTCTTCCATTTGTAATACCCATCTCGCAACTCGGGGCAAAAGATCTTTTTTTGCAAATGTCAGTCTCAAAGCTTTGCAGTCTGTATATATTTTAAAATGTTTTCCTATTAAAAACGTTCTAAATTTGTTTAAGGTACCTATAACAGCCAATGTTTCAAGTTCGTATGAATGGTAATATTTTTCTTCAGAAGACGTTTGTCTGCTAAAATATGCGACAGGTTTCAACACCCTTGGGTTTTCTTGCCACTGCATTAAAATTCCTCCTATTCCCAACGAACTTGCATCTGTATGTACTTCTGTATCCAGTGCAGGATCGTATAGAGCTAGTACGGGTCTACTACAGAGAATGTTTTTAAGTTTTAAGACTGCTTTTGATTCAGATTCAGTCCAAACCCATTCAGCGTTTTTCTTAAGTAAGCTTGTAAGTGGTCTAGCAATTTCTCCAAACCCTTTTACAAACTTACGAAAGTAGCTCGCTAGCCCCAAAAATTGCCGGGTTTCGTGAACATTTTTGGGATTCGGAAAATCTTTGATGGCTATGATTTTGCGTTCACTTGGTGTTATACCATCTGCTGATACTTCATATCCTAAGTATTCAATAGATTTAGCAAAGAAAGAGCATTTCGATAGTTTCAACGTTATTCCGAATTCTCTTAATAATTTTAGTACTTCCTCAAGTTTTATGAACGCCTCATCGATAGTCTGTGTGGGAATCAATAAATCGTCCATATAAGCAAGCACAGAATTATATCGTCTTGAACCTAAAATTTTATTTACAGCCTTTTGAAATACCGCCGGAGCATTAGCAAGTCCAAACGGCATCCGGTTGAATTCATAGTGGCCATCAGGTGTCACAAAGGCCGTCAAATGCTTACTTTCTTCTGAAATAGGCACTTGATAATAGCCAGAAGCCATATCGAGCGTCGTAAAGAACTTATTGCCACTTAAGTTTGCAACCTGATCTTCTATCAGAGGTAAAGGATATCTATCCTTAACGGTTTTGGCATTTAGTGCCCGAAAATCGACACAAAGTCTTTGCTCTCCCGTTTTTTTTTTAACCATAAGGATCGGGCTAGCGTAATCCGAGTTTGACTCGCGAACAATGCCATTATCGATAAGGTCAGATACCATTTCTCGTACTTTTTCTCTCTCTGAATAAGATAATCTGTAGGGCCTATAAACTACTGGCTTATTATCGTTTAAATGAATGATCATTTCAAATTCTTGGGGCAAGCAACCTATTTCATCTAGAGTAACTGCGAAACAATCTCGATAATTTTGTAATAACTGGTAAAGTTTTTCTTTATTGTCATTATCAATATGCGGTCCTACTTTGATGCCTTCTTTTTCTAAAGGTGATAATCTTTCATTAACTTTACTTATATGTCTGACGTTTAACAAGTCTGTTTCTATAAAAGGTATTGCCCTAGTAAGTGTTGTCTTAGTATTGATTAAAAACGGTTTTTTTGAAGTGTTAGAAATTAATATATCCCCTTTTCCTTGATTTAATTTATATACACCCTGATGAACATAATATTCTCGACCCGGTTCGTTACAAAAGCGACCTTCTATGTAAACATCACCTGTATATTCTTCAGAGCCAACAACAGTTATCAGCTGGATATTTTGTAACTCGACTGGTTCCGCAGTTGATAACTTGAGTGAAGTAAGTTCTAAATCGAAAGAAGGTTGGTTTAAAAATGTTAAGTTTTTATGACTTTTCACTACAAAAATGTTCGGTAACTCAGTAAAATTTTGCCCGATCAATACAGGCACATGAAGACACCAGTCTTTAACTACATAAACTATAATTTCGGATTCAACATTATCTACGCTAACTGTAACTAACGATTTGTACTGTGGTTGGATAAAATTATTGCCAAAACCTTTAATTAATGGTAAATCTCTAGTATCAACAATTAACCCTAAACTATCTGCTTCCTTAACACTAATCAGGGAACAATCACTGCCAAAGTCAATATAAGCAACAAAATCTTTATTGTTAATTTGAACATTTTTAGTAAATTTATCATTATTATGATTCGAATCAATTGCATACACTTTTTCAACTTTAGTTTTATCATATTTCTGCGAAGAAGGGTTTCGATTGCAACTGTTATCAGTATGACCTACTTGTTTGCACAAGTTGCATTTAAGCAAGGGTTTTGGGCAATGTGTCAATCGATGCCCTTCTTCGTGACAGTTATAACATTTCAAATTTTTGATTCTGCATTTGTTGGATGTATGACCCTCGACTCCACAGCTATAGCACCGTATGACTCTAGAATTAGAATGAGATCCAACACTCTTGTTAAAAGTAAATCCTCGTTTTCTTTGTGCTTGAGAAAAAGACTGTTGCGGTTGTTGTATAACCAGGTACTTCAGCAAATCTTCGGGGTCTTCACATCTTAGGGCTTGAGCGCTATTTTTAAGGGAGACATCGCTTATGCCATGGATCAGGCAATCAACTGCTTTTTTTCCTGTAATTTGACATCTATTTATCAGCATTAACTTTTCATAGAAGTAAACGCGCAGACTCTCATCGGGTTTTGATCTTCTGGCAAACATTTCTTCTAACAGGATCGCAAAGTTGTCTTCTACAGGAAAGGCTCTTCTTAGTTTCTGTTGCCACTCGTCCCATGAAAAGTCAAGGCTCGGCAACGAGTTAAACCAATTTTTGGCTGTACCAACAAGTTTTTGTGTTGCGAAATGTGTTATTTGTCTATCTTCCCATTCGTAGATTTGAGCATACTCCTTTATCTTGTGTAGCCAAATTTCTATGTTTTGTCCCTTATTCTCCGGGTCGAATTCGGGAAGAGAGTTAATCATTTGTTGCGACGTTGCGTATGCTTTATTGTTAGCTTTTGATCCCAAAGCATTTACTAGATCTGCAACATTGATAGTAGCCTCCTCAATACGCTGTCGTTTAGGCGGCGCTTCTTCATTAGTCTTGCCTTCCTCGACCACCAATTTACGCTTACGTCGTATAATTATTGGCTCTTCATCAGATTCAGAACTTGAAGAATAGATAACATTGTTTCTTCTTAATAATGCTCGATGCTTCGAGGTTGACATACTTGATGTTGACATTCTAAAACAAAAATATATCGAAAATGAGACAAATTCTATAATAAATACTACTACTAGTTGTACGCACACAACACATAGTGTATACATATACTCATTGATTAATTTGACGATTAAGCATAACTCAAGTGTGAAACCAAGTATTTGGTGCATTAATAATTAAATAGTTTATTTTTACTTCTTTTTTAAAAAAATCATCCAAATTTGTTCAAACATCCCAGCATATAATATCCAAACATGCGAACTGGTTTTTGTTCTTTTTACTTATAATTCGACAAACTTTATTTCAATCTCAAGGATGTCAAACAATTAAAAATAACTACGATATTTATGGCAAAAGCAATTCCTAATTTGAAAAACCAATACTTAAGTTGAAGGAAGTCAGGTTTAAAGGTTTAAGTTACTGTTAAATTCGAAATACAAAAGTAGAACGAACATTTAACCAACGCCAAAGCAACGAGAAAAAAAAACGATAAAATTCAAACTTCAAAGTCAAAGTCAAAGTCAAAAGTCAAAGTCAAAGTCAAAGTCAAAGTCAAAAGTCAAAGTCAATATCAAAGTCAAAAGTCAAAGTCAAAGTCAAAAGTCAAAAGTCAATGTCAAAGTCAAAGTCAAAAGTCAAATTCCAAAGTCAACCGTAAAGTCAAAGCCTAAACTCAATGGTCAAAGTAAAAAAAATCAAAGTCAAATACATATAAAATAAGTTAAAAGTCAAAGGCCAAAGTCAAATAAACATTCGATTTGGAAAGAATCCAAAGTCAAAATTAACAGGTAAGTAGTTCAAAGTAACTAATTTCTAATGATTTTCGCAATCGACAAGTTTTCACTTCAAGACAATTTCCAATTCATTTCTTTTAAACAAAGCTTCACAAACATAACTATTACTTGTGTTGCAAAAAAAAACTGTTGACTCAAAACTGCACGTATGAAAACTTAGAAAAAGGCAAATGACCATTTAAACCACTTTTTCACACTGGCACCCCTTATGAATACAGAATTTTACTTCATGCTTTTAAATATATATCTACAACCTTCGATCAACAATAACACCTTGGTATGTTGATAGATGTCTACAACTTAATGTATAACAAAAACACATTATTACTCTGTTACTTCATTATTCATACGTGTTGCTCATTCTAGTTATCTGAACTATTAATACAATCGATTTCTTCACAGTTTATGATTGTGTGATATATTTATTCCTTTACTCCATTGGACAATCAACATTGAAACGTACGCAGTCCAGTAAGTTTCAAATAGGCTTTTATTTTATGTCTCAGACCTCAACGAATACATACCCACAATAAAACCTTAACAGTGTCTCAACAGTGCCACGTAAGTTCTTATGTTTCAAACATCAAACGAAAACACAATCATAATTAACCAAAACAGTGATCTCAATAGTGTATCGTAGATGTCACATAATAAAAAGAAAAGGCGGGACGTGCTCTGACATCTACTGATTCTCAACGTGTTCTCAACAAAACCACGCTTACTCACATATACAAACCACGAGACGTACTCTCACGTCTACCGATTCTCAGTAGTACCACATTCGCTTACGTGCACAAAACTATTAGACGTACTCTCATGTCTACTAATTCTTAACAGTACCACGCTCGCTCACGTGTGTAGAACGACCAGACATACTCTCACGGTTTCTAATTCTCAACAGCACCACGCTCGCTCACGTGTACGAGTATGAAACAACCAGACGTACTCTCACGTCTACTAATTCTCGATAGTATCACGCACGCTCACGTATACAAACCATCAGACGTACTCTCGCGTCTACTAATTTTTGTATTACAACGCTCACTCACGTGTAGTACAATCCTCAGATGTTCGCTCACATCTTATAATCTTTAAAAAAATAACGCTCTCTCACGTGGACAAAACAACCAAATACACAACATTACAAAATCAAAAATTATTACTAGCAAGACATTCGCATAATGATAAAAACTTAAATAAGTTTTTAGTTAAAAATTCATTTTTATGACAAGTTTTTTTTTTGCTGACTGTACTTCAATATTGTATAGTCATCTAATCCAAATCTGTATACTAAATTTCAGCTCCATTGAACACTGGGAAGTGGGTCAAATTAAGCTTGCAAGGTTTGTTCCCCGCTATCTAACAAACTAACTAACTGTCATGGCAAGTTAATAAAAAGCTTGTAAAATTGGGTTTAAGTATGAAATTGTCGATTTGTACGTAGAATTTTAAAGAAAAGAAGTTTGCGTATTCCATTACAAACGTTTAATTTTACAACTATGAATGCTAATGTTTGAACAAATAAAATGTTTGAACACTAAACTCACTATATGCCACGTTTTAAAATACAAGTTAGGACGAATAAAATAGTATTTTATCTACCCAAAAACAAGGAATCACTTATTAAAACCACTTAACGTTATGGGAAGAAAATTGAAATATTTTTGTTGCTGTTTTATTCACATTCAATCTTGTAGTTATTTTTCGCGGATTCGAACCAGCGAAGAATAACGGTTGCACTCTTTCTGATACCCAACAGATACCTAACTTAATTCTGTAATTCTCATTGTAAAAGAGTTCACTAAACAATAGACTATTCCACCATTCCATAATATTTTTTTTTTTCTTAAAGTAATTAATGCTTTTACAAATTTTAATTTCAGCACATTGTTAAACGATGGTAATAAGGTTTTACGAAAGTAAAATGATAGAAAACGAGAGACGATTGACGCCACCTGGCAACGCATTTTCCCGTCAAACGTATGGCGGTACCCACAGAACACGGAAAGATTTTTTTTTTTCGTGGCGGTACCTTTTAACCTTGATCGTAACTATATTATTTGCAAGTTATTAATAATATCGACGATGTAAAAGAATCTAACGCAAATTGTAAAATCTTGATTTTAACTGTAACCAATTTAAGTGGAATAGTCTTCTATAGTAGAACATTTGATTAACATTCCAACATATTTTATATTTACAAACTTCGATCAATAAGAAGGGTAGTACTTACAAGAAAAATTCTTGGTGTGGGAGTGGATAACGCACTCTTCTGATGTGTGATGATCGTAGCTACGTTCACTTCGGCTGCCGGAGTAAGAATGCCGAGGCCGCTCTGCTGTCCGTCTATTTAATTGCTCCCTTCCGCCGAGCCCCCTTCTACCGCCATCTTTCTTCTTTTTTTGTTTTACTTTATGCCGTACGTTCAACAGCGGTGTTGCCATTTTAAAAATCGATACTTTTATTTAATGTTATCAACAAATTGTCATTTTTACGATAAATCAGTTTTAAAATCATACGATAAACAGAAAAATCATGACAATTATAATAAAGCTGAAGAGTTTGGTTGAACGTGCTAATCTCAGTAACTACTGCACTGACTTAGAAAATTCTTTCTACTACCTATTAGAAAGTTACATCCTTCCCGAGTGACACAGGCTATCTTTTATCCCGGGGACGGGTACCACGCGGGTAAAACCGCGAGGATCCGCTAGTTGATATTATATTAAGTAAAAAAATTGCACATAGTAATGCTGGTTCCTTCGCCTACTTTTATTGCAAACATTAGAGTGAATTAAGCTGAAAAGGAAATTAATCAATTAATTAAAATAAAGAAACCATTTTTTCTTTTAAACACATCTTTAATGTTCTCATTTGGCTCAAATGATTGTAGTCCAAAGTGTTACGCATAACGTGACTGTTCACTTTTGCTGTCCAGTTGATTTTTGAAATACGGCGTATACAATCATTTATAATAGTTTCATCTTTGGGAAATCTGAAAGAAGTAAAAATTGTTAACATCGATAAAGAAAAACCACAGCACTATCATAACCTTAACAACTTTAACAGAAATGCAAGAAAATATAAAAAATAGACCAAAACTCACGTACATTTCTATTGATAATATTAATTTATTAAAATTTTCGGATAATACCGATGTTAAAATCTTAAAAATATTTGAATTTTGAAACAAAACTTACCAATGAAATGATTCAATCTCATCCGAATTTTCTTTCCGTGATATATTAGACTAACAGTCTAGAACAACACAAACCATCCTAGACACGGAATGCAAGCTCTCTAGAGAGCCTGTATGCACACTTTCCTGTTGTTTTATCACCGAATTCCTTGTAAATTAATAAATTTTCACTTTAGCTGCCAGCGAAGCTGTTCGACCATTGCAATACGTTCGTATTAAATTGGTCATACCACAGAAGCTACGTTCTCAACAAAGACGTATTTTTATTTTGGTAGTATTATATTACAATCAATTAGAACCATTTGACATTTGTACCTTACAAGCTTGTGACAATGACAGAAACAATAGAAACTCACAAAGATTGTCTATTTCTCTCTTACTCATGTATGCTGAATTACTTAAAGTGAGTACGATAGCTGATACACAGTTTTTATTTTAGTACGGTTTCTATAGCTTTAGTTATTATTCTGAGAGTTGTTGGCTGACCATAGTGGGTAGTGGGCCATCGTGTACAGGGCCCAGTCCCTGTACCGGCTAAAAAAATGGATATGAATATGGGCTTCATTTTACATTTACAGCCCATAATATGCCCATATAAGGGCAAAATAGGGGCTACAAATGTCCATATCCATATTTTTAACCGGTAGCCCCCCTGGCCATGTACACGATGGCCCATCATGGTCGGCCAACATCATCAGCCATCCTGTACTAAGGGCTTAAGGCTTGCGTCCAATAGGCGCACCAAGCAGCACGGGTAGCATGAAGAACTCGAGAAAGGTTTTGTCCCTAATGGAACCTTAAAAATGACATTTTATTGTAGACAAATCTATTGTTCGGCTGTCAATTATAGACTTTCGAGGTAGCCAAAACACTTCTCGAGTTTGTCATGCTACTCGTGCAGGGGGGCTACCGGCTCAAAAATATGGATATGGACAGGGCTTCATTGAGCCTATATTTTGCCCTTATATGGACATATGGGCTTCAAATGTCAAATGAAGCCCATGTCCATGGCCATATTTTTTAGCCGGTAGACCCCCAGAGTCATGAACGTCATTTCGTGTGTACCTTACTCCTTCAGGCTTATGAGCTGTAAAATCCTTTAGTGACGGATAAACCATTTCTTATTTTAGTATTCACAACAAACGTAACGCAAGAGTTTATGAATTATTGACGTTTGAACAAGGACCACACGACCTGACGCTTCAGATTATGGATGCTGAAAATAACAAAAACTAGCTAACGAAAGTCCAGTTTCACTCCCTGGCTGCTCAGTGACGCAAAAATAAATAAGATTTAACACACAAACATCATTCAAAACAGAATAGATCTCTTATAATCGTTGTTCAAACAAAACAAGGGCCACACGAAACTGTGTGTACCAGATTTAATTTGTCAAAATATCGATAATCATACCATTTGGAGCCAAATAAAGCAGTCTAGCAGCGTCACGTTTGATATGTGACTGCATACAACACTTCAAATCCGTTCGCATAACAACACATCAATAGAAAAAGCAAAAACAATATTTTGACCCGTCAGACTGTGTGGCCCTTATTTAAAACCGTCACATTACGTGAATTTAGCGTTACGAATCTTGTAAAGCACTTAATAGTCAAGGGAATTTCCGTCACTGAGGATCTAGCTTTACCTGGGACCAATCACTGCAGTACTTACGATGCAATTCAAGTTTAAAATTAGTATGAAAATAAGCTAGGGTGACCACGAAGTAATTTTTTGAGGACATCGTATTGAAGTTTACTGAGAATGTATGTAGCTTACCTATTGTAGCATTAGGATTTTAAGCAAATAAAATTACAGTAAATTGTTCAACAATTTATGATATAGGTAAGTATTAACGCTAAAGTGTGACACATTAAAAAAAGTTATGTTGTTATTTTAATTTTTAGTTTTTTGCATTCACAATGAAATTATTATTATTGAAAAATGAAAAATGAAGTATTTGTATTGATAAATAATGATTGAAATATTTTATAGAATAAAGAACGACTCCGTAGCTCAGTGGTTAGAGCAGTCGCCCGGAAAACGAATGGTCGTGGGTTCGAGTCCCATTGGAGCTGGTTGTGAGACGGGTAGATTTTTTCTTAATACTTCATTTTCCATTTTTAGGGTTCCGTAGTCAACAAGGAACCCTTATAGTTTCGCCATGTCCGTCTGTCCGTCTGTCCGTCCGTCTGACCCCAGTCTAGCTCATAGACTCTTAGTACTAGAAAGCTGTAATATGGCATGAATATACAAATTTATCACGCCAACAAAGTGGTAAAGTAAAATTTTGAATTTTTTTTTTATGTTACCTCCCCTGCGCATGAAGTGGGTATGTAATTTTTTTTTCTTGTCTACCCCTTAATGTGGGATGTTGTTGGATAGCAATTTCAAAAACGTTGTGGGTACGTAAAGACAGTTTTTTGATTGAGGCATCTGTTTGTGAATAATTAAGCTTTAAATTGCAAAATTTTGTTTGAGTAAAGTTTCCCCCCCTCTACCAGCCAAATGGTTGTTTCTGGAAACTTGAAAAATTTCACGATAGTAGTACATATGACAAAGTTAAAAGGAAAACTATCACAGCTAAGTAGGCTTTACAAGTTTTTGAGATATAACACATTTTCAAAATCCGCAAATATAACTTTGTCATTCATACGAATACTATGAAAAACAAAGTTATTATTTTCTGGCATAGAATGACAGTGGTATTTTTGCTAGGTGTATGTAATTGGTACGTTAAGTGGGTACGGAACCCTTTATGAGCGAGTCCGACTCGCACTTGGCCGATTTTTCAAGTTATTTTGTGTCAAATATGTCAATAATGTCAAAGATATAACAGTTCAATCACAATATGTACAAATGATTTATTGAAAATCAGGCTAGTACTATAGGTACCAACTAGGTATTCTAAAATATCGATACTTACTATAAATTAACTGTATCAGTATGGTACTGATATTAAAATATCGGTATATTAACCAGTATGTCATCAGTAAACCTTATGCAATTATATTTGTGTAAAAGAAATCAGAAAGTAGTTGTTAATAATATCGCATCTGCTGGAGCCCCCATTAATATGCGCGTCCCCAAGGTTCAATATTGGGCCCTTTATTATTTTTGATTTACGTAAATGAGCCACCTTGCTACGCGAATAATTTGTGTAAGACAGTGACAGTGCTATTTGCCGATGATACCTCATTAATTTTCAAAATTTATAGAGGTAATAATTGTTCTGACGACGTAAATAGTGCTCTTTCTAAAGTTGCTCATTGGTTCAACATTAATAATATGGCCTTAAATTCTAAGAAAACTATATGTGTTAAATTTTCCTTACCTAATGTAAGGGAGGTTGATTTGGATATTATGTTAAACGCAGACGTAGTCGAGTTAATTGAAAGCACTAAATTTCTTGGTGTTACATTATACTCACGACTTTAATGGGATCCACATATTAAAGCCTTGTTGAGTAGACTCAGTTCTGCAGCATTTGCAGTAAAAAAATAAGGCAATTAACTGATATTGAAACGGCAACACTAGTATACTTTAGCTATTTTCATAGAGTAATGTCCTATGGCCTTTTGTTGTGGGGTTCAGCAGCTAATGCTGGAAATATCTTTATACTCCAAAAGAGAGCTGTTCGCGCCATATACAATCTTCGGCGAAGAGATTCTTTAAGAGACTTGTTTAAGGAAATTGATATATTAACCTTGGCAGGACAATACATTTATGAAAACTTAGTGTATGTAAGAAAGCATCTTAATTCATTTGTAAAGAAAAGTGATGTCTATAATTTAAATACAAGAAATAAGAATAAACTTGCTGTTCCAAGATTTAGACTAGAAAAAACTAGAGGCTCGTTTTTGGGGAAAGGCATAACCTTTTTGAATAAAGTTCCACAAGATGTAATTTAATTGCCTTTGCATGAATTTAAAAATCATGTTAAAAAGACTCTCATCAGCAAAGGTTATTATGAAGTCAAAGATAATCTGAAAGACCACAATGCTTGGTTATTAAATGTACCTAAACCTATAACTTTACATTTGTTTAAAAGGGTAATATTCTAATATTTGGGTATGAGAAAATTTTCCACTTAAGTGTTATTTAATAATATTGTATAATAATATGTGCTTTACGCTATAAGAAATTATTGTAATAAGTAACGATATGATTTTTTTGTAAATGTCGTTACCTGAGAAACGCTGGCAAGTTTATTGCGCCCGTTCTTCTTGTCAGTTAAAAAGTCTTGAATGGGTAGTAGGAAAATATTGACGATTTATAAGTACATGCTTATTATGTCTATGTGAATACATAAATATTTGATTTGATTTGATAACATAATATTGCGAATTTTATACCTACGTATTTTAGTGAATCTATGGTGGGGACATGGCTGGTGTGTATAATAATTTCATTTGTTGCGTTATTGGTGTGATAGAAGAGTTGGTATAACCCTTACTAATATACTACTTACTACTATCCTAATAATCCTACTATTAATATTATAAATGTGAAAGTTTAGATGTTTGGATGTTTGTATGTTTGTTACTCAAACACGCCAAAACGGCTAAACGGATTTGGCTGAAATTTGAAACATAGATACTTTGTAGCCTAAAGAGGAACATAGGCTACTTTTATCCCGTAAAAATATAACATTCCCGCGGGATAAAGTCGTCTATACCACGCGGGCAAAGCCGCGGGCGGAAAGCTAGTGTACTATAAATTATGTTGTTGTGTGGCCCATGGATCAGGCTAAAACTTCTGACGTAAATATAGCCTAATTTGCGATAAATAGGCATATCTCGAATTATCTGGCCACACTGGACGCAATTCGGGAGAATCGGGCAAACGGTTAAAACAACGTCCGTGCGAGCACATAGCTGGAGAGGAACATAGGCAACTTTTTATCCCGGAAAAGTATCACATTCCCGCGAAATAACGTCGTGTAGTCCACGCGGGCGAAGCCGCGGGCGGAAAGCTAGTTAATATTATAAATGTGAAAGTTTAGATGTTTGGATGTTTGTTACTCAATCACGCCAAAACGGCTAAACGGATTTGGCTGAAATTTGGGATATAGATACTTTGTAACTTGGAAAGGAACATAGGCTACTTTTTATCCTGAAAAAATATCACATTTCCGCGGGATAACGTCATCTATACCACGCGGGCGGAGCCGCGGGCGGAAAGCTAGTGTACTATAAATTATGTTGTTGTGTGGCCCATGGATCAGGCCTAAAGCTTTTGGCGTAAATATAGCCTAATTTGCGATAAATGGGCATATCTTGAATAATCTGGCCACCTTGGACGCACATCGGGAGAATCAGGCAAACGGTAAAAATGACGTCCGTGCAAACACATAGCTGAGTAGTCATGTGACGTTACAAAGGAAAAAGTTCTTATTCTCGTGGATTGTCACATAATTATGTTCCATGCTTCGAGCGTTAAAAAAAACGTGCGATAGAACTTCAAAAAAGCGCACGTGCAAACGATCCCTGCTGGCCTAGCACGAGCGGCTTACCCCACTAAGGTGTAAGCAAGACAGCATGACGTGCTATATCATATCGCGTGATATAATGATGGTCATGCTAGGCAGGCTGGCTTGTTGAAAAAATATCGATATATTGATATTTTTAAATCGATATATCCATATTTTTAGCTGATAAATTATTTTGATCCGATATAATACAAAACCTACAAAATAAGTCACACCAACACATCAAAATATCACTATAAAAATTACTGCATTTAATGCGCGTACTCGTGCAAGTAATAACAGTTTTTGTTTCATCGAAATCTGGCCACGATTTCCAAAGTTACAGCGTTGTAAAGTTTCACCAGCTTTTGTAAATTTGCTTTCCTTGCGCGCTATTGCGATGACGTCATGTCGCACTGACATCTCCGATTGCAGCTGTTGCGGGTGATTTCCGTCCAACTGTACCTACATAGAGTCCGTCCGTGCGCAATCTGTGCGCAACTGGTGCGTTTTTGGCGCTAGTTACAGGATATTTTAATCGTTCTAAGGTTATGGTAATTGATTAGTATTCGATTTCGACCGCGCGTAGGCGCAATCTAAAACTCTCACCTACTGTCGATACCAAAAGACATTTATCCCACAAACTTATCTGACCCTGTGGTGGAGGTGCCACTAGCAGTACAAAATTATCGAAATGGCTGTCAGTTTTTAGGGTGCATATTTGACCACCAAGTCAGTTAAGGTTGTTAGTACATTTTAATTTGACGGTTGCTATATGTATTGACAGAATACCGCCCGCCATTATGAAAGTTGATTTAATTTATGATTCATGAAAATAAAACATGTATTTGAAGGTTGTTTTTTCACATAGGCACAATACAAAATTTTTAAACATTTCATTGATCGACTATAAGAAAATAAATAAATTTATTGCGAAACCGTGAGAGCACAACTATATAGCCAAACGATTCTATGTAGGTATATGGAAGCGCCAACTCTCAATTGCGATGTGACGTCACACGGTACTGCCATTGGTTCACCCGAATTTTCCACGGAGGCCGTACTTTAACGTTTAATAATAATATCTCAGTCATTTTTGAAGATAGGAAAAAAATAAAATTAGATTCTTTTTTCTCGAGTTACATATTTTTTAGATAATATGCTGATAACAACAATCATTGGTGTGACTCATTATATACAACTAGCATACGCCCGCGACTTCGTCTGCGTGGAAAGTTTTTTGCTGTACGTGCTATACGGTATTTTACTGATTTTTTTTTATTTCTTTAAAATGTTTTTCGAAATATTAGCTACACAAAACAAGTTTTCATTTTGAATTATCTTGAATATTTTCAAAGATATAGGACTTCAAACTTTATAATAGGGAACATGCAATATTTTAATTTTTTAATTATAAAGAATTTCATGTAGAATAGGCCACAAAGATATAAAAAAATCAAAACATTGTAATTTAACGGAAAAAATGCGGTTTTAAATTGACAGTTGACATTTTCGCGCGAAAACGGACTTATAGTTCCGATGACGTCATTACTGTCTGTCACAGGTTTTTTTGTATCGTACTGTTCGTCGGTCGGTGGTTTTCATACTTTTGCCTATTTATTTTCTTGACTTTAGAGATATTTTATTGTAAAAAATAGTAAAAGTTTAAAATGGACTATCCATCGACATCAGGTGATCACAACAATACCACTAATATTCCAAAAAAAAAGCCGTGTTGACTCATGTTTTGTGCCAATGTGTCCATCTACTTCAACAAAGTTTCCAAGTAAATTGTTTTTGACTGGACCTTCTGACCCAAAACTGAGAAGAAAGTGGTTTCAAGCTGCGAAGAGGAATGACAATTATTCTCCCAAGACCATTATTCGATGCTGTGAAGACCACTTTGACGTAAGTTGGCGATTATACTTGTTATATTGCTTGCGTAGGTACCTACGTAAAAACACTTTAGTTACCTACCTGCCTAGTACTTTTTACACTTACATACTTTGTCTGTATCATATTTTTATTGTCTATTTACAGTTGGAGAACGACGTCGAAAATTGAATAAGATTTAAAATGTTTGGAGGAAAACTTTTTCTGAAAAAAGTTTCTATGTGTAGAAGCCGCTGAATAAAATAAAAGGTTTAACAACAACAACTATGATTTATACATACCGTAATAATTTAGTCCCTTTCATTTTTACACTAGAAAACTCTGCACTTTCGACAAAAAATGTGACAACCATGTCGACAGTAACTCTAGGTAAATTTCTTGAGTCTGCTTTGACAAACCCAACTTCCATTTTTATAGAAAAACGTAATTAAATTCAAGATGATTTATTCACTTTCCTAATGATAACATAACCTCGAATAAGTCTTCATAATAGGAGTGACGTCACTAAACGCTGATTGGTGTTTTGAAATGCGTTCCGTTTCACGTCATTTTTAATTTGAAATATTATAAAAATCAACATAAATGTAAAATAAAAACGTTGCAGTAGCCCTTCATTTATGTTTTTGTAACGTTTTAATCATAAAACTTTCATAAATATTAAAATTGCATCTTCCCTATTAGACAAGGACAGGACGCTATCTTAGTGACGTCAGTGGGTTAGTAGCGTCATAGTCACGCCATAGAAGATTTCGTTTTAGAAAGAGACAGCTATAGTCAAAATCAAACAGACTATAATTCTTTTATTATAAAACAGATTCACATAATTTTTTCACATTTAGTATTCTTAATTGCAATATTTTTTAACGTCATCATTAAATATCTACATTTCAACAACAGTAAACCCTATTGCGTCAGGTAATCGTATTAATTTGACAGTTAATATCGTATTCAATCGGCTGCATTGTATGGAATGACATTTATTATGATACAATATGAACTTTCAAATGAATACGATTGACTTTACGCAATTCCATTCCGCAGTTCAGTAGTTAAGATGTAAAGGCGTAACAAACAAACAAACGGATATTCACAGTTATAATATTAGTAAGGATATGGATTATTTTTATTTGGTTTCAAGGTGCCGCTATCTCTAGTGGTCCCAGGTTCGATCCCCGGTCGGGTAAATGTTGAAAACGAACTTTTCAATATTTCCTCGGGTCTGGGTGTATGTGGTAATATACCCGTCGTTGTTTCCAATTTCCATAATACTAGTGCTCAAGCTACTATACCTTGGTATTGGAACAATGTATGTGATGGTGTCCAATATTTATTTATTTATATCTAGGTAACTTTAGTCGCTAGAATGCAAAGCTGTGAAACTAACTAACTAACAGGACAATTATAGGCTTGTTGAGGATGCGGATAAAATAAACTAAATGTGGTTTTCTCTCTTGCGAAAAATAAAAAGCCTTGTTTTCCATCAAATAAGTAGCGTGTGTAATGAAAAAGTGAAAATCTTACAATAAAAGAAAATCAAAAATGAACAAAAGATTAGCGAAATACAAAATCCGCACCCGCGATTGGTGCCCTAAAATGCAACGTGCGGCCGGGCGCCGCTGATTGGCGCATTACTGATGCACCATAAAAAACAGCTTCCACGATCCATACTAGATGCCGCTACTCGTTCCCAAACAGGCTTTTTGTCCATTAATGTACGTACATTGTTGTCACCCTGTTTTAAAAATCTCATACAAATTTTATCAAGGATTGCATCGTAACTACTGCAGTGATTGGTTCCAGGTAAAGCTAGATCCTCAGTGACGGAAATTCTTTTGACTATTTAGTGCGTTACAACATTCGTAACGCAAAATTTACGTAATGTGACGGTTTTAAATAAGGGCCACACAGTCTGACGGGTCGAAATATTGTTTTTGCTTTTTCTATTGATGTGTTGTAATGCGAACGGATTTGAAGTGTTGTATGCTGTCACATATCAAACGTGACGCTGCTAGACTACTTTATTTGGCTCCAAATGGTATGGTTATCGATATTTTGACAAATTAAATCTGGTACACACAGTTTCGTGTGGCCCTTGTTTGAACAACGATTATAAGAGATCTATTCTGTTTTGAATGATGTTTGTGTGTTAAATCTTATTTATTTTTGCGTCACTGAGCAGCCAGGGAGTGAAACTGGACTTTCGTTAGCTAGTTTTTGTTATTTTCAGCATCCATAATCTGAAGCGTCAGGTCGTGTGGCCCTTGTTCAAACGTCAATAATTCATAAACTCTTGCGTTACGTTTGTTCTGAATACTAAAATAAGAAATGGTTTATCCGTCACTGAAGGATTTTACAGCTCATAAGCCAGAAGGAGTAAGGTACACATGAAATGACGTTCATCCAGAGTCGAATCGAATCGCAGAAATTCGCCAGAAATATAATTTCTATGAAGCTGCGTCCACTAGAGTCAATCAATTCGGTACTTTTCTTCATTTTGACAGCAATATGCTTTCTTCTGTTCTGTGATTCCCACACTGCACTGCACACCGCTCCAGTTTGCGGTAGTGCGCTTCTTAACTTTGGCTGTAGAATCTTGATTTGCATACAAAACCCGCAGTGTATAACACACATACACCGCATCTCCGTCCGGTGTGGTGCGGAAACCGGAGGCAGTGTGATAACCACCTAAAGTCCTTTTCTTTTTCTTCCAATATCATTTACGGCTCTGGATACATTTCTTTTTAAGCCAAATGGCGGGCATTTAAGAAGCTTTTTCATGAAAACCTAAAATTAATTTTCTCGGAATCGGAGGGCTTTAAAAATTTACAAATTACTTCAATAGCTTTGTTTTTGGACTAAGTATCTATATAAATTTATATTACTGTGGTTAGTTAATATGATTTTTAAAAATCCTAAAATGGATTTTGGCAGGTCGCCATGGTATTTGTGTGGTATTTGCAAAGATATTATAATATAACAAGATTGTGCACTATGAAAATAAAAGCAATGTCAATTCGATTCTATGCAGTTACAATAAGGTTTATTTTCGTATGACATTACGATAAACGGAAAAACGAGCCGAGCGAGAGGCTCCTAAATAGGATTGCATCCCTGTCTACTGGGCTGCCACCATGAAATATTTTTGGTTGTAGTAGAACTTAATTCAAATTCATATTTCCTGTTCTCGAGAATTTTCAAAATATTAATTAATTAAAAGGAATGTTAAGCTGATAATAATAAAGTCCATATCATTTGTATTATTTAAAACCTTGAAAAACTACTTGTTTAATGTAAGAGTCGGTGTTATGGTAGTTTTAATTATAATAATTTTGCAACACTTTGCGTCTGGACAATTTTAATAAAAAAATAATCTGTGAATAAAAATAAAAACATCATCAATATGGCGACGGCAAATTAATTTATGTGTGTAAAGTTAGTGTGTGGATCTTAATTATCATTTTAAAATTACGTTTAAATCAATAAAAATGGTTCTCACTTGATGTGTGAAAGGATGCAAAAGCGCATCATATAAACGTAGCGGTGTATCTTTTCGTAGGTAATACTTAGCCAAAGTTTTATTCTTGCGTATAGTAGGGTGTCCATTTCATTTGTAATCTATAGACTGGACTTTACTTTCTTACTTAACCCAAACATTAATTTTCATTGTTTCAGATTTCCTAAAGATAAAGAAATTAAAAAAGGTTGGCTTAACGTCATACCTGAAAAAACTACACAATACTCAGCAGAAGAAGAAAAAGAAGAAGAACTTTATCAGAAAATAGGCATGAAACAGAACTTACTAAATGCCTATAAAATCTGTATTTTAATTAAAGGTTAAAAAAGTAGGTACACAAAAAACGAATCTTTAAAATTAATTGGACACAAAGCTTCCATGCGTCAAAAGATCCGCAAGACAATTTTGTTTAGCAATGTATAGTCTAACTAATAAACAGATTTTTATTACTGTACGTGGACTTTTTATTTCTATCCATTTTAGCAAAATACGCCTATCAGAAATACAGACATACATCATATAAGTACATACAGGTCAAACTGACAACCTCCTCTTTTGAAGTCGGTTCAAAAGTAAGTATGCTTATAAAGCATATGTGTATGTGTTGATTGTCACATTATTGCCTGATAAGTGATGCAAAGTACCCTCTATGCTTTGCCTCGCGGAGTCCTCATCTTAACTAATATTATAGAAAGTGAGTTCGGATGTTTAAATGTATGTTTGTTTTAGCTACAAGAGCTCCCTAGGAAGCGTGGTGTTCGAATCCTACGTCAGCCAAGTCTGGTTATCTATAAATTGTCCTCGAAAAAACCAAATCGTGTAGTCACTCACGTCTCTCTCATTAGAGAGGGACGCACACCATAATAGGCCTATCTCGCTCGGCTCGTCTGTACTGTAACTCATGAGTTGATGAGTGCGCAATCTTGTTATATTATAATATCTTTGGGTATTTGTTTGTTGTGACAGGCGAAATGAGTGTGTCAATGACTATGGGCAGTATGCACGTATGGCTTAATGTCTTCGCCTGTCCAAAAGGACGAATTTTTTACTACTACTACCCAGGCCCTTGACACTTAGTTCTAAGTCTTGCCGCGAAGCGCTAGTGTTCATGTGATCGTCGCCATGTTTGCCAGGGTGCCGCCATTTTGTTTTGGTTGTCAATGTCAAAAGAACAAACGTCATTACGTCATAACATAACCTCTTTTTAGACGGGAGTGTTTTGTGTTTAATTTATTTGTGATTGTGGGTGAATCCCACAAATAACTTGCGCCTACCCGTTTGGTCGACTCGACCGTCGAATCAAGACGTTTTAGTTTGGTCTGGTGTTTGTTGACATCTTTGTACATTACGCCCTCGGCCCCCAACCCAACCTTTTGGTTGAGTAAAGAGTGTTTACTAAAGACTTACGACGCTTGTTTATTGTGAAAATAAATTGTAAACATTTGATGCACCCTCCCTTGATTGAGGAAAGACGCTAGCTTCATTATAACCTATTACCAGCATCTAGGTTTTGGACTAACTATGGGGCGTCCGTCGGAAGTGTTGTGTCACTGACTGCAAATCAACAACCAGTGAAACTCATTGCCTTTAACGATTTCCTAGAGATAAAGACCTCAGAATGCTGTGGATGTCATATTTGGTACCCCAGAATTCGTCATTGCTGATGATAACAGAAGACCAACTTTTGAACAAAACTGATTGCCACTCACATATCGAGAGAAAAATGTTCGATGCACTTCCATGTCTCTTTTCAAAAATGAGATTTCTTATAATGTGCCGTTGCGTTGGTCACTGGTAAGTGCTGTTATAGGTCGCAACAAACTTTTAGTCCACTCTAAAGTTGCTTCGTGCAGATTGTACATAGCAAAATATAGGTATCAGCTACTGTTTTTTATTGATTGAAATTATTATCAATTTTAACCTTTTAGCATCTTTTAGCTTTTTTAAATCAGAATAAAAATAAGCGGACAAAAAAATATTTATACTTGACTGTACAATCTGCGTGAAGCAACTTCAGAGCGGACTACAAGATTGGCGAGATTTGTACCTATGTATGTGTGACTAATGTTTTGTTCTTCTATTACTATTAAATGTATTAATATCTTTTCAGACTTAAATCTTAAAAAAGAGCATAACTTTCATGAAAGTTAATAAACATGATGATAAACTTGCTATGCCCTCAGAGTCTTACTATATTCTGCATCCAAGAGGTAAACAATTTCATAATATAAATATTTAAATTCTACTCTAAATTTAACCAATAGTATATTAAATACCAATTTTTTTTGAAGAGTGCTTATTATTGCACCTTACTAGTTGGTGTAGTCTGCCCCTAATTGTCTATTTTTGAAACCTATCACAATTCCTTTAAAAGTTTAGTGAGTGTGATAGCGATTTATAGAATTGTGTAACTTTGTAAATCATTTTCATAATGTGTATGTAGAAAACCATTTGTTTTATTGATAATTATTTTCAATAAAGATTTGGGTGAATATGGGAATTGGCCCTTTTCTCTGTGGAAAAGCAAGCATATAGCAATAAAAAAGCCATATCTTAATAATCTTCTTACATTTTCAGACTTCCCTTCAACATCTGATTCTAGTCTGTTGACATCTAATATTTCATCTGGATATAAAGAGAGCAATTCACGGGATTCTAGTAATCTATCGATCCTATACAGAGGCCTATAATTGATTCCAAACAAAAAGGTATAACCATATTTGTATTACCAAATTAAATAAGTTTTATTTCTATTTTATACATGACTAGCGGTTCCTCGCGGTTTCACCCGCGTGGTACCCCTTTCCGTGAGAATATCGGGGTAAAATATAGCCTATGTCACTCGGGAAGAATGTAGCTTTCTAATGGTCAAAGAATTTTCTAAATCGGTCCAGTAGTTTCAGAGCCTTTTCGATGCAAACAAACAAACAATCACAATTAAATAACTTTACATACTTTGTCATGTTAAAAAGACTCATTCTTAGTTATGTATTTATTACCTTATCTCCTTACTTTATTTAGGAATTCTGTTACTCTCCTATACCTCTAGTAAACTAATAATATAGTAGGTACACACGGCGGCACATCAGACTATACATGTTGACCTTTGCTTAACCTGATGTTTGATGAAATTTATAATTCTTATCTTTATCTTTTACAGAATTGTCTCCTAAAAGGATGCTTTTTAAAACACTCTGCTGGTCTCCTGGGAAGTTCTTCGACTGTACCTTTCCCGTTGTAGCTATAATATGATTGCGCCATAACAAAACTGACCATTTTCTTGCCTACCATATTTCATTTTTTCAAAATCTGAATGCAGTTCAAAATTTCTCAAAAATTTATAGATTGTTTCAAGAATTTTTTCACGTAGCTGCAACGGTTAAGGTATCTTAACCCTTCATCATCATCAGCTTTCCCTAAGGATGGGAAAGGAGAATGTGCCATGTATGACGCACAACGCGGGCCCAATGCGCAATGCGGATTGGTGGGTTTTGACGACTGCAAATGCAACCGGGACCAACGGCTCGACGTGGCTTAAGAGCCATTTCGCAATTAGAGCCATTTGGCATTTGTCTCATTTTCATATATTGTGGAAAACACATTGTGTTTTTTAGAAAAGTGTTTCATTATGTCACTACAACGCAATGTTACGGATATTTTGTAAAAGTTATTTTATTCATTCAATAAATTGAGTATTGGTTAGAATTAGGAAGAAAATTTTCGAAAACTTTAAGCTCGTAGATCTAGTATTATTGCAGTATTGACAATGCTGAAATATGTTTAATAATGTATAACCTTATTGCGCTGTAGGGATATAATGAAACGCTTTTCTGAAAAACATAATGTGTTTTCCACAATTTTTTAAAATTTTTATTGTGCGAGCGAGACAATTGCAAAGTGCGAAATGGCTCTTAACCTTGCGTGACAAAGGAGCTCGGGAAGGAGAAATGTTTGGTCACCCATGCGGTGTACCACCATTGCGAAAGTTGCTTAACATTGTTGTAGTTGCAATTTGCATTGCAGTAGTTCGCGCACGACCGCGCGAACTACTGCGATTGCCCGCCCTTCTTTAGTCTATCAAGATAAGGAATTCAAATGACAGTTGAAGCCCATACCCATATCTATATTTCTTAGCCGGTAGCCCCCCTGTTTCTTCTACAAGCTTTGTCATTTAAGGGTTGTCTGGAAGAAATCGCTGATAAGCGATAAGACCGCCCCTTTTGTGCAACTGTTTTGTTAATGTTTACATTTATGTATGTTCTGTCTGTATGTGTGCATGTAATAAAGTGGTAATTTAATAAATAAATTTATTTTTTCCATGACCTAAACCTAAACTTAATTTGGCCGGACTATGACTATGCGTTACTTCACTGCGTTAGTTTAAAGTTCTTTTATTTTGTATTGTCTAAAACGCAAAGTAGCGAGTCATGGTCCGACCAATTTTTGAAAAAAATAATCTTAATGTAATGGAAAGCAAGTTCTTTCTATCTATAATAATAATAATAAAGGGAATAATAATAATAATAATAATAATAAACCTGTAGTACTTAGTACTTCCGACCGCAGCACTGTGTGGCAAAGCAAGGAGTTACATGGCAGATTCTACCGGGCTCTCCATGGGCCCGACGTAGATTTATTAGCCTCAGTATCCTGGCTCCGCTTCGGTGATCTTTTTGGTGAAACCGAAGGTTTTGTCTGTGCAATTATGGATGAGGTTGTGATGACGAATAACTACCGAAAGTATATCCTAAGGGATGACACAGTGGATATTTGCCGAGCGTGTCATCGTCCGGGTGAATCCCTTAGGCATATAATCTCCGGTTGTTCTCGTCTCGCAAACGGCGAGTATTTGCATAGACATAACCAAGTGGCCAGGATAATACACCAACAACTTGCTCTGAAACATAGTCTTGTGGCATCCGAGGTGCCGTACTACAGGTATGCACCAGAACAGGTCCTTGAAAATAGCCATGCCACATTGTATTGGGATCGATCTATCATTACAGACAGGACTATTGTAGCTAATAAGCCTGATATTGTATTGATAGATCGACACGAACGCCGCGCGATAATTGTTGATGTCACTGTTCCCCATGACGACAACCTTGTGAAAGCTGAAAAAGATAAAGAAAACAAATATCTTGATTTAGCTCACGAGATTGTTGACATGTGGGACATTGATTCAGCAATTATTGTTCCGATAGTCATATCTGCCCATGGTCTGATAGCCAAGAGCCTCGATAAACACCTTAAGAGGCTTGCGTTAGGTGGATGGATCGGGAGTCAGATGCAGAAGGCAGTACTTCTGGACACGGCCCGTATAGTGAGAAGGTTCCTGTCTCTGGATCCTTAACCATCGGTAGCCGGGACCTTGATCTTGCTGCCGTTGGGGAACTGCATTTTTGTATTTTTAAATGTTATATTTTTTAGTGTTATACATTGTAAAAATTTAATGTTTAGAAATATAATTTTGTAAGTATTTAAAATGTAATAAAGGGAATAATAATAACTTCTTACATTCACACCAATTATCTAAGCCCATGTTAATTTCATTAAGAAACTGTATCATGGAAAACTAGATAATGGATAAATATATACTTAAATACTTTTTTTTTTTGTAAATACATACTTAATATACATAGTAAACACCCAGACCAAGACAAATAGACATGTTCATGCACACAAATATTTGTCTTGTTCGGGAATCGAACCCGAGACCACTGGCGCAGAAGGTGGGTAGCCTACCTCTGCACCAAATCTATAATATGGCACAACACTAGTTTCGATATGGACGTACCCTTCCAGTGTTTTCCCAACACTAGTACCTACTCGCGCTGCCATGCATGCCACAGATTAACAGGCGACACTAGCGCTTCGCGGCAAGCTAGGGAAACTAGTTTTTACCTTTGTCGTATCTGTAGCTTGCTACATATATAGGCTACGTTCCGTTTTGCGCCAACAGCGATAATATCACTGATATCGCGCTCACACATCGTTCCGATTTGTTGTGAGCGCGACAACGAAAGCAGTAATTACGTCACGGATGACGTCACTACCGCCGCCATTTTGCGATCACGGTGATATCGTTCTCAAGCGTGCTCGACTTAATACTGAGGTAACTGGAGAGTGCAGTACGAACAATTTTTTGAATACCACAAATAACACAGTGGCCGTCTTCCGTCTCACCTACACTTTAAAAAAATACGTATGGTCATATGAGACAACTGACAGCCACTACCTGCCACTACATACATAAATGTCAAATTTGCTGGCGACACTTTTTTATTCAGGGTGAGAGCTCCAGTTACCTCAGAGTATTAAGTCAAACTTCATGGTTAGCACTGTGAGCGGGCTGTCATATTTGACGTTTAGTTTGTCAAACGTCATTGTTTGTTGTGGTTTTGTTTGAGTAATCTCTGCGTTTTAGGTTTTATTTATGTATTTTATTTGTTTATCCCGAAGCAGAAAGCCAGAAAAATGATAGTGCTTATTAAAGATGAGACGACGGGTAGAGACATTACTCTAAATTTAAGCACGGAACAATATGAAAGAGCGCAACGAGGTAAGTTTATTTTCAACTCACAAATTCAAATTTTCATGTCCTTTCACAATTCTGATTCGTTATTTGTCTGTAATTTTAGATACTGAGTATGTTCAAGAGTTGATAACAGCCTATGATGTTGAAAATAATTTGCTTAACCCTGTAGTTGTCCCGGACCAAACAAATTCAGTTACGAACACTGAAGAAAATGATGGTGAGTCTTATTTTTTTTATCATGTATAATTTTTAAAATGTGAAATAAATAATACTTATTTCATTTACATACTAGCATTCTGCCCACATGAAAAATATTTGCAAATCCTTGATCAGAGCTTGATACTTACTTGTTTTTCTATTATCTTACGGGAACCAAACATTTTCTTGGACAAATTGTATCGTGATAGATATTTATATACATAATTGCCCGGCAAACACTCATAAATTCACCCCTACAGTAGCATAACTAATTAACTAACATATCTTTTACCTATCTCCTTAATTTATCTTAATTTCAGTACCACTGGAAGTGGAAAGCATCAGTATTGAAGAAAATGAAGGTAAGATTTAGCAGTATGCTTTAATAACCTTTTGAATGCTATGGTCTGCTATGGCCGACAAATGAAAAAATGCCTAAAACAAAAGTTTTCTTGTCGGCTTTATTTAAACGACGGTGGCGTGTCGGACACGTTTTCATTTGTCGGCCGTGGCATTCAAACGGTTAAAGAGAAAGTAAGTAAGCCATGATAATTTAATTGCATGTTTTTATACCTTATAAACGCCATGGTCAGCTATGGCCATTCAAAAGGTTAATCTATTTATTTCCAAGCTTGGATGATAGGGTCTGACACACTCGCAAAGCAGGTGAAGGTCTCGCAAAACATCTAGCCCATCTTGAACTTATTTTGCCATACACATATTTTTAGTTCTAGTATTTAACTATTAATCTGCCTCATCCTAGTGTTCAACTTACTATGCCTAATATTACTCTCATAAAGATGATCTTTGTTTTTTTTAATTTAACCTATAAATGTGTTTATTTCTTATTTACAGAGAACTTGCAATCAACTTCTTTATTTATTTGGAGTGATTCATGCATATTACTATTATTAAGTTTATATGAAGAAAAAAAAGAAGATTTTGGAAACAAAAGACACAAAAAAATATACGATGAGATTGCAAAGAAAATGCACGAAACCAATCCGTCCCACATAATGACTGGCAATCAGTGTCAGTCCAAAATAAATAGCTTAAAAAAAACGTACAAAAAGATTTTAGATCATAATAATATTTCGGGAAATGACAGAGTCACGTGGCCTTATTTTGATGTAAGTAAATATGTAATCTTCTTTATAAATAAAATGAATGTTGCTAAGCGCAAAACTCGAAAACGGCTGAACCAATTCAGCTAATATTTTGTTCATATGTTCCATAAGGCTCACAGAAGGTTTTTATGGAGAAAAAAAATACAAAAATGGCATGGAAAATAGTTGAAGCAATACTTTTCTTTTCCCATACAAACCAGCTGTCAAACTGGACGTATATGTATATCAATGGTCTTTCACATCAAAACCTGTCAAAATGGAGCAACGGATCGACATGATTTTTGGCAATAGTTTAGGAGATGGAGAGTCATATAGGCTACTTTCCCGTGGCATAACGTCGTGTTGGCCACACGGGCGAAGTCGTGGGCGGAAGGCTAGTAGTGATTTTTTTCCAACAGAGAATGTTGGTTTTGCTAGCTACGCCCCACAACTGAATGCCGTATGTCCAGATGGGCTTGACTACTGAGTAGTGAAATAAAACTGTTAAATATTCTTTTATTCAATGTCCCAGTCAGAGTAGTGTTTAGCTTCACTCTCTGTGAAACCAAGGTTCATGGGTTCAACGCCTGTATGAGTCAAACATGCCTGTACAAAACTTTGTTTTTAGCTTAGATCTAGATGTTTAATTGAGTTATAACAAAAATGGTTTATTTCGTTACATACTTACATTACATATTTTATTTCTTGTACAAATTTTACTGTATCTAATGAATAATACTGAAACACTTTTTATTTTAGAGAATGAACGAGATTTTTGGCCAAACAGGCTGGGCTAATCCAGTGGCTACAGCTAGTGAAGCTGGCCCTTCGGAGACAACACCCATAAACCAAAAAGCACCAAAACGGAAACTTGATTTGATTTTTGATGATTATTTTAAGACGAAAAAAAAATTATGTCTGAAAGATTAGAGATTAGAAAAGAAAGTATTAAGTTAAAGAGAGAGCAGCATAAGGAAAAAATGGATATGTTGAAAAGCATTTGCAATTCGTTAAATAATAAGTAAAGTATGTACCTATTTAAATAATTGTAAAAAAAAAAAACAAATGTATGATTGATGATGATGACGACACATTGTACCTTTTTCAGTTTTAAGCTATTCCTCAATTAAGGGCGCATACTAGCGCCGCCAAAGATAATACTGCGAATTATCTCTCTGTAGTGCACTCCCAAGAAGCTTTGTGGTACCTTTTATTGCTTTATCTATATTTTCTAGCTTGTCATTTAATTTAATGGAGTTTTATTATATTTAAAAGTGGCCACCTTTCGCAAAAAAACTTAATTAAACTAAACGACAGACTAACAAATATCCTTTAAGCGATAAAAAGTACCACAAAGCTTTTTTGGAGTGCACTACACAGAAATAATTCACATTTTCGTCTTTAATTAAGCACTATGATTTTTTCTTCAATGGCAGCGTTAGTGTGCAGACTGCGCCCTCTTAACTACTAGTCTGATTCCCAAGACAAATAGTTCCTGAAATCTATACTATCTATACGTCTATACTAATATTATAAAAAGGAAAGATTTGATTGTTTGTTTGCATCGAATAGGCTCCGAAGTCCGAAACTACTGAACCGATTTAGAAAATTCTTTCACGATTAGAAAGCTACATTCTTCCCGAATGACATTTCATCCCGATATTCCTTCGGGAACGGGTACCACGCGTCTAAAACCGCGAGGATCCGCTAGTTTACTAATAATTATGTTGATTTTTATAATTTGCTGACTAAAAATAATATATAAGTACTTATAAAAAATACTTTTTAGGTTAAGTGTTGCTTTTAAGATTTGGTTGTCTAGGTAGCAAGTAACAACTTTATATTTGTTCAAGTTTAATTTTAAAACTGACTGATTGAACTATTTCAAAATAAGTAATAACGTGCAATAAAACACCTCAATTGATAAAAAATAATAATTTTATTTGCAATTTGTGAAATAAGTAATAAGTGAAGTATTTAAATAAGTGTAAAAAATGAATAGTTTCTAGTATTATTGTGCTTTTTTCTAGTTTTAAGCTATTCCACAGTTAACTACCTACTAGTGGGAGTGGGATTCCAAAGATTATTGTTCGAAGACAAATTGTTCTTTAAATTTTCTAATAAATAAGTATGTTGATTTTTATAATTTGCTGTTTTAAAAAGAAAATATATACCTACTTATAAAAAATACTTTTTATGTTAAGTGTTGATTTTAAGATTTGGTTGTCTAGGTAGCAAGTAACAACTTTATATTTGTTCAAGTTTAATTTTAAAACTGACTGATTGAACTATTTCAAAATAAGTAATAACGTGCAATAAAACACCTCAATTGATAAAAACTAATTTTAATTGCAATTTGTTAAATAAGTAATAAGTGAAGTATTTAAATAAGTGTAAAAAATGAATAGTTTCTAGTATTATTGTGCCTTTTTTCTAGTTTTAAGCTATTCCACAGTTAACTACCTACTAGTGGGAGTGGGATTCCAAAGATTATTGTTGGAAGACAAATTGTTCTTTAAATTTTCTAATAAATAAGTAAGATGTTGATTTTTATAATTTGCTGTTTTAAAAAGAAAATATATACCTACTTATAAAAAATACTTTTTATGTTAAGTGTTGATTTTAAGATTTGGTTGTCTAGGTAGCAAGTAACAACTTTATATTTGTTCAAGTTTAATTTTAAAACTGACTGATTGAACTATTTCAAAATAAGTAATAACGTGCAATAAAACACCTCAATTGATAAAAACAATAATTTTATTTGCAATTTGTTAAATAAGTAATAAGTGAAGTATTTAAATAAGTGTAAAAAAATTAATAATTTCTAGTACTATTGTACCTTTTTCTAGTTTTTAAGCTATTCCACAGTTAACTACTAGTGGGATTCCAAAGACTATTGTTGGAAGACAAAATCGTTCTTGAAATTTTCTAATAAATATGTTAATTTTTATAGTTTGCTGATTTTAAAAAAATATTTATTACAATATATAAAAATTACTATTTTTTTGTTATTGTTTGTCTAGGTAGCAAAGTAACAACTTAATATTAATTTGTTACTTATAGGAAAAAATGTAAAGTAAAAAACCACGTGCCCTATAAGGGGCCATCCATAAAGTACGTCACACTAATTTCATGAGTTTTTGAGCCCCCCCCCGTCCTTGTCACAGGTGGTCACATTTCTGAGACCCCCCCCCCCTCCCTAGTGTGACGTCACATGTTTTGCAATTTAACATCGAAAAATTATTAAATTAAAACAGCAGTTCCGAAATTAGTTTTATTTCCATTTAAATTAAGTACTTTTTTATGAAATCAACATAATATCAAATATTTGAAACAATAACAAAAAAATAAACTAATGAATATAAAGAAAAAGAAGAAAAAGAAACTCAATCATCTTCAGTCCATGGACTTTGAACCCAGTCCTTTAAATTATTTATAACTGGCATGGCAGTCACTTCACAGTTCACTTCGTTTTTCACGTCAGGAACATTTGTGGTGTCAACATCTTTTTCATCCAACCATAAGGCATCATCATTAATATCCAAACAAAGAATTTCTCTGGCACGTCTAGCTGCTATTCTTTGAGGGCGTATCTTTGCAATGGGAACTTCATCTTGCTTAATCTTATGAAGTTGTTTGTGTTGGTTAGTGGCTTTATATGATGCAAAATATAGACCACAGAAGCCGCAAGATCGCTTACACAAGTATCCCTCAACACTAGGGCAGTAACTATCATACGGTACTTGCTTTAAATATGATGACGCGCTCAGTTTTAAAGATAATTGAAGTAATAGTGGAGCGAATTTACCTTCGATATCATCCTTTTCTGTTGTTATATACCCGCTTGACGTCTGTTTAATTAAAACAGGTGGTGGCAAAAAACCTTCTCGTAGTAGTCGCCGAAGGCTAGATCGTTGCACACCACAGCACGAAACCACTTCACATTTTACTATTTGCAGTAAATATTGTGATTCCCGGACATGATTTGCGTACCAAATCGCATCACGTTTCAATGCCTTAGCCTGTTCAACATCCAGTCTAGTTTCTGTAGGCATAATATATTTGGCAACCACAGGATATCCATCAATGACCAATTGGCTCCAAATATTACTCAGTACTGTGCCTGCACTCTCAAAGTTTCGTTTTTCCAAGTCCAGGTCAGTAGTTTTATTACTGGAATCGAGATGTGAACCGAAATTATCGTGTTTTAATACAACACCAGTAAGTTCACGACTAAGAGGTGCCATTCGTCGTTCTACTCTGTTAAAAGCACTTCTTCCTGGGGCATTTGTGGCAATGTAAACAGCATCCAAATCAAAATCTTTAAAATGTTGTATAGCTGAAATTATAACTCGCTCGTATCTTGGATTTTCGTCGGGACCACCATCGCAAGTAAAAATAAATACGGGTTTTACAAAACCTTCTCGAGTTTTCATGAAGTTCTCGAAGGCCGATATTTCAGTAAGTTTGTGTATATCTGTGGCATGAGTCTCTGCATTAGAGGACGAATGCTTTCCACTGCGAATTGCTACATATGTAGGCCCGGAATGTGTCACAGCTTCAGGTTTTCCTTCACCATCTTTCTTTACTACAATACCTGCATAAACAGAGGGAATAAGTTTATGTTTTTCCGCAACCACGAAATCATGATCCGGTAATTTTACACGATAATCAAGGTGCATTAATATTGGTGCTTGAGCGTTTGCTGCTGTAATACCTAATGGCACGCGTGCTTTGTCATCCATCGATAAAAAGAAAACTTGTTCAGGGCCCAAAATTGAAGCTAACGATTCAAGGTTTCTTATCGTCGCAGTACAAAATGGACCATCTTGATGTTTCATATGTAGCGTAGAGTCGGGTTTGCATAGTTTGACAGGAACAGTTACGACATGTCTTTTTCCTTCCTCTGTATTGACTCGTCTGGGCAGAAGTCTCAAGTATAACCCTGATCGACTGATAGTATATCCCAGTTTACAAAGTTCAGCTTGTAAGTCGTCTAATGTTTTACAGCACCTTATAGCTTCAGTGCGACGTCGATCATCAGCTGCGCCACCAAAAACTGCAAGGTCCTTTATGACTCCAAGTAAACCGGATTGTGTTTCTTCTATTCTAGGCCGACCAAGAGTATCTCGAAGTTTTAGTGCTGCGGCTAAATCGGTATTTTTTTCGCAAAGTTCTACAATTTTTTGTTTTTTAAAATCACGACTTTTTTTCTGTCTTTCTGCTGCGCTAATCTTTCGCTTTAATATATTTTTTTCCTGCTGAATATTTTTCTTTAAAGTTGAGATTTTTTTTATTGCTTCATTTGAGGCTATACCAGCATCGCGTGCTAACAACAAGCTATTGAGTTCAGATTCTAAAACTACAATTTTATTCCGTGAAGCACTCTGACTAGGCGTTGGTTTAGGTATTGTTTGAAGCTGACTTTCACTTGACGGTATATTAACCATATCAGTGTTTTCTGGTAGTGGTGTCTGACCTTCGTTAGTATTTCCCTGCAAATTATATGTTATATTGTAATAAAATTCCAATTAATATTATTATATCGTTACTTTTTATACCGCGGTCTTGAACCGCACCATATTAGAATTACTTGTATGAAGTCCTATGAAACCGTAGGTGTAAAAACAAACACATAATCGTAGTACACGAGGGCAAAACTACGAGCGGAAAGCTAGTCTTAAATAATATTAGTACCTAATGCGGCGCGTGCGATGCGATTCAAGTCCGCGTCCATCTTTGACTCCTGAGCGCGATAATTAAGGATTGTAATTAAATTCGTAATAACTTACTTGTACTTTTCCCTCTTTTTCCCGCTCTAGTTTTATTCGTGATGTTGACGCCGAAGGAATTTTCGAAAAAAAATTCATTAGTGTCGCTTTTTTTTTCGTCATTTGTATCTGCAGCTCTTTGATTTTCAATTCCACATCACCTTCGATATTGTCACTACTTTTCAAAATTTTCCATAAAGTATTAACTTCTTCCTGTATATGCTGTTTTTTTTTTATCAGCGTAAGTCGCACTGTATGTTTCGTATAATCTACGGTAAAGATTACCTAAATCTATCTTTTTGTTCATTTTGAACTTGATTTATTAAACTATGTTTATATCCACAAAATAGCACAACTAAAAAAACGACGTCGTTCACTCAGCGAAAGCAAATTGTCGAATGAAAATATAGAAACAAAAACATTACCTACGCGAGGTGCGGTGCGTTTGGCGGCATTAGTCAAAGGGCTCGTCGGCGATCGGCACGTGTAAGCCGCTATGAACTTGTCAACAAAACAATTTAAACCGTATTTCCCTGAAGATAGAGTTGGACATATTTTTTAGTTTAATTAATATTTCAAATTACGCGATTAGTACCTCTAGATTTTGAAATGTGATGTCACGAAACTTAGGACCCCTCCCACCCCTTGTCACACCATGTCACACTTTGACGACCCCCTCCCCCCCCCCTTTACGTGTGACGTACTTTATGGATGGCCCCTAATTAAATTGTTCATAATAGATTCCCTCTTAGCAATTCCAGCATCTCGTCCACTAGCTATCAAGGGACCTCTTTGATGCAATCTTATAGAGGGGGTCTCCTCATGTCGAAAGAAATCTCTTCTTATTATGCATATATTGTGCAGTACTGCTGTAGCCAAAATATATTCAGGGATTTTTTCTATGGTCACCATTGGTAAACAATGCATGATACTTCGCCATCTCCCTTTCCATACTCCAAATGCCCTCTCAATAGACATTCTGGCTGATGATAAACAAAAATTAAAATTCTTTTGTCTTCTGGACAAGTGGCCATTGTCTTTGAATGGGACCATGATTTGAGGATGAATGCCATAAGCTGCATCACCAATAAGATGTGAATTATTTGGGAAATAATTATTGGGATCTTCAACAAAGTTTTGCACAGGCGACAGTCTGAACACTCTTGCATCATGCACACTCCCCACATGACCAGCGTACACACTTGTGAACAACAAGTCTCTTGTACAGACAGCCTGAAACAATGGTTCCAATATAATTAATTATTTACATAATAAGTATGTAACTATTACATAGGCTGTAGGTAAAACATAAATGATCTAATAAACATAGTATGATTATCTTACATTACATCCCAACATACTCATATGAAAATAACTATTTCTCACTCATGCTCTGAAATGTTTACATTCCATGTTAACAAAAAATTGTATTTCCTCACATTTCGTGAGAAAAGTTGTATACAAGCCTTGTTCTGGAAGCTAATTGCATTGCTAGCTTCCCATACTCGGCTGTAATGTACTATATATAATTGAAGTCAATATATGGCAGTAATGGTAGATTACTTGAACATTCTTCTCCCTAATCATAAGTAAAAATAAGATTACCTGTACTTGCACAGAATGTGTTCCTTTTCTATTAATATAAGAATCGGAGTCAAATTTAGGTGCATCAATTTTGATGTGGGTTCCATCGACACTCCCAATTATTCTTGGAAAGGCACTATGCCTTTCATAATCTGCCATCACTTCCGCAGCTCTTTCGCCTTTGGGCCACTGGATAAATTGTGGTGCTATAGAGTGCAGGGCACGAGATACTCTGCGTACACATCGTAGAGCTGTTGCTCTTCCCAACCCAAACTTTTCACATACCGATCTGTAAAAAAAAGTTATGAAAAAATGTACTTATGACTTTTGTGCAATGTTTGTATACTTACTCAATTTCAGTAGGTATGTTTTAATGTGTATTTCTTTCTCCTTCATACCTGTATGTATCCGGTGTCGCCATCATCCAAATAGCCATTAATAGCTGATACTTGGCATCTATTGGTTTTCTCCCTGGCTTGTATGGAGTTTCCATTAAGGTTTTTCCAACCAAGCCTAAGAGGAACTCAAATGTTTCGGGATACATTCTGCAAAATAATATCATTTTGTTGAGTTAGGTTAACAAAAACTATTAATAATTATGAAATTTGTGGAAAAGGTCCTTAACAGAGGAGAAAATTTCCATTAAAAAAGGCCTGAGTCTCGGGGTCTATCTCTATTATTTATAATTTTAATTTAACACTGAAAATAGGTCTCCTCGCGTTAGTTGTCAAAATAAAAATACTCGACTATGAATTTTAAATACCTACCTGAAATGCGATTTAAATGTTTCAGAGTCGTACTTGGATACAACGTCGTCCACAAACCCTTTTATCTGGGAATTGATTTTAAAGATTTTCCACTTTGTGTGTACAGGAAAGCAAAATCTTCATCTTCTTCCGAGGACGATGATGACTGACTTTCACTATCATCATCGCTGTCCAATAAAACGTTTACTAATTGACGAATATCCATACTAAACCGGTGATTATTTACTTACAAATTCAAATCAAAACAACGCTCGCTCGCGATGCGTGCAAATTGTGGTGCAAATAGCCGTTCCGAATTGAAATCGCGTCAACAGTGCTGTCAGCGCGATAATCAAATCGGAACAGCTTTTAGCGCTCACATCGCCAACAGTACTATTGACTCAAAACGGAACACGGCCATAGTGATCTGTGCTACTACCATGTAAAGTAAAAAGAATTTTGAATTTTAACCTCAAAAATTATGCGAAAATTATAAAAATGCAAATTGAAATCATTGCTATTTAAAAAATAATGCATCAAAACTTACTTAAACTGCCCACCAATCAATATGAACTTGTCGTTATGCCTTCTTCAAGTAGTAGCTTTTCTGGTAAAGTACCTAAACACAATGTCAAGCAATAAACCAGCTTTCTTTGTATAGATTTTTCGTTATATTGATCTTTTTTGTAATATGTCTTAAATAGGATCTTCTGGCAGTTGGTATGATAGTTCCTTTAGTACCTGGCCATGTACGAAAAATGGGTGCTGATCACATCTATGTTGGTTTACTTGGATCTATTTATGCAAGCTTTCAGTTAGCTTCTGGTCCACTTATTGTAAGTACTTATTTAAATGTTAAAATAGAGATTAAAACGATAAAAAAGAAGTGAATAAATATGGAGCTTGATACATTAGCTATTTATTTTCTGTTTTTACAGGGAACCCTTGGTGATATAAAAGGTAGAAAACTAATATTGCTCTCAACTTTACTAGTTTGTGCTGCGGCATATACATCTTTAGGATTTACAGAATCTGTTACAACCATCTTGATTATAAGAGCAGTTTTGGGTAAGTATTTAAATAAATAAATAATGAAAGAAGGTCTTGATAATATTGGTCAGTGTTGTATTAAATAATAAAATATTTTGTAGGACTCTTCAAACAAACTCAAATGCTAACAAAAGCATTAGTACCAGATTATGAGAAGAGTGAAAAAGAACAGTCCTCTGTTTATGGGAAAATGGCTGCAATTTCTGGTGCTGGCATAACCCTTGGTCCTGTCATTGGTGGGCATATAGCGGAGGATCATTCTGAGGGTGGGTTTGCACTCATAGCAGCCATTGTCGGAATTTGTTTTGTTGCTAATGCAGGTAATGAAAATACTTTAAAATTCCATTTTGTTTTTCCATTAATGTTTATCAAAAAAATCCTAGAAACATTCACAATAAGTCTTTTTGCGCTGAACCCTCACTTTGTTTTCTTGCAGGATTAGTCTTCTTTTTACCACAAACAACAAAACTAGAAAAAAAGAAGCTCAAGAAGAAAACAACAGAATACGGCATAGCACATTCTGTAGCAAATAGTTTCAAAGAAACTTTTATGGAGTTGTATAAAGTAGAATGGTCACTTTATTGGGATATCTTCCTATTTAAGGCTCTCATTGGGTTTGCAATGGGTGTTTATTATTCCAATTATGCTCTATATTTAAAAACTCAATATGAGTTAACACCGAAATATGTTGGTTATGTGATATCATTCCAAGGAGTCATAGGCTCTATATCTAGCTTTTTTATGGGTTTCATAAATAGTTTTTATAAGAGCGATTCAGATTATAGTTTGAGGAACTTCCATGTTTTTGTTTTATTGACTTTTTCATTATTAGGACTGATTCTTTCGTTTAATGTATTAATTTATGTTGCATGGTTAATACCTCTTGCTATTGGAAATGCTGTAGGCAGATTGGTTACGTTGGAAATGATTTTAAAACGTAGCCATGGTGAGCATAGGGGCACATTGATAGGTGCATCAAATAGTGTTAGATCACTATCTGGAGTGGTAGCGCCTATGGTAGCTGGTTTTATTGGCCAATACTTTGGTGTCAGTTATGTTATTTATGCTTCACTTTGCTCAACTTCACTTGGTCTAATATTGGGTTATACTTTTAGGAGAAGAGTTAAAATTGATTAACTTTTTAGTGTTTTATTAACTTTTTATTTATTATAATGATAGTTACCTATGAGTACTTTGATTGTTATTTGTGATATGATATTAATACATACCTCCAAATTATTACATAATAAATAAGTTATTTCATTATAAAACCATTTCATTTCATTCACAGATTTGAAGCAATGAATTAGTTCACTGTTAATAACATTGGACAGATTGTTGGGACATTTCTGAAATTATTAAAGTAAAATTAAAATAGACACGTGAACTATAACAATTTATACTGTAATTTTAAGTTTGGCAAAAAATAGGGACTATGTTTAAAACCTAACATTTCTTTTTCTCATTATTCTCCTTCGAGGCTTTGCATCTGTTTTTTCCTCATGTCTCTTATGAGATTCTGAATATCTTCTCTATCTTGAACATTTTCTGGAGGAAAGATTTCTCGCTTTTTGTTGGTTACCCATTCCTCAAAATAAGTAGGCTGGTTAAAAAAGTGAAAAAGAAACACAGGAAAAGACATGTACATCGCCATTTTTCCAACTTCAAGTTTCCAATTACCCATCTTAGCTTGTATCACAAGCTTGTATTTAAAACGGAGAAATTAAACGAAACAATTTTCTATGAATTTAGAATTGGATCAAGCAGCCAGCAAAAAATTTTATTCACAGATCACTTTATACTAGTTTTTTTGACATTTTGACTTTTTTTTTTTTTTTTTTTTGTTCATTTTTTCCTGCTTCGTGCAGAAAAGGCAAAGGCTCATTTGCGCCATACAGCCATGACTTCAGTTTATTTTCAGAAGATATTTTGCACAGCTTATGTTTTCAGTCTTTATTCTTATATATCTTCTATAGTGCTTCTTATAAAATTGTATAGAGCAGGATAACATTTAAAATTTTTGAGTAAATCCGGAAGAGAGCGCGGTATATTTTCGGGGGTAATATATAGTTCAAGTAATTTATCTATCAAAATAATCCTTTGTATGGAAAAGTTCGGACAGTCAAAGAAGATGTGATGTAAAGTTTGATTGGAGAAGTTGCAGTACGAACATGTAGGGGAGGAGGTCATGTTCATCCTGTGTAAATGTTCATTAAAGCATCCATGTCCAATTCGCAAGCGACACATTATTTTGTAATATGATCTATTAGCATATTTCTTATTAACAAACCACGGCCGTTTAATTTCTGTATTTACTGTATGATACCAGGTACCTTTTTCCCGCAAAGTTTCATGCCAGTGTTGGAGCCACTTCTTGTGAAAATGATCTTTAATTATGCTGATGCAATCAGAATCAGGAATTTTAATGTCTTTTTCAGGAACTACATCAGTAGTATTTGTAATGAATTTAGCAAAAGTATCAGCTGCTTCGTTGCCGACTACTCCAATATGAGAAGGGGTCCAAAATAGAATAATATCTATACCAGCTTCTTTCAATTTGTATATACATTCTCTTATATCATATACTAAATAATTGGTTTTAGCGTTTAAAGACGGATTATTTAAGGCTTCCAGTATGCTCAAACTATCAGATATAACAATCCATTTGTTGTAATTCGACTTTTCAATATATTGTAATGCTGCTAATATAGCAGCAGCCTCTGCTGTATATATGCTCGCACTTTTAGGTAACTTTAAACCATGACATATTTTAGACTGTACATCATAAAAGGCCATTGAAACTGATGAATCATTTTTAGCTCCGTCTGTATATACTTGCTTATGATCTACCCATAGACTTAGTTCATTATAAACATCATATTTACAAGACAACGTTTTAGAAATGACTATTTGAACTTCATGAAATTTACTACTATATACACCACTATAGCAAGTTAACCTATTACTACTATGAATATTGTTGTCTTCTTTCAGTTTTAAAATTTCGTTCAAACCATCATGCAAGTATGATCGAATGTTAGCTGTTGATAATAATTTCAATAAGAATGGATTATTGTTTACAGAAAATAATTTAAGAGTAAATTTGTATCTAAGAAAATCAAAACGTATAAAAAGAGGTGGTATATTACATTCTACTTGTAAAGAATTTATAGGAGACGTTTTGAAGGCACCCAAGATAATTCTAAGGTTTTTATTTTGGACTTTATCAAGTTTATCAACTAATACTTTATCTGAAGCGAAACAAAATGGTGCATATTCAAAATGAGTTTTGACTAAAGCTTTGTATAATATTAATAAGATTTTTGGGTCTGCGCCCCACTGTGTACCAACCAGTGATTTTAATAAATTGGTGGCTCTTAGTGCTCGTTCGATTAGACAGTCGACATAACCCTTCCATTTAAAGTACTGTTGAAATATCACTCCCAAAAATTTTGCAGATGCAACTATAGGCAATTTTTCATGTTCATAACGTAACTCGAACTTTGATAAATTAATATACCGTTTCTTGAAGATTATAACTTTACTTTTATTAGGACTTACATCTAAATTTAAATACCTAAAATAATCACTTAAACGAGAAAGAGTGTTGTTTAATTTATTTTTTATTTCTTCAAGAGATGAACCCTGAGTATAAATAGCTAAATCGTCTGCAAATTGAAGATTACATATAGAAGGGTCTGGTCCTAGTATAATGTTTAATCTATTTATATACAAAATATACAACAAAGGACTTAATATACCGCCTTGACATACACCTTTATGAGACAAGCGAGGACCATGAAGTTTGTTGTTCATTTTTACAAACACTTTACGTCTATTTAAAAATTCATGAATCCAGCTCACTAGTTTTTGAGGAATACCTAAAGAAGATAAGATTGTCCCCAGAATAGAGAGATTTACATTATTAAATGCACCCACTATATCAAAAAATATACAAACAAGGAATTTATTTTCACTCAAAGCTTTTTGAATATCTACAAAAAGACAACCAATACTCTCTCTTGCAGAACGACCACGCCTAAAACCAAATTGATTGTTTGGTAAAAGATTATTACTCTCAATATAAAATTCCAAGCGTTGTTTTATTAATTGCTCGAAAATTTTTCCAAGACAAGAAGTTAAAGCTATAGGTCTATAAGAATCTGGACAATCTTTACTTTTTTCCGGTTTCAAAACAGGGATAAGACAATCAGTTTTCCATTCTTCAGGTATTATATTATTCAGCCAAAGATTGTTTAAGATATTTAAAAGTTTTTCTAAATTATTATGGTTTAACTTTTTTAACATCTTATACGATATTCCATCTAAACCACATGATGAATCTCTTCTAGATTTGATTGCGGAGTCTAATTCTACTATACTGAAAGGTGAAAGTAAATACGATTCATTTTGATCATAGTGAGGTTCTGAATTACAAGAGAAATTGGAAGGCTGATCTACATAATCTGGTGTAAATTTTTGAAGAAAATCGTTCACCCAAACATCCTCATTATATTGATCAGATGATGGAACATAACTTTTATTGAATTTTCGCATAGTTTGCCAAATCTTTGTCATGGAAGATGACCTATTTATATCTGAACAAAATTCTTTCCAACTATCACATCTTTCCTTTTTGATAATCAATTTCTTTTGAGCTTGTAGTTTCTTAAAATTAATAAAATTTTCAGTGGAAGGATTATTTTTGAAACATACATAAGCTTCTTTACACTTTTGTACAGCCCTAGCACACTTTTCATTCCACCAAGGTAGTGAAAGACAACGTCGTTTTTGATGGTTTATAGTCTGTGGTTGTTGTTGTTGACGTTGACTTTGACGGGTTTTATTATTACTATTGTGATTATTATTATATTTATTATTATGTTTACAGGGAACAGAACTATCTATTGCAAATAAAATAATTTGACAAAAATCATTGTAAGCAGTTAGTGGATCGACAGAATTTATAGAGTATTCTTTTAGTAAGTTATTAACTAACTCAGAATAATATTCCCAATTTACCAAACGTAAGTTGTTTCGAAACGGTAGATCGTGTGCAGATGGTGAAGTAAGCAGAGTCTGCGAAGTTTCAAAAAGTAAACTTGTTAAAGTAGGCAAGTGATAGCTTCCCAATGGATCATCATGTACATGCCAGTTGCTATTTAAAGCTATGCTAGAACTGACCATTGTTAGGTCTAAACCATTTGGTCTCCATTTATCAGTCCCTACAGTGGTTGCTTGTTTATCATTTAATAAAACTAAATCACAGTCAACTAAACAATCTAATAAATTTCTACCACGTGCATCTATAGAATGACACCCCCAAATAGTATGATGAGCGTTGAAGTCTCCAGCTATAAAAGCTGGCTTAGGTAAGCTATTGACTAAATCTGTAAATTTCTTTATGCAAAATCTTGAAAAACTCTGACTTGGGCAATAGGCTGATACTATAGTTATGTGCTTGTTATTAACTTTTACTCTCACTGCTACATTTTGTAATGAATCATCAAAAACTGTTTGCACTTTTTCATATTGTAGTTTATTATTTATAATTATAGCAACTCCGTTATGTTTATTGCCGCAGTCATTACGTTCTATATTGTAACCTTTAATTTTTAGCTTTATATGAGGTTTTAGCCATGTTTCAGAAATAACTGCGATATCTATAGACTGATCATACATGAATCTAGTTAGAGTATGTCGATTGCACATCAAACTTTGAGCATTCCATTGTAGTAATTTTAGTTGTCGTGTGAATTTTTAAATCTTTTATTCTTATTACAAAGAGTTTCAGTCAAAATTTCAATGATATTCTTAGAAGATATAGCGGTATTCTGTGTCTTATTTAAAGTAATAATTTTAATAATAGTTTCTAAAAGTATTTCCATGGACAATGAATCAGAATTTAGCATTGATAATAAATTTTGAGGTTCAGTTCTTTTAGTAGTGGTATTAGTAGTAGATTTCATTTGAGGAAATTGTTTTTTGTCAAATAAACTAGAAAAAAGAGGAGGTTGATGTTTATTTCTGTTTTCAACTATTTTTTGTTGTTTTACTGGACATTGGCCGGAAATACTTATATGGTTACCATTGCAATGAGCACAAACAGCTTTTTCTTTTGGTGTTGTACATTCCTTAAAATTGTGGTTTTTGTTACAGATGGAGCATCTTTCTGGATTCTTGCAATATTTAGAAATGTGGCCATACCTCAGACATCTGTAGCATTGTTTGACAGGAGGTACATACTGCGAGACGGAGTGCCTCCATCCATCTAAGTCCACGAAATCAGGCAATTCGGTAGCTGCAAACGTGATGGCGATAGTCTGCGTTGGCTGCAGAGAAAAACCAGATCCATCATCATTTAATTGCTTTCTGAAAAAACGTCTTATACTTATAATTTTCTTGAAACTTGATAGCATAGTAAAAATTTTTTTGTTTGAATATTTAATGGGAACATTTCTTATTATTCCTGTTATTTCAGTAGAAGAGGCTGGAATGTTTGCTTTGAAATTGTTTTCTGTTAAGAAAGTTTTATTGTTTAATAAAGCATTAGCCAAGTTTGGCTTTTCAAAGTATACTCCAATCTTGTATTTATTTATAGATTTTAAGTATTTGACTCCTTTGTTAAATCTTCGTATACAGTTAGAAATTGATAGTAAATCCCTGGATCCAATAGGTCTTTGAGCGTCAGCAGACTCCACAAAGACTACATATTCAGAATACATAGAATCTTCCTGGTATAACCGGGTGTAATCCGTAACAAAATATGGTTTGCGCGAGTCCTCCTCCCCTTCTTCATCCGAATCTGAAGAGGTAGAATCGACAGGCCCTTCGCCGTCGTCATCTTTATCTGGGTCAAGTTTTTTCCGCTTTTTTGCTGCTTTATTCCTCCCCATTTTTCATAGAACTATATACTACTATACGCAATAACTTATTATGCTTAATATTATTGAGAATAAACTCGAGAAAATTGAATTATTTAAAATAATTTTAAAAGGTCACTTTTCCTCTTTAAAAGTTTCCCGCGCCTCTCTTTTGACTTTTTTATTTTTATTTATTTGTAGCATCCAAAAAGCTTAGACTACATAACATACTGAGGTAACTGGAGAGTGCAGTACTCAAGCCCCCAGTACACGATGGCCGATCATGGTCGGCGACAGCGTTGCCAACCTGTGTTGTCAGAATTACCGTAAAATGCACCCCTAAATTACCGTACAATACGAAAGTAAGTATTGAATACTGAATTATATACTCAGGTATCGATATTTTTTGCAGAGATTACTTTAAATTAAGCCAGTTTATAAAATTACCGTACGTTTTGTCGAAATTTCCCAATGTTTTTGAAATTACCGTACGGTTTTCGTACCACGATAGATTACCGTACAAGCCTTAAAAATACCGTACAAATACGGTAATTACCGTACGGTTGGCATCGCTGGTCGGCGACCATGACCAATACATCGTACATTGACACTTTTGAAAGAACCTTTTTAAATTTGTTCGTTCAAAAGTGTCAATGTACGATGTATTGGTCATGGTCGCCGACCATGATCGGCCATCCTGTACTGGGGGCATAACACTTTTTTGTGGCCACAAATTACGCTGTGGCTGTCTTCCGTCTCACCTACACTTTGAAAAAATACTTAGGCCATGTTCGCACGGACGTTATATTATCGCGCGTTGAAGCGATTTTTTGACGCCTTGAAACAGAACTTTATGGACTTTCCCTAATCCGTTCACACGCGAGCGATTTTTTTACGCGGCGTTATTTTATCGCACATTTCCCGATTGACGGCGCGACGCGATGGACGCGATGGAAATACAACATACGGGCAGCCCTATTGGCGTTCATACAAGCGTTTTTTTAACGCTACCTACTGTCAGTGGGTAACTATTTTTACGTCATTAGGTTTATTTTCATTTAGGTGATACCTACCTAAATAACCCAAGGACTCATTTGGGAATCTTGTCGCTGTATTTTATTAGGGCCAACAAATAAGTAGTAGTTCATCAAATGAGCGACATTCTCATATTAATCGAAGAATTTTTGAGGAAATCGTTGAAGCTTGCTGTACCGAGTGTAAAATTTACCAGTAACATAACTCTCTCTGAATGGAGAGGATGAAACCAGTACTGCCTTCTATTTGCTTATCGTTTCTATACCAAACGGCGATTGCCAAGATGTCGTCCGAATTCATGATAGGTACGCCTGCAGTCCGCACCGTGTGAGCACAAAACGCCAAGCGATTTTTTTTACGTCTATGCGAACACCTCTGGTTCCTAGGCGTTGACGTTACGATATCGCCCCGCTAACGCAACGCCTTTCTGCACGCCCGTGCGAACGTGGCCTTATGGTCATATGAATATGAGCCATGAAGCTCGACTTAATACTGAGGTAACTGGAGAGTGCAGTACTAACACTTTTTTGTCACCAAAAATTACACAGTGGCTGTCTTGCGTCTCACCTACACTTTAAAAAAATACGTATGGTCATATGTGACAACTGACAGCCACTACATACATAAATGTAAAAGGAGATGGTAAAAGCTTGTATGGAGTTTGGTACCACTTGTGAGCACCATTTTTTCCTAAAGATATCATCCCAAGAAATCAGATTCTCATTGGATTTTCTTATTATTTTACCAAATAACGCGGCAAATAAATTTTTAATTTCGGCTTTAAAAAACGTAGGAAGCCATTTTAGGTTGTATTCCACTTATTAAAGACTAGCTTTCCGCCCGCGGCTTCGCCCACGTGGACTTCACGACGTTATCCCGCGGGAATGTGACATTTTTTCGGGATAAAAAGTAGCCTATGTTCCTCTCCAGACTACAAAGTATCTGTGTCCCAAATTTCAGCCAAATCCGTTCAGCCGTTTTGGCGTGATTGAGTAACAAACATCCAAACATCCAAACATCCAAACATCTAAACTTTCACATTTATAATATTAGTAGGATCTTTGTCCATTATGCATTTGATTAAAGAAATTATCAATGAAACCATTATGAATTTGTCCTCGTCCAATTTCTTTGATCCAATATTTGATAAAAGTGGAATATCACCCTCAAAAAAGTATTGGATGGAAACGTCAAAGTCAAAGTCAAACAATACGTCATTCATTCTCAATATTCTCATTCTCATTTTAAAAATACTGTAGTCAAAGTTCTTTCAAAATAGTCCATGTCTAATAGAAAATTAAATATTTAAATGGGATAAGTGTTATATAAGAAGTTCTATAATAAATAACTCTGATGCTAGCTTAGCTATTGAATGAACATTTAAGTGTATGGTTAAGTGTATGCACACTTAACCATACACTTAAATGTTCATTCAATAGCTAAGCTACTAAAGCTAATGGGCATAAGCCCCCCAGGGGGGCTACCGCGTAACTTTATAGGTATGAACTTCATACGTTTTTGGGAACTTTAAGTCAATTTTATAAAGAAAATAGCCGCTATCAGTTTCTTGTTTTGTGACGTCAGGTATTACCTACGATAACTAGCTAGCAACGTTCAACAGAACAAAGCGGCAAAAATCTATCAAAATAACATGTGTGGGTCATCAGCTTCCTCATAGGACATAGAGAAATTCTAAGCATGCTCTATTTTGATGCAAAGTTGATGCAATCAAACGTGTCAGTAATAATTTTAGTGCAACCACAAGTTCGTTACTATGAGTTGTTTTTTGTGTGTTAGCTGGAGAAATGTGTCACCAGCTTACACATGCCGTTAAGGCAAACCAGTGAGGTTAGGGTTTTAGACTATAGTCCAAAAGTTAATGCACAATTGGTGCAATGAGAACCAGAAAAACTAACCGTCACACTCTAATACTGTTGAAACTACGATCATAAAAGTGTGTGCGAGCTGGAGTACCGTGTCTCTGGCTTGCACATCTGTATCTTCGTAATTATATAAGGACGATGATGTGTTATACCTCAAAAGTTGCTGCAAAATTGATGCAATAAGAACCAAATTTATCAAATCTTTAGGTAAAATAGTTTTGGAGCTACGAACCGATAAGTATGTGTAAGCTGGTGACACGTAACACGGGCTGACACATGGTGAATCACTGTAACTGTATAAGTAAGAGTTTCGTATTATATATAAAAAAAAAACCTTATAGTTGGTGCAAACACGAGGCATGATTTCAAATCTCTGGGCCTCTTAGTTTCAAAATTATAGGCAAAAAATTGTTTTCCCGCCAAAAAATTCAAAATAATGGTCTTGGACGCAGCTAAGTGCGGCGTTGCCGTTCCGTGCGCTACACTGTTGCAAACGAGTTTGAACTTAAGAGCTGGTGTTATTAAGAGTCACTTTAATTGCGCTTTCGATCGTTTTCATTTCTGTTCTAAGAATTTTAGGCCAGGAGCCGTCTGATATAAGTACGCTGATTCCTAACCTTTTTATGAGAAACAGATGGTATAATTACAAGTAATTTTTAAATTTTGGCGTTAGAAACTTCACACTCATTTGTTGATAAAGCAAAGAAATAATTAGATTTGGCACAATAATAAACATAGAGGAATGCAGAAAGGTAAAATTTATGTAGGTACCTATAAAACCTACTACGTATTTATTACAGAGAGAAGGCTTCATTCATAGAACGGTGCGAAATGATTACACTACTACCAGTCTACTTACTACATACAGTCAGTCATCGCGTTTGACATTGGCGAGAATGCCGCCGATGTCCAGACAGTTGTAATACTGTAAGGGTTGTCACGCGTATAGTTGTAAGACTTCGCCGAAAAAAAGGAGTTACATTTTATACATCTTGCTTGACTAACTTACTAAAAAGGTATATAGATATGGCGAAGTTCACAGGTTTATATTGTGACTAGCCTTCCGCCCGCGGTTTCGACCGCGTGGACTGCACGAGAACGAGACGTTATCCTATGGGAATAATATGATGGCGGCCAACTTTTTTGTTTGTGGGCCGATTTTGATGAAACTTGGTTTTTAGTACTATTTTGACAAGAAAACTGCAACGCAATGATAAAATTTTTGAAAATCCAAGACGGCGGCCAACTTTTTTGTTTATCGGCCGATTTTGATGAAACTCAGTTTTTGGTACTATTTTGACAAGAAAACAGCAACACAATGTTAAAATAATTAAAAATCCAAGATGGCGGCCAACTTTTTTGTTTCTTGGCCGTTTTCGATGAAACTCGGAATCTGGTACTATTTTGACAAGAAAACAGCAACGCAATGATAAAAATATTAGAAATCCAAGATGGCGGCCAACTTTTTTGTTTGTTGGCCGATTTTGATGAAACTCAGTTTTTGGTACTATTTTGACAAGAAAACTGCAACGCAATGATAAAATTTTTGAAAATTCTAAGATGGCGGCCAACTTTTTTGTTAGTAAGCTGATTCTGATGAAACTCGGTTTCTGGTACTATTTTGTCAACAGAACAGCAACGCAATGTTAAAAATATTAAAAATCCAAAATGGCGGCCAACTTTTAAGTTTTTGGACCAATTTTGATGAAACTCGGTTTCTGGTACTATTTTGACAAGAAAACAGCAAAGCAATTTAAAAAAAGTAAGAAATCCAAGATGGCGGCCAACTTTTTTGTTTGTGGGCCGATTTTGATGAAATTCGGTTTTTGGTACTATTTGGATAAGAAAATAGCAACGCAATATCAAAAATGTAAAAAATTAAAGATGGCGCCCAAATTTTTGTTTGTTGGCCGATTTTGATGAAACTCGGTTTTTGGTACAATTTTGACCAGAAAACAGCAACGCAATGTTAAAATTATAAAAAATCCAAGATGGCCGCAAATTTTTTTGTTTGTGGGACGATTTTGATGAAACTCAGTTTTTGGTACTATTTTGACAAGAAAACTGCAACGCAATGATAAAAATATTAAAAATCCAAAATGGCGGCCAACTTTTAAGTTTTTGGACCAATTTTAATGAAACTCGGTTTCTGGTACTATTTTGACAAAAAAACAGCAACGCAATGTAAAACATATTAAAAATCCAAGATAGCGGCCAACTTTGTTGTTTGTGGGCCGATTTTGATGAAACTCGGTTTTGGTTTTATTTTGACAAGAAAATAGCAACGCAATGTCAAAAATGTAAAAAAATTAAAGATGGCGCCCAAATTTTTGTTTGTTATCCGATTTTGATGAAACTCGGTTTCTGGTACTATTTTGACAAGAAAACAGCAAAGCAATTTTAAAAATGTACGAAATCCAAGATGGCGGCCAACTTTTTTGTTTGTGGGCCGATTTTGATGAAATTCGGTTTTTGGTACTATTTGGCTAAGAAAACAGCAACGCAATGTTAAAATTATAAAAAATCCAAGATGGCGGCCAATTTTTTTGTTTGTGGGACGATTTTGATGAAACTCGGTTTTTGGTACTATTTTGACGAGAAATAAGAAACGCAATGTTAAAATTGACGAATTAAAATTAAATATAAGCATGTAAAATAATAAATTTTGAGACATCTTGCCCGATTTTTTTTTCACAATACCGTCGGGGTCCTAAAACTACTATCTACCTTCACATTTTAAGACAACCCTTCCGTACTAACGTTAATATACTTCCGTACGTTCCGTACTAACCTATACAGGTGTCGGTATCGCTCAACTTATGGGCCTACTGTATGGAAAAGTTGCTGTTTTCTTGTCAAAATACTACCAAATACCTAGTTTCATCAAAATCGTGCATATTTATTTATTTAATCTTTATTGCAAAATATATAACAAATGGCGGACTCAATGCTGATATGCATTCTCTTCCAGTCAACTGGAAAGGGTGTCAGGAAGAAAATGAACAGCAGCAATAAAAAAATTGACAGTTAAAAGAAAACAGAAGGAACTAATTAAATGCAAGAAAAAAATACTAAAATTAAATAACAAATGAAAATTTAAGAAATGTATTTTATAAGAATTTAACCGGCCATGGCTTCTAAGTAGTGTTCCCGAATATTATATATAGGCTTTTAACCCAAAATTTTACCATATTATTTACTCAATTTTAACATTGCGTTTCTTATTTCTCGTCAAAATAGTACCAAAAACCGAGTTTCATCAAAATCGTCCCACAAACAAAAAAATTGGCCGCCATCTTGGATTTTTTATAATTTTAACATTGCGTTGCTGTTTTCTTATCCAAATAGTACCAAAAACCGAATTTCATCAAAATCGGCCCACAAACAAAAAAGTTGGCCGCCATCTTGGATTTAGATAAAGATAAAGATAAAAATATTCTTTATTCACTTAGACATAATAAATATGTACTTATGAATCGTCAATATTTTCCTACCACCCATTCAAGACTTTTTTAACTGACAAGAAGAATGGGCGCAAGAAACTTGCCAGCGTTTCTTAGTTAGGTAACGACATTTACAAAAAAAAAAACATATCGTTACTAATACAACAATTGCTTAGTATAAAAATACATCATATTAAACAGTGATTATGTTATGTGTTACATCATGACCATGCATTGCGGTCATTCAAATAATCGTCTACTTTATAGTATCCTTTGCTCATCAGCGACTCTTTAATGTAACATTTAAATTTATGCAATGGTAGTTCAATTATATGCTGTGGAACTTTATTAAAAAAGGCTATGCTTTTCCCCAGAAATGAGGCTCTGGATTTTTCTAGCCTAAACTTGGGAACGACAAGTTTATCTTTATTTCTTGTGTTAAAGCGATGAATATCGCTCTGCTTTACAAATGTATTATAATACTTTTTCACATAAATTATATTTTCATAGATGTAATGTCCTGCAACAGTTAAAATGTTTATTTCTTTAAATAGATCTCTTAAAGAATCTCTCGATCGGAGGTTGTAAATGGCGCGAATAGCCCTTTTTTGGAGCACGAATATACTTTGGATGTTAGCGGCTGAGCCCCACAACAAAAGGCCGTAGGACATAACACTATGAAAATAACTAAAATAGACTATTCTAGCCGTTTCAATATCGGTTAAGAGCCTTATTTTCTTAACTGCGAATGCAGCCGAACTGAGTCTACTCGCCAAGGCTTCGATATGAGGATCCCATTGTAGTCGCGAGTCTAATATAATACCTAGAAATTTTGTATTGTTAATGAATTCGACCGTATCGCCGTCTAGTCTAATATGAAAATCAACTTGTCTTACATTAGGTAACGAAAATTTTAAACACTTAGTTTTCTTTGAGTTTAATGATAAATTATTACTATTAAACCAATGTGACACTTTTGAAAGAGCACTATTTACTTCGTCAGAACAGTCATCACCTCTATCTACTTTAAAGACTAGAGATGTATCATCGGCAAATAGCACCGTCTCACATAAATTCTTCGCGTAGTAAGGAAGGTCATTTATGTATATTAAAAACAACAGCGGGCCCAATATTGATCCTTGGGGTACGCCCATAGTAATGGGAGCTCCGGTAGACTCAGTTTTATTAATAACTACCTTCTGAGTTCTTTCATACAGATATGAATGCATAAGGCTTACTGACATTTCAGAAACACCATAATGTTTTAACTTCCTTAATAGTGTTTGGTGATCAACACAATCGAATGCCTTGGAAAGGTCACAAAAAATAGCGATTACATCCTGCTTGTCCTCCCAGGCATCAAGTACATGTTTTAGAAATGCAACCCCAGCATCAGTGGTACTTTTACCTTTTGAAAAACCAAACTGTTTCTCATGCAGTATACTATTTAATTTAAAATATTCTAAAAGTTGAGCATAAATTAATTTCTCAAATATTTTACTTATTGCTGGTAGTATGGATATAGGTCTAAAATTTGCTGGGTCACTTTTGTCACCAGCTTTAAACAGAGGAATAATTTTACTATTCTTCATTAAATTAGGAAAGACCCCTTCACTTATACATTGGTTAAAAATTATTGCTAATGATGGAGCTATCACATCAATTATTGATTTGATGATACTTGTAGATATGCCCCAGAGATCTTCTGTTTTCTTAATATTTATTGCTTTGAATGCTTTAATAATATCTTCGGTAGTGACATAGCTAAAACTAAATGTTTCCTGGCACTTGTTCACACTAGATTCCATAAGAGAGACAGCGGTGTTGGGGCAAGAATTAAGTCTGCTAGTAGTTTCTAACGGTATTCGAGCAAAGAAACCTTCAAAAGCACTAGCCACCTCAATATCCGATTCAAAAGTCTGATCACTAATTTTTAAGTTAAATGAATTAATTTTGCTTTTTGTTTTGCCAGTTTCTTGGTTTATAATACTCCAGGTAGCTTTTATTTTATTTTCAGATGATTTAATTTTATTTGAAATATACCTAGATTTTGCCAAAGCACATACTTTCCTAAATGTTTTTGAATATTTCTTGACATATTCAATGAAGCTAGGATCACAGGAGGTCGTTTTTTGTGCATAGAGTTCAAATAACTTTCTTCTACTATTATAAATACCAGGTGTGGCCCAGTCACTGAACTTCTTACGATCATTACACTTTATAACTTTTTGTTTAAAATTGTTACTAAATTCTTTTTCAACAATATCAAATAATGATTGATAAGAGTTATTAGCGTCAGCAGAAGCTGGCAAACATTGAACTTTATCTTGTACATTATTTCTAAATTTATTAATACCACGTTTCGGTATTGGCCTGCAAATTACTTCGCGTTTAGGAGTAACATTATAGTGCTCAAAAGAAGCTAGTTGTCCACTGTGGTCGGATTTAATAATATTAATTACCGATTTCTCAATTAAGTTACAGTTGGAAAAGATGTTATCTAAGCAAGTGGCCGATGTTGGCGTAATTCGCGTCGGTTCATTAAAAGTGTGAAGCAAATTAAATGATTTAAAAAGATTAAGGAATTTACCGGAGAGTTGTGCTAATTTAATATCTAAGATGTCTATATTAAAATCTCCACAAACTACAATTTTTTTATTCTTACGACAGCATATTTTCAAAACATCCTCCATAGTGGACTCAAAGACTGTGTAATTTGCTCCAGGGGGGCTATATACACAGATTATAATCATTTGTTCAAGTTCCACGCATGATATCTCACAAATTCGTTCAACAGAGAGGGATACTATATCCTTTCGCTCTTTATATTGTGTGTTATTAGGTAAAATTATTAAAGAACCCCCCCTTATTGTAGTTTTTCTATTAAATGAACTTACAACACTATAATTATCCAAATTTAACAATAATTCATATTCTTTTAACCAATGTTCAGTAACACATAACACATCAATATTTTCACAATTTAAAAATAAACTTATTTCTAGGTCTTTGCCAGCAGAAAAGCCTTGGATATTCTGGTGTACTATTTTTAAACATTTAGGCCTTCCTCTTGTCAATACTGGGCTAGAGTATGCCTCCGTTGTCTCTAATGGTAATTTAAATTAACCATGTCAGTATTTGGATTCAAAAGAATCGAATTATTTGGAACAGATTCCAAAGTTACATTAGAAGTATCAAAGTTAAACTGCTCAATAGAAGCAGAGGTTATACTAGCCAAATTGTTGGCTAATTGTTTAAAATAAAATGATAGCGATACCGCTATTTGTCGCTTAAGATAATTAGGCAGATAATATTTATCTTTAGTCAAGTTAAATTTGTATAACAATGTGTTGATGTCAATTAAATGCATCTGCTGACTATTATGATAAGCTATTGTGCTTAAGGTTAAGTTTAAGTTATGTCTAATTTTATTTTCTAGCTGTGAAAAACCTTGACTATAAGGAAATGTAAACATAACAACTTTTTTTACATTTAAAGAGCATAATGAGTTACAGTATGATATTAATTGGCTTTTATTAATATTACCTCTATTTCCAATTAAAACTATCAAATTAGTGTTTTCATCATAAGATTTTCTGACAATTAATTTCATTATCTCATTTAAGGTTGAGCCAGGCATACAATAATTAATAATGCTTTCTTCAGAGTGTTTCTGGATGAATTGGCCTAAATTTTTCCCAATCTCATCGCAGAACATAATTGTTTTAGTGTCATTAGTTTTAGTAGGTGGGCTATTTTCATTATTCAGCAATAAACTATTAATATAATCTATAGTATCAGTGTTAGGGACTTCAGGGTTGGTTGGTAAAATAACCTCCTGCGGAGTCAGGTCTAATGTCTCATTTTGACATGAATGACTATTTATTTTGGTACAACTACAGCTGCATTTTTTTCCTAATGATTCAAACCGATCTGAATTAAAATTGCAAAAGTCAATCATATTATATGCAGCCATTTTTTGATTACTTAATTGTTTGCGAGAAAACTCACACAAGTTGGTGTACATTTCCTTAAGTGAAAGTTCCAAAATGTCAATCTTATTACCTAATTGACTTCCTATTATTTCACTTTCTTTGTTCTTATTACATGTTTCCATGTTTATCACATTTAATTGTTCTAACAATAGCTTGCGCTCTTTCCTCAATTGACAGTATTTATTATAATAATTTTGTTTTTTAATTAATTTCTGTGTTTTCTTTATGTACCTATTAATTTTGATATATTTCTTAATTTTTTTCCCGCTACTAAAATGACATATACTTTTATTATTAGCAAATGGTTTACTAACATAGTTAACACATTCCGAAGTGGAATTGTCATGTGTAGCAGAATTGCATTGCATCAACTCATCAAAGAGGCTTTGAGAGTGCCTTTCTTCGATGATACTTTTATTAACCTTTTCTAGATCAAGTACTGTTCTTTGAGCTATAGACAAACTAATTTCTAAATCTGTAATGCGACTCAAAGCCTGATCATGAGTGTCATAACAAGCCAAGCCAAGCCATTTCGTACATTTTTAAAATTGCTTTGCTGTTTTCTTGTCAAAATAGTACCAGAAACCGAGTTTCATCAAAATCGGATAACAAACAAAAATTTGGGCGCCATCTTTAATTTTTTTACATTTTTGACATTGCGTTGCTATTTTCTTGTCAAAATAAAACCAAAACCGAGTTTCATCAAAATCGGCCCACAAACAACAAAGTTGGCCGCTATCTTGGATTTTTAATATGTTTTACATTGCGTTGCTGTTTTTTTGTCAAAATAGTACCAGAAACCGAGTTTCATTAAAATTGGTCCAAAAACTTAAAAGTTGGCCGCCATTTTGGATTTTTAATATTTTTAACATTGCGTTGCTGTTCTCTTGACAAAATAGTACCAGAAACCGAGTTTCATCAGAATCAGCCTACTAACAATAAAGTTGGCCGCCATCTTGGAATTTTCAAAAATTTTATCATTGCGTTGCAGTTTTCTTGTCAAAATAGTACCAAAAACTGAGTTTCATCAAAATCGTCCCACAAACAAAAAAATTTGCGGCCATCTTGGATTTTTTATAATTTTAACATTGCGTTGCTGTTTTCTGGTCAAAATTGTACCAAAAACCGAGTTTCATCAAAATCGGCCAACAAACAAAAATTTGGGCGCCATCTTTAATTTTTTACATTTTTGATATTGCGTTGCTATTTTCTTATCCAAATAGTACCAAAAACCGAATTTCATCAAAATCGGCCCACAAACAAAAAAGTTGGCCGCCATCTTGGATTTCTTACATTTTTTAAATTGCTTTGCTGTTTTCTTGTCAAAATAGTACCAGAAACCGAGTTTCATCAAAATTGGTCTAAAAACTTAAAAGTTGGCCGCCATTTTGGATTTTTAATATTTTTAACATTGCGTTGCTGTTCTCTTGACAAAATAGTACCAGAAACCGAGTTTCATTAGAATCAGCCCACTAACAAAAAAGTTGGCCGCCATCTTGGAATTTTCAAAAATTTTATCATTGCGTTGCAGTTTTCTTGTCAAAATAGTACCAAAAACTGAGTTTCATCAAAATCGGCCGATAAACAAAAAAGTTGGCCGCCATCTTGGATTTTCAAAAATTTTATCATTGCGTTGCAGTTTTCTTGTCAAAATAGTACTAAAAACCAAGTTTCATCAAAATCGGCCCACAAACAAAAAAGTTGGCCGCCATCATATTATTCCCATAGGATAACGTCTCGTTCTCGTGCAGTCCACGCGGTCGAAACCGCGGGCGGAAGGCTAGTCACAATATAAACCTGTGAACTTCGCCATATCTATATACCTTTTTAGTAAGTTAGTCAAGCAAGATGTATAAAATGTAACTCCTTTTTTTCGGCGAAGTCTTACAACTATACGCGTGACAACCCTTACAGTATTACAACTGTCTGGACATCGGCGGCATTCTCGCCAATGTCAAACGCGATGACTGACTGTATGTAGTAAGTAGACTGGTAGTAGTGTAATCATTTCGCACCGTTCTATGAATGAAGCCTTCTCTCTGTAATAAATACGTAGTAGGTTTTATAGGTACCTACATAAATTTTACCTTTCTGCATTCCTCTATGTTTATTATTGTGCCAAATCTAATTATTTCTTTGCTTTATCAACAAATGAGTGTGAAGTTTCTAACGCCAAAATTTAAAAATTACTTGTAATTATACCATCTGTTTCTCATAAAAAGGTTAGGAATCAGCGTACTTATATCAGACGGCTCCTGGCCTAAAATTCTTAGAACAGAAATGAAAACGATCGAAAGCGCAATTAAAGTGACTCTTAATAACACCAGCTCTTAAGTTCAAACTCGTTTGCAACAGTGTAGCGCACGGAACGGCAACGCCGCACTTAGCTGCGTCCAAGACCATTATTTTGAATTTTTTGGCGGGAAAACAATTTTTTGCCTATAATTTTGAAACTAAGAGGCCCAGAGATTTGAAATCATGCCTCGTGTTTGCACCAACTATAAGGTTTTTTTTGATATATAATACGAAACTCTTACTTATACAGTTACAGTGATTCACCATGTGTCAGCCCGTGTTACGTGTCACCAGCTTACACATACTTATCGGTTCGTAGCTCCAAAACTATTTTACCTAAAGATTTGATAAATTTGGTTCTTATTGCATCAATTTTGCAGCAACTTTTGAGGTATAACACATCATCGTACCTTATATAATTACGAAGATACAGATGTGCAAGCCAGAGACACGGTACTCCAGCTCGCACACACTTTTATGATCGTAGTTTCAACAGTATTAGAGTGTGACGGTTAGTTTTTCTGGTTCTCATTGCACCAATTGTGCATTAACTTTTGGACTATAGTCTAAAACCCTAACCTCACTGGTTTGCCTTAACGGCATGTGTAAGCTGGTGACACATTTCTCCAGCTAACACACAAAAAACAACTCATAGTAACGAACTTGTGGTTGCACTAAAATTATTACTGACACGTTTGATTGCATCAACTTTGCATCAAAATAGAGCATGCTTAGAATTTCTCTATGTCCTATGAGGAAGCTGATGACCCACACATCAAAATAACGAGTTCAAGTGACAGTTGAAGCCCATACCCATATCCATATTTCTTAGCCGGTAGCCCCCATGGTTGGCCGACCATGATGGGCCATCGTGTGTACAGGGCCGGTTGCGTGTGATTGCCGTCTGCGAGCAACGCAAACTGCCCCTGTACACGATGGCCCATCATGGTCGGCCAACATGATCGGCCATCCTGTACTGGGGCTTTACAGTTGACCGCGTCATAGTAGTGGCTCTCGTATGAAACGGCCCCCGTACCGGCTAAAAACTCTGGGTATGGGCTTCATTTGACATTTGAAGCCCATATAAGATGCAAATAAGCCAAGGAATTTATAAGTACTACGTAGAACTACTACTTATAAATTCTTTGTTGTAGGGACAAAATATGAGTTTCAAGTGTCAAATAAAGCATAGGCTTTATTTGACACTTGAAATTGTCAAAATGATCAAGATAAGGAATTCAAATGACAGTTGAATGGGGGGCTACCGGCTAAGAAATATGGATATGGGTATGGGCTTCAACTGTCATTTGAATTCCTTATCTTGATAGATTTTTGCTGCTTTGTTCTGTTGAACGTTGCTAGTTAGTTATCCTTATACCCGACGTCATTGTTTTGTGACGTCGGGTATTATAACGATAGCTAGCTAACAACGTTTAACAGAACAAAGCATCAAAAATCTATCAAAATAAGGAATTCAAATGACACTGAAGCCCATACCCATATCCAGATTTTTTTGCCGGTAGCCCCCCCGGTCTAAGCCGACAGGCAACGACCGTTTGTGGGCTCATTTAGTATGAGTTTGGCGAACTGTATTCGTCTATGAGTATTCACAAGTATTAGTATTTGAAAACTATCGCTCTTTCTCTTTCATGTCCTTTGACTGCTTTACCGACAGTTCATCCGAAATCAACTGATATGGGGTTCTGACAGGCCGTTGCCGACAGGCGAACTGACCATCTGTGTGGCGCTTATCATAGATTCATAAGTACATATTTATTATGTCTAAGTGAATAAAGAATATTTTTATCTTATCTTATCTTATCTTAAGGACACTGACAAGCCATTCCCAACAGCCGACTGATCATCTGTGGGGCCCTTAAGAATGTTGCCGAAGTCACGCCGACCGAACTTACCGAAGTTACCAGTTCATAAAAATAACCATTCTAATTTATTTATTTACCAATTATTCTAATAACTTTGAATTTTTTAAGGGGCACCATGTTATTTCATACATTTTTCCGTAACTTTTGTGTATATGCTCACGAGTGGTACCAAATCTTTACCATCTCCTTTGCTGGGTACACTTTTTTATTCAGGGTGAGAACTCCAGTTACCTCAGAGTATTAAGTCGAGCTTCATGATATGAGCACAGCCACAGCCGTCTCTATCGTCTTCTACAAGCCATGCTATGATACGGAACGGCAACATTGCTGTGAACCGGTTTACTCCTCTGAGTACTAAATCCTATGGAGGTGGCATACCTACGAAAAAGTGAGGTGTAACTAAGTCACAATGTAAGAAAATCTTGGAATTCAATTTTAAACTACTTCTAATTGTCGTATTAATGGGTCCGTCAAAATCGGTCCAGCCGTTTCAGAGATTAACCGGAACAAACAGACAGACAGACAAAAATTTTAAAACATGTCATTTTGGTATATGTACCGTATATTTAATCATATGCACGTAGTAAAAAGCGGTTATTCAATGTTACAAACAGGCACTCCAATTTTATTTATTTGTATAGATGTATAGAAGATATGCCATCTCCATAGGATTCAGTACTCGAGGATTACTCGCTGTTTACCTGTCAAACGGTGCAAACGGTGTCAAGTCAAATCGGTTCACTTAAAACTAGAGTGCGCGCCAGATAAGTCTGCGCGCGACTGGTGGCGTATTTAATGTTGCCAGTAGTTGTAAATAATTTTCCCATCACGTGTAGATGAGGAAAAAATCTAACTGGCTTTTGTCCGGTTTCTATAATTGAGAATACAGTACATTTTATCTAGATACTTCCATTTATAATAGCAATATAAAACTGTAAGACATTAAAAACACTTTTATAAGCAGATATATTTTACATTGTTTATTATAACTGTTAGTAATTTAGGAATTAAATAACAACAAAATAAATATATTGCGAAATATTTTATTATGTAACTATAGTAACTATAGAGTAGATAATAATAGTAACTAAAATACCCCAAGCGAAAGCAAAATATCACATAATGGTCACCCTAAAAATGACCTGTCAAAGAGGCAGTCCACGCCTGCACTTTAGCAAATGCTTTAAGTAGCCTGTTATTGTCCTGTTTTATTTCGCAAGCACATTTCACCTGTAAAACAATCTCTCTTCCAGCACTTTTGATAACTTTTGGCATGACGATTACTAAATAAACTAATAAAACACAATGACACTTGACACACTCATTTCGCCTGTCACAACAAATACCATGGCGACCTGCCAAATTTGAAATTAGTTCCAAATTCGACCGCGCGCAAACTTATCTGGCGAGCGCTCTACGTTGCCAACTTTATGCGCATGGCTTGTAGAAGACGATAGAGATGGCTGTGGCACAGCCAAAGCCATCTTCTATCTCACCACAGCCATCTCTATCGTCTTCTACAAGCCATGCTATGATACGGAACGGCAACAAGCTGTGAACCGGTTTACTCCTCTGAGTACTAAATCCTATGGAGGTGCCATACTTACGAAAAAGTGAGGCATACTACACCATAAACTTATTTATACTAGGGGTAATAGACGGACAATGGTGCGAGTGAGAAACAAATCCATACATCATAACCTATGTGCGAGAAAGAGTTGGAAGAAAATGACAGCAGAACCCGATTTGATTCATTTAGCGTCTTTTATCACGTAGATGAAAAGCGTCCACTCGATTTAGACATGATTCTTATGAAATGTATATTTATTTACCTTTTTGAAACCTTTACAAGCACGTTTAAATATAAATAGATGCCGGTAATTTTAAATAATAAGATAGGTAATAAGAAGAATATTTACACTCCATTTGACAGGTAAAACAGCGAGTAAACCGGTTCACAGCAATGTTGCCGTTCCGCTTCATAGCATGGCTTGTAGAAGACGATAGAGAGGGCTGTGCTACTAATAATTAGAAATAAAATAAGTAAATATCGCTTGCACTTGACAGGTTTATCGCGATACTTAGCGCGACAACGCAACACGAAGCTTCGCCCGCTAATGTAGACAAGAACATCGCGTATGCCCGACAACGATAATTTTAGCGCGACAACTCGCACGAATTATCGGCCGCTAATGTAGCCGCAGCATTATGAATACAAGTTTCACTATATTTTTCTGTCACTAGATGTCTGTCGCTAAGCTATGTTATAAAAATATCAAAAATAAATTCGACGCGGACGTCTGAACAATAAAACAGGGGGCCAAGTCTGCTAACGTTAAGTCACAATCGTGTCTCAATAGTGTTTCAATTGTAGTTCAGTTGTAGTGCTTTTTACCACACTTTTATTGGCGTCACCTGTAACTAAGTCACAATGTAAGAAAATCTTAGAATTCAATTTTAAACTACTTCTAATTGTCGTATTAATCGGTTCGTCAAAATCGGTCCAGCCGTTTCAGAGATTAGCCGGAACAAACAGACAGACAGACAAAAATTGAAAAACATGTCATTTTGGTATATGTATCGTATATTTAGTCATATGCACGTGGTAAAAAGCGGTTATTTAATGTTACAAACATATGTTACATTTTATTTATTTGTATAGATGTATAGAAGATATGCCATCTCCATAGGATTCATTACTCGAGGTTTACTCGCTGTTTACCTGTCAAATGGTGCAAACGGTGTCAAATCGGTTCACTTAAAAAGACGTTGCCAACTTTATGCGCATGGCTTGTAAAAGACGATAGAGACGGCTGTGATCTCACTCGTGCGCAAGCAGCCGAGAAATAATAGCGGGCCATGCACAGGTGGCCTACCACAAGCTCTTAAAGCAGTTATTTTTAAGTTGAGAGAGTGAGACGCCGCTATACTTAAAAAAAATAAAATTAAACTTAAAAATAACTGCTTTAAGAGCTTGTGGTAGGCCACCTGATCTCTTCTTCTTCTTCTTCTTCCTTAATGGCTTGCTTTGTGTTTGTTCACAATTCCGCCAATGTCACGTAGTTAGCTTTTACACGGTTGGGATGCGATTGCGAAGTTCGTCATTCATTACATTCTAAGCGAATTAACCTAGAAGGGATGAAAACGCCACAATAAACATCACAAACATTTAACATATAGGCGGTTATATATTTAGAGTTTTAGGTTATTATATACCTGGGGGGCTACCGCGTAACTTTATGGATATGAACTTCATACGTTTTTGGGAACTTTAAGTCAATTTTATAAAGAAAATAGCCGCTATTAGTTCCTTGTTTTGTGACGTTGGGTATAACGATAACTAGCTAGCAACGTTCAATAGAACAAAGCAGCAAAAATCTATCAGAATAAGGAATTCAAATGACAGTTGAAGCCCATACCCATATCCAGATTTCTTAGCCGGTAGCCCCCCTGATCTGATCACCTGATCTCTATTATACCACTGGATAGGCTGTCTCCATACAAATGACAGCTAATGAGCGGTTTTCCTTTGACAGATAATACGTCAAAATTAGTTCCAAATCTTTTAATAGATGTCACTATTTACAGTCAGCTGTCAAATCAAACCTCAATCAAACCATTCTACAATGTTTTATGGTCGTTGGTAGCAGCAGTTTATATTAGAATATATATAAATTTACTGTGTTGGTTGGTAGTATAGAAAGTAGTCTGTGGTTCTATCAATAAGACAAATAAATTTTATTACTTATATTTAATAAAGATTGAGATTGCAGTTTAACATAAATTTATTTTTATTTATTTATTTATTTATTGTCAAGAAACAAACGGTCTCACAAAAATATATTAATCTTAGTTTAGGATTACATTTTAGACATATAGTTTCCTTAATATAACTTAGATATATTTTTATATAAGCCAAACCTTTGCAAAGAAGCAACATTGTAGGTTGTAATGACAAATAAAACAAATGAATCCTATCATACCTATTACCTAATTACTGAATGAAAGTTAACAATATTAATAATAATAACATTGTACCTACATAAGACCAAAAACAACTTAATGTTGTTAAATACTAAAAACAAAAACAACTAAATACGAAAGTACCTATACATTCAACAATCATATTACTATAGTCATATTTAATCAAATTTATACTAAGTGCAAAGATATTAACGTTCAAAACAAATTGCAGATTATTGACAGTCAGTTTTGTATAACATGACGTGCTGCTGACTATACCTAAAGTAAAACTAATTTATTTGTTTTTTAAACGCTCTTAGTGTGCAGGAAAATAAATCCACATCATCTAACTTATTATTACAAAGTGTACAGGCACGCCTTATAAACATGTTACTGCAGTAACACGTTCTACTAGGGGGGACATAAAACAAATTTCTTTTACAACATTTACGTTCCTGTCTACGAGGCACTCTAAAGGAAATATCTTGTAACAATGAGGGGTATCGAGAACATTATGAATTATTTTGTAGATCAAAACAAAGTCCACACAATCACGACGTACTTCCAAAGATTTAACTTTATGATATTGAAAAACACAAGAATAGCTTTTTTTCCCGTAAGCTTCGCTTCGCATTTCTTTTCTTCAGCTCTGCTTTCTTTTGCACGGCACGGCCAATCCCGTTCAAACGTCTTGTCCAAATCGTAAAGGCAAACTCAAAGTTCGTAGAATACGCCAAGGGTTAGAGCTAGAGCGCACGGGTGACTGTTGTCACCGTGACTGTTTTGTCTCTCACACCAATAGTATGAAAAAGTCGCGTAGCTCATGCGCGCACTTTCATACTATTCCTACGAGCAGGCGCGCCTGCTCTAAGTGCGGGCGCGCACGGGTGGCTTTTGTCTCCGCAACTATTTTGTCACTCGCACGCATCAAGTCTACGGGTTAGTATGAAAGTGCGCGCACGTAGCGTAGCGACGCGACACCCGGGAGACTTTCTTGTCCTTGGGTTCGAAGACTAGCCCGCGACGCAACTGTCTCCTTCTCTATTGGTTTCAATGCAAGTGCGCGCACGGCGACAAATAAGTTGCCAATCGGCCAGTAGCAACTCAACCGTCGCCCGGGGTGATAGCGGTGATAGTGTGTACCTAGTAACGAAAATCCACATACGCTTCCTACTATCGATCTAATAGTTAATATCCTTAATATTATTAAAATACTTTTTAAAATGCCAGTAGTAGAAGAAGATATTGATAACTGTCATACAATAAAAATTTAAAAGAATATTCAGATGATCATGCTAAATCTTATTAAGCTTGGAGAGAAGTTTGCCAGCAGCTATTCTAGGTTTCCAGGTTTTTCCAAGTGTCAGCCTATCACTCCATAATGGATGCACGGTGCCCCTTTATTGCTTTTTATTTCGTTGTCGTCTTCGGCTTCTTTAGACAAGTGCACAGACCACAACCGCCTCTTCGAAATCCATGTTGATGACTGCGAGCAAAAATTGCAAAAAAGTTGTGTCGCTGTCGCTCTCGTGTGTGCATCTTTCGCGGCGAAGAGATGGCCGGCCGGCGATAGTGACAATTAAATTGCCGGGTAACTAAGTCACCCGTGCGTGCTAGCCCTTATCTTGTCATGCATAGAAGAGTCGTCAGGACAGGCACCAGTAGGAAGAGCCAAAGTCGTCGGTTATAATAATCCACGGAAAATACAAACGAAAACAACGAACCACAAACAGAAGCGAACAAAACGCACTGACTATAGTTTTTTTACCCTGTGACACTGACGAGACAGGACGAGACACGAGACAAACAAAGACAAAATGACAGACAGAAAGCATAGATTATTTTTGTTTGAGCGAGTGAGAAAAGTAAAAGATTTTGTTTATGGCCTTTAACATTATCCACTCAATCATTAAGTTTGACTTAATACTCTGAGGTAACTGGAGCTCTCACCCTGAATAAAAAAGTGTCGCCAGCAAATTTGACATTTATGTATGTAGTGGCTGTCAGCTGTCTCATATGACCATACGTATTTTTTTAAAGTGTAGGTGAGACGGAAGACAGCCACTGTGTTATTTGTGGTATTCAAAAAATTGTTCGTACTGCACTCTCCAGTTACCTCAGTATTAAGTCGAGCTTCATGCACTCAATGGTTCCTTGCCTCCCGGAGGCAAGTATTTTTACCCGCCCCAATGGTTCCTTGCCTCCTGGCAAGCTGACAGCTAATTAAAATACTTTAATTAATTATGTCAAATCACTCTCTGTTCCTATCCAACTTATACCAATCTTACACCCAATTGCAGGAAGCTCCATTAAAGTTAAAGCTTCATTAAATCTATTGCTGTCACTTTTTATTTCTTGACAACGAAAAGTGACAGAAATAGACTTAATGAAGCATTAACTTTAATGGAGCTTCCTGCAAGTGGGTGATAATCTAGACACCTTATTTTAATCGTAGAACAAGAAATTAGTCCAATTTAATAAAAATTTGGCGGATTATATTCGATTGAAGTTCGCCGACTTGCTTGCCTCCAGGAGGCAAGGAACCATTGCGTGATTTAGGCAATGTTATTATTATTATTATTATTTATAGGGGGGACGCCAGCGAAGCCGGACGGGTGATCAGTCACCTAGGTCGGGACCATTTCACCCAGTTCCCCAAGTCCCCTAAAAGCTGAAAAATCAGGGGGGAGGCGGGTTATCATTTACCCCACCGGCGTCGGACCCTCGAACCTACCTGTGCGCTTACAGTACCTGTTGAGTTGACTTATCGTTAACTTCTTTAGATCCTCTTCCTTAAGCTTGTCCGTTCCAAAGAGCTCCCAGCGCAGTGATGCGTACATCGGGCACTCTGCCATGAAGTGGTAGCTTGTTTCTTCTCTTTCTTTGCATTGCGGACAGATAGAGTCTTCTGTCCGTTTAATCACTGATAGGTGTCTGTTTAGTGGGCAGTGCCCAGTGAGTACACCTACAATCGTTCTTATATTTCTCCTACTCTGTTTCAGAAGTTCTCTAGTTTTCTTTTTGTCAACCGATTTGATGAAGATCTTAGACTGTCTGCAGTCCTTTCTTCTCATCCATCTTTGGTTGGCTTCCTTGACTGTTCTAATCTCGATAATGTTCTTAGTAATTCTATATGCGATTGGTAGTCTCGGTTCAGGGCCAATGAAGGGTGCATCAGCTCCTCCCCTGGCTAATTCGTCAGCTTCCTCATTACCTTCGTTACCCTCATGTCCGGGCACCCAGGCAACTTCTACCTCGACCAAGTTAGCAAGCTCCTGAATGCTTTGTTTGCATTCTTTTACCAAGGCTGAGGTAGTCTCCGTTTTGTCAAGGGCTTTGATGGCAGCTTGACTATCGCTATATATTATTATTTTTCCTACGTCATAATTGCCTATCTCACTTTTAATCGTGTTCGCACACTCCAGTATCGCGAATATTTCCGCCTGGAACACGCTGGCGTACTTGCCCAGATTAAAAGTAGTTCTTATAGTGTTGGGTTTAGCTATATATACCCCAGCTCCCGATAGTCCAGTTGACTCCTTTCTTGACCCATCTGTGTAGCATACTACAGTGCTATCCAGATTGTCATGTTCTAGTTTCCAGTCTTCTCTGGGTCTGATGCTTATTCTGTACTTTTTGTCAAAGATCCTTTCCTTTTTTATTAGGTCATTGTTGACCAGTATCATGGAAAGGTTTTCTTCGTACTTTTTCCCTATTTCAGCGTGACCTTGATCATTGTGCCTTCCTATCCATAGGTTAGTGCTTTTCAGCTTAAACCATTGTTCTGTAGCTTTCTTTTCGATTTCAAGATCTATTGGACTAAGGCCTAGTATCATTTCTAAGGCAGCCGTGGGAGTTGTTCTCATGGCTCCCGATACCATGATGCTAGCTAGTCTTTGTACCTTAGTGAGTTCTTTTTTATTGTATTCTAGTTTTGCCTTATGCCACCATGCTAGTGCTCCGTGAAGGATTCTCGGTAGGATGATTGCCCTATAGATCCATTGGACCACTTCGGGTTTCATGCCCCAGTTCCTGCCAACGGCTCTTCTGCACTGCATGAGAGCTGTCATTGCCTTTTTACTGGTTTCTTTTATGTGGGTCCTATAACTTAGGGTACTGTCTAAGACTATCCCTAGGTATTTAAACTCCTTTACTGTCTCGAGTTCTACGTTCTCAATGTTAATTGGGATCATGCTATCAATCTTTCTTTTGTTAGTGAACAACATCAGTTTGGTTTTGCTAGGGTTGAGGTTCAATCCCTTGTCCCTGCACCATCTCAATGTTGTCATAATTCCACTTCTCATTATATCTCTGACCACGCTTAGAACTTTGCCTCTTACAAGTAACAGGCCATCATCCGAGTATGCTTGGATGTATATATTCATAGCAGTGATTCTGGTTACTAGTTCATCTATTAAGATACACCAAAGTAGTGGAGACAGACAACCTCCCTGGGGAAAGCCTCTCCTGGCTTTGATGGTGTATTTGATATCTGCTAGTTCTGCTTGTATGGATCTGTGTTGTAGCATGTTGGTGATCCAACCTGATATTTGCTTTGTTACGCCATCTCTGTTTAGTGCCTCCACGATGGATTGCGCAGACGCTTTATCAAAGGCGCCTTCGACATCAAAGAAGCACGCTAGGGCGTATTCCTTGTTTGTGATTGATCTTTCCACTCTGACTGCCATGTTGTGGAGGGCTGTCTCAATGGATTTCCCTTCCATATAGGCATGTTGATTGTCATGTAGTGGTCTTTTACTTTTGCCTATGGTTTCTCTTATGTGTCTATCTAGTATCTTTTCCAGTGTCTTCAGTAGGAACGAGGAAAGGCTGATGCATCTGAAGGACTTCGCCTCCTGATACGTGGCCTTCCCTGGTTTCGGTATGAAGACGGCCCTGACTTTTCTCCAGCAACTAGGTATATAGTTAGTTGCTAGGCTGCTTCGATATAGAACTAGGAGGTCCTCCTTTATAAACCTTAAAGCGGCTTGTAGCATCTTTGGGAAGATGCCATCTGGCCCTGCTGCTTTATATGGTTGAAAGGAAGAAATACTCCACGCTAACATGTCCTCTGTAACTACTTTTCTAACCTCCCCCTCGCCATCTGATAGATTATCTGCCGACAGAGTGTTCATCTCCTCCTCTGTATGCTCTATACAGTCCGGAAAGTGGGTGGCCATCATTTCAGTAAGTATTTCTTTAGGGTCCACTAAGATAGTGTCATCTTTTTTAAGACTTCCTAGTTTACAGGTGTTGTCTTTTGCTAGCATCCTCACTAACCTGGCCGATTCAGGTTGTCCAGAGATGCCTTCACAAAAGGCTACCCATCCATTTCTGCTTTCTTTTCGGCTTGTGTACTTGAAATTATTTCGCTCTTCTCTGTACTTGTTCCAGCTCTCGTCGTCGTCCTTTTCTAGGGCAATTCTGAGTGCCTTCTTGGTTCTTTTCCTTAATTTCTTAAGTTCTTTGTTCCACCAGGGTTGTCCCTTCCCTGACTTAACTTGTTTTAGCGGACAGGCCGATAGATAGGCTTTCGTAAGGGCCTTTTCCAGTCTGTCTGCTTCTTTTTCGATTTCTACTGTGTTATTAATTAGCCTGCCATTACCGGGTTTCCATTCATTCATTTCTTGATCGAATTTTTCCCAGTTGGTTTTCTTATTGTTTCTATAGCTTACAGTTTCGACTTGACAAGTCAAACTGTAGGTGATTCTGCGATGGTCCGAGAAGGAGTGTGAGGTGTCAACCCTCCAGTCCTTCATCAGATGACTTTCTTCTCTGGACATAAGTGTTATGTCCAATACTTCTTTTCTTGTTCTTGTGACGAACGTCGGTGTGTTACCTACATTCATTATTTCTAAGTTAGTACTAAGGATATATTCAAGTAATAAGTTACCCTTATTGTTGCAGTCTGTGCTGCCCCACACCGTGTGGTGAGAGTTTGCGTCACAGCCTGCCACAATGGGGATGTCCATACCTCTATATCTCGCTATTGTTTCTTCTAGGCGTGTCCCTGGTGGCTCATAGTCCGTCTCACTCGGGATGTAGACCGACATGAAGACCATCCTTTTCCTGCGCCCATCTGCTCCACATATTGTGACTATAGCTGCCGTAAGATCTCTGTAACATTCAACTTCTATTAAGCCTAACGCCCTTGCCCTTTTGCTGACATATATGCATGTCCTAGGATTCGACTCACCATCCCGACAGTAGATGGTAGTCCCTCCCAGACATCCGATGCCAGCCACACGGCCTACAGTGTTAACATAAGGCTCTTGTAGCAGGGCGATGTCTATGTCATTTGTAACCACGAATCTGCAAAGCTCGGTCATGGCTTCGCGGCAGTGGTGCAAATTTAGCTGAAGTATCTTTATTTTTTTTTGTTTATGTGTTTGTGTTTTGTGTGTGTTGTTGTGCATGTTGAGTGTTACTGTTTGTGTTTGGTGGTTGCGTGAGTCTTCCTGAACCCTAATGATTCGCCCCCGAGGTCGTGCACCTCTGGGCATCGGGTGATGTGCCAGAAGGTGCCGACTCCAGGATGCTTGTCACAGGGTCCGGGTTCATGCTTGTAGCATGTGGGTTGGATCCGCCGAAAACCAGGGAACTGGACCTCAGGGGCTGTGGGTCGCGTCTTGACGCCTCACAGTTGTCCCCGCAGTCTCTGCCCCGATCGCCAGGCGGCCCACATGTTTGTGTATGTGTGCGTGTGTTGGCGCTTGTGGTTGGGTGCTCTGTACGAGTAACTGTGTTTGAGGCAGAGCACCCCGTCTGTGGATGTCTACCCCCCTTCCCCGCTCGTAGGACCCTTGCCTGAACTCTGGTGAGCTCATAATGGAGCCAGGCATGGTCCTTACTTTCCCCAAATACTTCGTTCGGGACACCCAGAACCAGCCGAGATCCCGTCGCCAACTTCTCCCCGTAGAGGAGGGTCCACTCTTGGATCCTCAACTCCTCCTGGTGCTCGTTGGCGAGTTTAAGGAGCGTTAGGGCGTCGGCGTGGTTCTCCTCGCTTCCAGGCAGCCACACAGCCACTCTGCTTCTGTTGAGGGGCCTAACTTCGAGCGTAGCGCCCTCGTACTCCCCCAGGTCGCAAGTAAGAATCCACTCCCTTGCCTCAGTCGTGTATGGTGTCACAAGGAAAAATCCTTCCGACACCAGACCCGACGTAGCGAAGGCAGTGGATCGTCCCTTGTCCCCCTCTATCCGGGCTAGCAGCCTCTCTCTGATGAGACCCACCAGCTTCTTCCTGATGTGAGCCGCCGCAGCCTCGTCCACCCTGGCCCCATCCCCCCGGCACACATAGACGGCGAGATCGCTCTGCTCCTTGGCGGAGCCTCGCGGTCCCTCCACCCAGTCGCTGCCGCGGTTCTGCCGCTTGGGCGGACGCTGCTGCGACGGTCCTTCATCAGGATCCGTCCCCTGTCTCTTAACTTTGGGTGGCCGTTGTCGCTTCTCGGTCCCAGAGCCCGCCGGGTTAGTTGGCGGGACCTGCGATCCAGAAGTTGTTTGGCCCCCCTTTAGTTTCAGAGCGAGCTTGCGCTTCTCTCGCTTCCACATGCTTTTTGTCATCGTCTGCCACCGGTTGTCATTGCCGGAACCACTGTCCTCATCCTTTTTAGGGGACGGGGTTGGAGACTCCAGCAAGACATCCTCTTTTATCTCCTCACCACTTCTTAATCTGAGAGACGCGTCAAAAGCTCGTGGAAGTGACTCCTCACTTTCGGCGCGTCTGCCAGGCTTTAAAAATGAATTTACTTCTAAATCTTTATTGTTTTTTGTATTTGCTGAATTAGTTTCCATATTGGTCCCACGAATAGCGAGGGATCTAAACGGTCCGCCCGAGCAGAGCCCCGCTTGCCCGGGTAAGGCCACTTACTGCTCCAGGATTGCCATCTCGCTGGAGAGACACTCGTTTGAGACCAAGCACCCCCTTGGCCACGCATCCTTCGGCACGGTACGTCTTACACCTTGGATTGGGTGCCAGATTATCTGCCACCACTGTAAGCAATTTCCTACTGAAGAGAGAAATTACTTACAGTGGCGCCCGGGGTGCACCGTCCCCTCCACTGTTCTTCCCAGTCGATGCGAACATGAACTGGGACGAACAGCAGGTGAGCACTCGTGGAGGTTCTATCTGGCCTTACACCCCTAGGCAATGTTAGCTAAGTATGGAAAAATAAAATATAAAAATATAATTAAATATATTGTACTAAATATGTTGTAATACATTAATATATACTTGTTATGCCCTCAATACCCATAAAAAGTATATATTTAAAATTTATCTACTGATTCTTTACTTACATTTTTATATCTTTAATTAAACAGTGTGATAAAACTTTGACCAGTGTGTGTTGCCAGTAATGACCTATGGAAGTGAGACGTGGTCTTTTACTATGGGTCTCATAAGAAGGCTCAAAGTCACCCAGCGAGCAATGGAGAGAGCGATGCTTGGTATTTCCCTGCTCGATCGAATCAGAAATGATGAGATCCGCAGGAGAACTAAAACGACCGACATCGCTCGAAGGATTGCATCATTGAAGTGGCAGTGGGCGGGACACATAGCGCGGAGAACTGATGGCCGTTGGGGCGGAAAGGTTCTCGAATGGCGACCGCGTACCGGACGACGTTCCGTGGGCAGGCCCCCTACAAGGTGGACCGACGATCTGGTCAAGGTCGCGGGAAGCCGCTGGATGCGGGCAGCGCAGGACCGATCGTTGTGGAGATCCTTGGGGGAGGCCTATGCCCAGCAGTGGGCGTCGTTCGGCTGACATGATGATGATGATGATGATGAATTAAACAATATTTTTCTAAAAGAGAGTTATCTTTTTTTTACTTTTATCTAATAACAACATTGTAAACTATTATTTAAACACAAATTGGTCTGTAATAATTGTTTATTTATTAGTATTTATTGCATTTTTTAACAAGAAACCGGTAAAATATTTCCTTTTCTGCAACTTCAACTCGCTGTTTCTAATTAAATCGTAATAAAAATCCATCTACAAATCATACAATCTTATTGCAAATTTAACTAGCATTATAAATCAATAATATATAATTAGTTTTTATTAAATCCTTCTAGTTTTTGAGTAAAACTTAATTTAAAGCCGAGCGAGCGAAGCGGAGCGGAGCGGAGCTGTGCTGAGGAACCATTGCCCCGTAAGCATATTTAAGCGTGCGTAACCATTGAGTGGTTAAGACACATGAAGTTTGACTTAATACTGTTACCTCAGTATTAAGTCGAGCTTCATGTTATGACATTACCTTGTATACAATTTTTGACAGCTGAGTTTAAAATGCGACATCTATTGATGAAAAAAAGTTCTAAAATTCCTACCTGTCAGAAAAACGCTCATTGTGTGTAGCAATTTGAAGCGCTACTCGTGTCACTACGATGGTACTGAGAACTAATTTTGACGTGAGATTGTGACAGCCGCGAGATTTTTAAGTCTTTATTTTATTTTGTGTTATTTCGGTGTGATTTCGTATTTAATTCTAAAAGTTATTAAGAAAGTAAAGCTCATAAACATGAAGAAATGTGTGATTTGTAAAACTCGGTACGAAAAAGGGAGTAAAACGTCATTTCACAGGTGAGTGTATTAAATTGTTGTTTTAGTCAAAATTGATCTAAAATTGTGTGTAAAGCGTTTGATTACTATCTGAAAATTGTTTGCAATGATATCTTATCAATATCTAGGCATAATAATGATGAGTTTTGAGAGAATTATTAATGATTAAACGAACTTACCTGTAAGTGAAGTTCTATCATAATTATACGAAGTGCTTCGTCCGAAGAGATTAGTAACAATGAGTATTATATAAACACTATGTAGTAACGCGTAAGTGACACCACTTCAGCACTGTAGTTGAGAAAATATAGGTAGAAATATAAAGTTTTGCACTAGCAACACACATTCCCGCCAAATGTAAAATAAAAATTTCGTAAAGCGCCCTCTTTGTTAGTTTTCCCGCGCCCGGTCTCACAATTTCAGCTTCATTAAGTTCAGAGATTTTGATATTTCCTACATCAAGGGAATTCTGTAAGAATTAGCGGGAGGGTGGGTGTTACTAATCTCTTCGGACGAAGCACTTCGTATAATTATGATAGAACTTCACTTACAGGTAAGTTCGTTTAATCATTAATTATACTCGTGCTTCGTCCTCAAGATTAGTAACAATGAGTATTATATAAACACTATGTAGATTTTGAGAGAACGCAGGAAATATCAACAAATAACACAACATATTACGACGATAATTGTTTGTTTATCATATTTGTAAGTAATCAAGAACCGAATGCACATAATAAAAAACAAAATCGTTTTTATAATGAACAAAGGGTTCGTGCTAATTCAGTGTTATCATTATTCTCCAAAAGAGGTCTATTATAAAATTTGGCAAAGGTGAAGGAATTGCCGCTCCATCCAGCCGTTTTTCTAGTAACGTCTAAATTCACTCCGAGCTTATGTGCAGCAGACGAACTGGCATGTCTTGTACTATGCGATGAAAAAATTGAGACATCAATTCCACTAGCTTTAATTGTATCCTTGATCCACCGGCTTATAGATTGGGTGGAAACACAGTTGTGTGGTTTGCGAATAAATAATTGTTTTTTCTTAAATCTTTGGTTTTTTCTATGTACCTACATTTCAAGAGTTTCAGCAGGACATATTTCTGGACGTTGACTATAAAAGGGTAAATAAAGAGTTGGTTGATTTATACTGCCTTTGAAGTTTTGATTAAGTCTGTTATTTTAATAATTATTTGATCTTGTTGAAAAATAATTTGATCACATTTTATTTTTGATAAGGTTTGTACCCTATGGGCTGTGATGTGACAAGTGCTAGTAATGTAACATATTTCTTTGACAATTGCACAAGATTTAACTTATCATTAGGATATATAGATGCTAAATATGTTAATACTACACTTGGATCCCAAGTAACATTGCAGCGTGGCAGCGGGGGCCTTCATTTATATACTCCTTTACAAAATCGTATGATCCTGTCCTGTCCTGATCCTGAGAAGTGCAGACCTATGGCTGTTAATGGTTCCGTATTGACCACCATCATTAAAAATCTTTGTAAGAATGACAATTGGAACTGAAGGGTTATAAATGCTAGCATTATTTTCAATACAAAATGAATACCACCGCTTGTAGCAAACATCGTACTGTTGTAAAGTGTTAGACGATAGCGATGCCAACGTAATGTCTAATGCAGATTCTGGGACACAGCGTTGGTGTAGCGCTGTCCGGACAAAATCCCGGCAACCAGGGTAACGTGCGCCTGCATGTTGCGGCTGCTGGACGAAGGGATGATAGATGATAACGTCATAAAGATATAGTTTTATAACATTCGAAACAAGTAGTTGGCAAAATAGGGGATGTCGAAAAACCATATAACTTTATCGACCCCATTTAAGTGTGGGAATTGTATGTCGCCCATACGATTTATAAAGCCGATTGCGGTGGTAGATTTTATCTACTTGAAGCAAAATGTAATGCTCATAACAATTATTTGTAAAAAAAAAAATCAGAGCGAAGTATACTGCCAATAGTTTTGATTGATATGAAACTTTTTCATCGTCAGTCCAGCGACCCTAGACACGATGTATTGAGTATTGAGTATTGACCCCTAGCGGAGTAACATGCAGCTCCCCAACTTGTTGAGGCGTCAGAGAATGTTTCTGAAGTAGGTATACCTTTCATTTCTAATTCTATGTGTGGAATGATAGGTCCTTATATATATTTATATAGGTAATAAAGAATCTGATAAATTCATGTAGATATTTATGATAATCATTACCTACTAGGTTGTTTTTATAATTATTGTAAAACCGGTAATAAGTATAAAAACTTGCATCATTTTATTTGGTACATTTTCTTTTTTCTGGTGATCATTCAATCTGCCATTTACGTGTGTTAACTCAAAACATCGGCATGAATTTGAGGGTAGGTATATTTTTTTAGTTTTCACCTCGTTGATTAAATAAAGGCTTTTAATACAGATTAGGTTACTTTTATAATTTGTTATACATTCATCGCACGATATGTATATTTCAATCTATGGAGGCATTAAACGATACAAGTTTAATGAGAATCTGAATGTCCTCTAGTTTGCTTTGTTGACATAAAAAACTGCGATATGCAAGTTAAAAAAATTGATGTATTGGGATATCAAATTATTACAAAATTGGTAACCAATTAATCCATGACAAAATATTAGGGTCTTTCGTTACGAGTGACCACTAAGTACATATAAAAGAAAATAGCAAAGCCTGCAAGCAAAACGTACCGGGTTTACGGCCGATGACTCGGTCCTGGTCGTTGCAAGTAATTCATCGAGGGTGCTCCGCGACGATATGGCGGCGGTGGCGGCGGTGGCTGTGCGCTGCACGCCGCTGGCAGCTGGAAGCGCGGCTTCGGGCCCGGTGTCTGCCTGCACGCTGGAGCCCGCGCCTTCCAGTTTAAATCCTTGTTTGAAGTAGGTACTTGACGACTTCAACGACTTTTTCAAAACAGCGAACTTAAGATCTGAATCAGATTTGGTAACTGTCTTCGCCGTTTTTACAGTTTCAGCCAAATTGTCCCCGAACAAGTATTTATCTACTTTCGTAGATGATAACTGATCTTGCAGTTCTTTTCTTACGGAGTACAAACAGAAATTTCTTCTTGCTTCAGTCTCAGAATGTTGTATGTCGCAAAATATTTTGCCGACATCCATCAAATCTTTTATTAATTTAAGATTTTTCCTTTCCGCAGAAAGTTCCTCCGAGATTATTTTGCTTAATCCAGAAATGCCAGCAGCGGCAAATCGCTGCTCGCTCGCAGAAACAAATTTCTGCCTAGCCTCTATGGCTTTGTCTCTTTTTATGACTTGTTCGTTGACGGCCGCTTTAATTTCGGCATTGAGTTCCTGTATATATAGTGTCTTATCTATGGCATTGAGTAAGGGTGCGGAAATATTCGGACAATTTGCAGGCACCAGGTACTTTTTTACAAGTTCCTTACGAATATCATTGTTGCCCAAACCAGATGTAGCAATATTATTGAATCTGGTAGCTAATTCTTTATAAATGTCTAGTCCGTATTCAACGGTAAATGATGGGTCTTCGCCAAGTATTTTTAAAATTTCTAAATCTACCGAAGTTTCGGTTTGAGCACTCGGCTCAGCCGTAGCACTTGGGTTTGCCTCTCGAATAATTTCATTTCTTTGCGTATTATCGGCTATTGATACTAAATCAATTGTGTCAATAATGATATTTGGATTTTCTTTAGGTTCCACAATAAATTATTGAATGAAATGAGTGCTATGCCAAGGTGTTTAATTCTTCGATGAGAAGAATTCAGGAAAGAAAACATAAAGAAAAGAGGGTATTCAAAGAATACAATTCAATTAATTTAATATTTTATTCCAATATTGTGATCATTAGCAATTTAATGCGAGATGAATCATATATGATACATTTTATTCAGGATACCACAGCATGCGACGAGCTAGCCCTACAGGCTACTCTGCTACATGACTTTGTCTTTTGCGTTGGATTAGCCCTTATGACTATCCTGAAGCCATGATGCAAATTTTGCTGGTACCATGCGGCGAGGTAACCCTGCAGGTTACTCTGATGCATGTTTCGTTCATATTTGTAGTTATTGCATAATTGCGTTGAATTCGTCCCAAAATACTATTCTGATACCAATTTTGCTATACCATGCGGCGAGATAACCCTGCCGGTTACTCTGATTCACGTTTCGTTCATATTTTAGTTATTGCATAATTGCGTCGGAGTAGTCCTTATGACTATCCTAGTGCAAACTTTTCCATACCATGCAGCGAGATAACCTTTTTTTTTTTTTTTTTATTAGAGTGAGGAGAATGCGTTCTTTATGCATACCATATGGTTATGTTGGACTCGGTTAGCAGTGGCCTTCCACTACCAACTAAACTCCTCACTTTTATCCCTCGTGGGCTACCAAGGTCTAGCGGGAACCGGAAGAGACTCGCGCGCTGCAGGTTACTCTGATGCACGTTTAGTTCATATTTGTCGTTATTGTATAGTTATATAAGGTCCTTCTTAAATAGTGCACATAATTTTAAGGGGTCAATGTACTCATGCATACAAAAAACTTTTACTATGGTATCAACATTGAAATCGCGAAAAAAAAAAACAGCTGTTCCATACATTTTGATCTATGCGATTTAAAATTTTCTATTGAACAGCTGATTCTTTTTTCGCGTTTTCAATGTTGGTACCATAGTGATGCGTGAGTACATTGACCCCTTAAAATTATGTGCACTATTTAAGAAGGACCTTATATAATTGCGTCGAATTAATCCCAAAGACTATTCTGATGCAAATTATAAAAAACCATGCAACAAGTTAGCCCCAAGGGCTACTCTGAGCACGTTTTATGAACATTTTGTATAAAATTTTAATGTAGGTAGGTAGACACAATTAAAAGGAAACTCATTTTACTTACTGTTTGAGTCCTCCCGGGGAACCGGCGTTAGAGCCCGAGAGCTTCGTCTAGACGAAGTGGCAGACGAACTAGAAGATTTACTTGAATTACTAGAACTACCTACTAGAAGTTAAAGCCAATATATTTTTATTGCGCGAATGTTTTACTTGTCTTAGAGTTTGCGCAACTTGTTGACAATATATTCTAAATTAAGATCACCGGATCTTTTCGACATGGTTCAGCACAAAAGTAGGAACTTATGTATTTGTGTGAAGCGGTTGAGCACTTAATTGCGAATGAAGCTGAAATTGTGAGACCGGGCGCGGGAAAACTAACAAAGAGGGCGCTTTACGAAATTTTTATTTTACATTTGGCGGGAATGTGTGTTGCTATTGCTAGTGCAAAACTTTATATTTCTACCTATATTTTCTCAACTACAGTGCTGAAGTGGTGTCACTTGCGCGTTACTACATAGTGTTTATATAATACTCATTGTTACTAATCTTGAGGACGAAGCACGAGTATAATGTAAAAAATGTTTTGTTTATAATTCACTAGTGATTGACAAATTCTTATCGATAAAATGTCGATATTCAATACCAAAAGTTGATAGAGCTCAGGCTGATTCAGTAGCTGTTGTACACCCGTCTTTCGGCATTATGGTAGTACCTAGCTCTCCGCCCGCGTCTTCGCCCGTGTGAACTACACGACGTTATCCCGTGGGAATGTGATATTTTTGCGGAATAAAAAGTAATAAGTAGCCTATGTTCCTCTCCAGGCAACAAAATATCTGTGTCTCAAATTTCAGCCAAATCTATTCAACCGTTATGGCGTGATTGAGTAACACATACTTCCTATTTTTATAATAAATCGACCTTGCATAGCATATTGTAGGGTCGACCTAGGTTTTTTTTTATGCTACTAATATTTTTTTTTAAAGAAGTAGTTTAGTTTTATGTTTAATTATTAATCCTAAAACTAAACTAATTAATTATTAATCCTAAAACTAAACTACCTCTTTTAAAAAATATGGGTAGCATAAAAAAATAAAACCTGGGTCGACCCCACATGCCATGCGAGGTCGATTTATTAGACAATTGAAATTCGAGTCTTATAATACGTATACAGAAAATAGTCGTGGTTTTAGTAATAAATCTTTTTTTATTTAAATTTTTACTTTTTTGCATTCACAATGCAATTTTTATCATAAAAAAGCCAGCGTCCCATCGGAGCTGGTTGTGAGACGGGTCGATTTTTTCTAAATACTTTACTTTCCATTTTTCTATGATAAAAATCTTTTTTGTTTTAAATTACACTTGTAGATCTTAATTAAAATTTGATCAATTATTTTTGCAGATTTCCTACCGAATTCACGCTGTATAGCCAGCGTTAATTTCATCAATGTGAAGATATTACTACCCCCACACGCGAAAGAAATACCTTTCCAGATATTTGACAATCGCTAAAGAAGAAATTACTATGGCAAGTTATTTAAATTTTTACTTTTTTGCATTCACAATGCAATTTTTATGGTGGAAAAATGAAAAATGAAGTATTTAGAAAAAATAGTGGTTGTGAGACGGGTCGATTTTTTCTAAATACTTCATTTTTCATTTTTCCACCATAGAAATTGCATTGTGAATGCAAAAAAGTAAAAATTTAAATAACTAATATTATACATATGCGGAACTATGGATATTTCTTTGTTTGTTACTCAATTACGCTGTAAGACCTAGACAGATTTGGATAAAATTTGGTACACAGATAGATCATAACCCTGGAGTAAAACAGAATAGTTTTCATCACTGTTAAAGGTTTCCTATGGATGACATTCCTGAAGTCTACGCAGACCATATTCGTAATTAGCAACCCAGAAAACCATGAAATCGATACTCATATTACTATATTTAAAATGTCGAGTCCGCCATCTTGGATCTTAAAATAGATGTTATATTCGTAATCGGGACCCCCGAAAACCATGTATCCAACACCCATATTGACTTTATTTAAAATGTCGAATCTGCCATCTTGGATATCGAAATAGATGTTATATTCGTTATCGGCACCCCCGAAAACCATTTATTCGATACCCATATCAATTTTTTTGAAATGTCGAGTCCGCCATCTTGGACCTCGAAATAGATGTTATATTCGTTATCGGCACCCCCGAAAACCATTTATTCGATACACATATCGATTTTTTTGAAATGTCGAGTCCGCCATCTTGGATCTCGAAATAGATGTTATATTCGTAATCGGCACCCCCGAAAACCATTTATTCGATACCCATATTGATTTTTTTTTAAATGTCGAGTCCGCCATCTTGGATCTCGAAATAGATTTACGATTTCTGGCCTCCTCCTCGATGCTGGACTACGCTGGTTGTAATTTTTAGGAAAAGACTTCGTACACAAAATGGTTATACTATATAAAATTTTACAAAAAGGCAACGATAAAATTAGATACTGGATTTATATTTAAAAGTCAAAGTGTAAAAGTATGTAAAAAACGTTTACTTGAATAATTATTATTATATTCAAAATAAAAATCATCAAAAAAATATTTTATGCATATTGATGTTATGTAAAATGTGATAATAAAATGCGACACTCCTGACCGGTGTGTCCCCAGCGAGTGTATGGCAGATGGGGACGCTACCGCCCCTCTCTCGCCCCGCGAACCCCGCACGATTGCTCTGTCTAGACGTGTCCGTGGCCGACTGTAGGGAAGGGAAATATATAGACTGTGGTTTTATTATAAGTATATAGAAATAAACATTCTATTTATGATCATTAGCGCAAATGTTGTTATTGCAAATGAATATTCGATGAAATGAACATTCTATTTTACGATCATTAGCGCAAACGTTGTTATCGCAAATGAGTACCTACCTATTCGATTAAATGAAAATGATGTCAATCGATATTATACAACGTATTTTCTTAAACGTTGTTCGAATTAGTAAAATTCGATCAAACGTTGTTTCACCAAACAAGGGTAAACCCTTTTTAAGAAGGTAAATACTATCTATATTTTAATATAGATCAATCAGCTCTAAAATTAAAATAGTAATATTTTCTTTTATGAAATAGTATGTTTAACGTAACATAACCCAAAAAATTTAAATCGAATAATATTTTAGTTCAAGATAAAAACCTAGGTACGAGGAAGTAAACAATTCAGATGAAATTGTGGATTAAGAAACATTGCAGACTGGAAATAAGGTTGGAGACGAAGACAGACGGTGATGGTCTTGACGATTTCGAAGATCTACTAGAATCGAAAAGGTTTGTCGAATTTATAAATGTGAAAGTTTAGATGTTTGAATGTTTGTTACTCAATCACGCCAAAACGGCTGAAAGGATTTGGCTGAAATCTGGGACAAAGATACTTTGGAACATAGGCTACTTTTTATCCCGAAAAAATGTCACATTCCCGCGGGATAACGTCGTGTAGTCCACGTGGGCGAAGCCGCAGGCGGAAAGCTAGTCTAACTATAAAGAAATACCATCAAGAAGACAAAAACTAACAGTGAGTGATTAGAAATTAGAATTGAAGATAATGTATCATTGATAAATAAAAAGATGATGTTTTTAAAGATATTTTAAATAATGTAATCAGCTAATCAGTATCAAATAATATCTTAATTCAATAGCACTATTTACATGTATTATTTTATACTATGAGATTTTCTATTGCATAAATGAAATGAGAATTTAATAAATAAACTTTTTTAATGAAAAAAATAGCAGCAGTTACATTTTTTAGATAAAATACTCTTAAAATCCTGTTGTCAATATTTAGAAAAACTAGGTTTTTTGCGATCTTTATTTTTGGATTTGCAATTTTTTGTTTGAAACCTGGAATCTAGGTATAAGTTTTAAGAAAAAGTTCGAAATTGTTCAATAAGATTAAAAAAAATAATATTTTTCGTTTTTTTTCTGAGAAGATTTACCTTGGATATTAATACTTTTTATTTTATTTTTCTCTTTCACCCAAGGTTGCCTGGTAGAGATTGCTATATAGCAATAAGGCCGCCTTTTGTGTGTTTACTTTTGTTTGTAATTTCTATGTATTTTGTCCTTTTTATGTGCAATAAAGTCTTTTATTATTATCTCCTTTATTACATTTTAAATACTTACAAAATTATATTTCTAAACATTAAATTTTTACAATGTATAACACTAAAAAATATAACATTTAAAAATACAAAAATGCAGTTCCCCAACGGCAGCAAGATCAGGGTCCCGGCTACCGATGGTTAAGGATCCAGAGACAGGAACCTTCTCACTATACGGGCCGTGTCCAGAAGTACTGCCTTCTGCATCTGACTCCCGATCCATCCACCTAACGCAAGCCTCTTAAGGTGTTTATCGAGGCTCTTGGCTATCAGACCATGGGCGGATATGACTATCGGAACAATAATTGCTGAATCAATGTCCAACATGTCAACAATCTCGAAAATCAAGATATTTGTTTTCTTTATCTTTTGTCAGCTTTCACAAGGTTGTCGTCATGGGGAACAGTGACATCAACAATTATTGCGCGGCGTTCGTGTCGATCTATCAATACAATATCAGGCTTGGGATATTAGCAATATTGGGATCGATCTATCATTACAGACAGGACTATTGTAGCTAATAGCTACAATAGTCCTGTCTGTAATGATAGATCGATCCCAATATAATGTGGCATGGCTATTTTCAAGGACCTGTTCTGGTGCATACCTGTAGTACGGCACCTCGGATGCTACAAGACTATGTTTCAGAGCAAGTTGTTGGTGTATTATCCTGGCCACTTGGTTATGTCTATGCAAATACTCACCGTTTGCGAGACGAGAACAACCGGAGATTATATGCCTAAGGGATTCACCCGGGCGATGGCACGCTCGGCAAATATCTACTGTGCCATCCCTTAGGATATACTTTCGGTAGTTATTCGTCATCACAACCTCATCCATAATTGCACAGACAAAACCTTCGGTTTCACCAAAAAGATCACCGAAACGGAGCCAGGATACTGAGGCTAATAAATCTACGTCAGGCCCATGAAGAGCCCGGTAGAATCTGCCATGTAACTCCTTGCTTTGCCACACAGTGCTGCGGTCGGAAGTACTAAGTACTACAGGTTTGCGCCAGTTTTCTTTTGCTAAAAATAGAGGAGTCAGTCCATTGTCAACAGCAACTACATCTCTATGAGACCCCATATCGACTTGGAGAAAATACTCCCTAAGATTGCATATCTCGCGGTTATGCAATGTCTTAGCATTTAAGAAGCCACGACCACCGCACTTCCGCGGGATATACAATCTCATGGTCGATGAACGTGGGTGATGCATGCGGTGTGCTGTTAGCAATGTACGAACTTTTCTATCTAGGGCATCCAGTTCAGTTTGAGTCCATTTAAGTATGCCAAAGGAATACATCAGTACCGGCATGACCCATCCATTGTATGCACGAACCTTGTTTCCGCCAGACAAAAGACTTTTAAGGACTTTTGAAAGGCGCCCCAAGAAACGCTCACGCAACGATTGTTTCATGTCAGCATCGTTGATGCCTAATGCCTGTGACATACCTAAATATTTATAGGTTTCGTTTACGGAGAGAGATCTAAGATGAATAGAATCCGAGAGTTGTATACCCGTAGATTCCATTATCTGACCACGCTTTACATGCATGACTGCACATTTGTCCACACCAAATTCCATTTTAATGGCATTACTGAAAGCTTCAGTAACTTTTAGTAACGCTGTCAAATGAGAACTGCTATGGGCAAATAGTTTCAGGTCATCCATGTACAGCAGGTGTGATATTATTTGACCATTTCTCCGTAAACGATAGCCTAACCCTGAACTCTCGAGAAGTGTACTCAGAGGGTTCAAGGCCAGACAGAACCACAATGGACTCAAACCGTCACCCTGGAAGATACCTCGCTCTATTTTTATAGGATCGCCCTGACCTAGAACCCGTCGAGATCCTGGATAGAAAAGGACCGTTCTCCAATTTCGCATGCACGATATCAAGAAAGTGCGTAGAGTTGTATTTATTTTATACAACTCCAGCACCCTCATGAGCCACGAATGCGGCACGGAATCATAGGCCTTCTTATAATCTATCCAGGAAGTCGACAGGTTCTTTCGGTTTCGACGAACCTGTTGGTTAATAGCCATGTCAATGAGGAGTAGCTCCTTAGTACCACGGGCCCCATTCCTACATCCATTCTGAGAGGCGACCATAATAGAATTTTGATCAATGTGTTTATTAATCTTCGACCTCAAAATGGACGTAAGAATTTTATAAATTGTTGGCAGACAGGTGATAGGTCTATAGTTTTTGGGGTCCGCAGTACTACCAGATTTATGGAGCAGATGGGTTATGCCTGTTGTCATAAATTCTGGAAGCGATCGAGATAATAAAGCACATTGAAATTGAGATGCTAAGCAAACGTGCGAGCTAGGTAACCATTTATACCAGAAATTGTGCAGTCCATCCGGGCCTGGAGATTTCCAGTTGGGTAAGGAACGAACTGCACAAACTACGTCTTGGTAGTCAATGGTTACTTCATTCATATCAGGTATAAGCTCACACGAACGCTCAACATCCTCCATCCACGCGCCTTCAGAGTGAGTGACAGGCACGGACCAGATGTTGTGCCAAAAAGAAATCATGGCATCATCATCCGGCCGATGCATATCAGTATCACTCTGATCCGATCGCTCCCAGGATGCATAAACACATCGTTGATCTCTCTCGAACATGCGGTTCTGAGTAAAGCGATCGACTCGCACCCTATACCTTCGAATACGATTAGCCCATGCACAAATTTTCTGCTTCAGGAAGTCGATGCGCTCTGTGACACATGAAATATAATTTTGAGGACTAATACCAGTCCCCAAGAATGCACGTTTCACAAAGCGCATGACCCTAGGGCGCATGTTGCCCTCCCTAAAGCAGCTGAGCTTACCGATGAGTACCCTAGCCTCACTGATACGACGCTCAATCCTACACTGCCAGGCTGGTATAGCCAGGCGAGGGCGTGTTGCTGTGTCAGTATTTGGAAGTTTTACATGAGCAACACGACAAGCTGTAATAGCCGCACAGTACAGGATCGAATGAGTATCAGCCAGGTCTTCACTACTATCAAAGTAATTTGGTAGTAGCAAATCTAAAGCACACATCAGCGCCCTATTTTTTTTGTGCATGGGAAAACGCGGAAGCCGAGGTCTAAGGTGAACCGAAGTCGATCGAAATTCCCGAACTACATCTTCAAGAGTACTCCTCAATATATCATTGTATTGGGGACTTACAGTAGTAACCATATCATCTCCACCATCACTATCAGCAATGCCAGCTTGCAATGTGGCCGCGGCAGAAGCTTGAGTTGCCGTCTGCGATGCAGTAGTAATGATACGGTTACGTTGCACCTCTGTACGGAGCCGATCAAGTACCGAGTCATCCAACAAGTGACCCCGTTGAATGGCTCGCACCTGATCCGACAGTCGTTGAGCCGAAACGTTGATTGATGGTTCAAGAGCCTGAAACAGAGAAAGCATCCGAACACGATACGCAGTAAGATTAGTTCCTGCCTCTGTTGCCTCAAAATATGCGCGCTTGACATTTTCATTGATGGTAATTGTCCATCGCATGCGCTGCACTCCACCGGGAGCGGGGGCCCTGACCGGAGCCGATTGCCCCAAAAGCCCCAAACTCTTCGGTGGCCGGCCCCTCCTCCGGCGTACAGGTGGTGGCGACGTCGGCGGAGAGAAGTACTCGTCACTATCGCTCGACGCAACTGCAGAAGTCGGCTGAACACACGGCACAGAGGTAGTTGGCGCAGTTGCCGACAACTGCGAGGCGGAGCGAGGTGACGAGCCCGGAGGTGGTAAGCGTGCTGCTCGGCTTCTTGTCAACATTTACAACTTTCACAGATTTCTTCATTCATATCCCTTTTAATTTTGTTTGAATTATTTTGGATATGTCATAGTGATGACATTTGTCATACAGATTCATTATTAATAGGTACTTTTAATATGTTCTTGTAAAATGTATCTTCCTTTTGTTTTTGATATTGTTGTTACAGGGTAATAAATATACAGTAAATGTGAATTTTGACCTTTGAATAAAATATAACTTAATAAAATACAATAGAATGGGAAAAGAATGACCTGTCACGTTGACTTTTATATTGGATTTACCATAGTACAGTGCCACAATCTTTTCTGTTCCGGTGGCCAAAATGTGAAACTAACGTGTTTTTTTTAATGTCACTTGCTGTCAAGTTGATGTCCAACCCAAGGAATTTATAAGTACTACGTCTTGGTCCAACCCATGGTCCAACCATAGCGCTACTGGCGGCTGAAGTCAGGTCATAGCGCTACTGGCGGCTGAAGTCAGGTCCAGTTAAATTGCTGTTTAGAATAAAGAAAAACCTACATAGCGCCGGCGCCGCTGTCACCGGAACAGAAAAGATTGTGCCACTGTAATGTATATATTTTTTTGACCATCAGACAGTAGAGATTTCAACGAACAAAATGTTAAAGAAATCGATCGATTAGTAAGCTCTCTAATTGTTTTGCTGATGGCAACATATTGTATTATGTCGTGTTGGCAACCCTCGAGCTGTCACTTCACTTACCTTGCTTTTCTTGTCGACCTTTTTACTACGCACGTGTGTCTTATATTTTTTGGATCAATGAAATAAGAAGAAATTAACTGTGTTTCTTGCGGCCATCCAAATCGTATGTACAGCTATCTATCACAATATAAATTTTGTACAAGTTTAGCTGTTTATTTTCTTTGCTCCTGACTGACAACCTGCCTGCATTTCGAAGACGATCATCTGGTCCTCTGACCGTTTTACAACACAAAAAGCCCAATGTCTTTTTTAAAAACGCTGATATTTTGACGTGAGAATTTTCGATTGAAAATTAGGGTGCTTTTTCGATATTCAATCAAAATAAGGTGAAAAAATAAATATTTTAAATCAAATAAATTACAGTGTGTTTGGGACATAAATACCAAATACCAGTCTTCACAAATTTCGTAAAAAAAAATTGTCAAAGATAAAAAAAAAAACAAAAACTGGGTTTTTTGATTTTTTCTCATGAAAAAAAGTGTAAATACAAAAGTTGTAGCTCTTTATATTACCGTAAACTGCTGCAATTTTGCCCCTTAGCTTCAACTTTGCCTAATCTATTAAAACTAACATAACTTCACCACCGCCATCATTTTTTTACTTTTGATAATGGGAGAAAAACCTTCGTTTTAATGGCAACCCATTTCATTATTATTCGTTGTGGCAACACCGTCACTTTTTTGTCTGGCACCTTTCAACGGTCACAAGAAGTGTGCACGTTTTTTAAGTCAGTGCAAAACTTTTTGTTTTTCATTGGAAAAATCGAGAATTTCAGCTTTCTTAGTGTTTACGGGGTAAGCAAATGTGCTCTTTCTCATGTTTATAATGGTTATTCTTGTAAATGTGATCATTTACGACTAGAACGATGGTAGGCAATGTTGTGAAGGCTTCTCGGTCACTTAGTGACTCAAGTTTGCCTAGTCCTAGGGTTGTCACTAGTTACTCAACTACAGTGAAGCGTTTGGAGGGTTTTGATTTTAGCAGTACATATAAAAAAAAGATATATTTACATCTATTACATAGATATACTTACGCCTATTTCCCACGGGGTAGGCAGAGACTATGGATCGCCAACTGCTACGATCCTTGCACAATTCTTTCGCTTCATTCACATCCATCAATCTTATCATTTCATACATGCCCGGCGATTTTTGTCACTGCGTACACCAGTCTTTTTTATTAAACCTCCTACTTGGTCCGTGTAGGTTTTGTTATACTTACCATTTTATTTCACTTTTTGCAAAAATAATTTATATTATATAGAATTATACATCTTTTGTTGGTGTCCATAGTGGCATATAAGGTATATTAATATACTATTATTTGTTACTTTTGTTTTGTGATTTTAATTTGACTTATTAAAACTTAAATAAAGAAAACTAGTTTATTTCTGTCAGATTTGTTTGATTGACCCTATTATAACGTTTGTTTTGGTTAAAAGAGTATTCCACATGATGGTACAAAAAAACTTTAATTGTTTTTATTGAATATACCTACTTAGTCTTTTACATTTTGTGTTTTTCTATTTGGAGCAACCCTAACCATGCTTAAAACTTAGTGTGATCCTCTGTGGCCGGACCACATATCAGTACCCAGATGCTATATAGTGCAATAACAGCTACCTGTAGTCTACTTTCATAGGAAGGTATTAAAATTAAAAGTACCTCAACAGATAATGAAATATTCAGTAGCTTTTGTGGTCCGGCTGCAAAGCAGTGCTCTCTGGCCGGACCACCTCGAATTCAGAAAAGTGTGATGCACTTTCCAAGAAACTAATACCTCAAAAAAAGCTACTTAAAGAGTACTTTCCATACATACAAGTGTGGTACGATAGAAGTCATTGGTTCCGAAGTTACTAGTCGTGGATTGTGGTCCGGCTGGAGAGTATACTCTGCAGCAAGTCATTTTGATAATTTTAAACATCAACTATGCGTGAATCTATTTTAACATAATCTACCTTTTCTCTACCTCTCGTTGCTACTATTTTTTCTCTCGTGAAGCTATTAATTTGTTTGATTATCCGCAAAATATGTGGCGCGGCTAGGGAGAACTACTTTTGCGCGAATAAAAAGAAATTTGACTTTTTCTTCATAACAACCAATACAGCATAAAAAGTACTTTATAAAAAAAACCTTGACTTCATTTAAAATTTTTTGTTTTAAGTACCACTAACGATTTACAGGAAGTTCGCTTGCATTATTAAGGAGAATGGGCAAAAATGTTCGAACACACTTCATGGTGGCGGAGCGTATTCACTTCAAGCATGCACAATGCACCAATTAATGGCACAGTGACGTTATTTGTATATTTTGAATTTATATCATTCGTTGATTATACGAAATGAACGTTATATGAAGTGATTTTATGTAATGTGTTATACTTTGTGAATATTATATCAATATTACACACCCGAATATTTGAAATAATATTTTGAAACTCGGTTTTCAATTATTCCTCTACTGACCCGTAGTATCTTTATTTTTCTTGGTCTTTCTTTAATTTAAGATACTATGTTGTTTAAACAAATTGATCCTTAAGAATGACTCTTTCGGTAGGTGTCATAAAATACAGTTTTTTTCAGATTTTATCGGTTCGACTACCGGCTCAAGCAGGTGATTTTTAAAAAATCTTAAAATGCAGTTTTAATTATTTTTGTAGATAAAGGAATGTTTCCTTTCAGTAAAATTTGCCATCATTAATATTAAGGGTAGGTACTTTTCCTCCAACCACGGTCTTTTTTTCCACCCTGTATATAAAGTCGAAAGGACTTACTCATCACGAAATCTCAAAAACGACTGGACCAATGAAGATGAAATTTTGCAAGAAGGTAGATTATGACTAGGAGACATCTGCTAGGACTTTGGAAAACTCTTCCCCTGAAGGGGTAAAATGTGGGAGTTAAGGTTATATGGAACTTGCTCATTTATGGATTTAGAAGCATTAACATTGGTACGTTGGATACTGGTTACGATTGAAAATGATCTGCGTTATCAAAGTTAAAAAAACTCTCCGCTTATGGGGTAAAATAGGAGGATAAAGTTTATATGGAACTTCCTCATTTCTGAACTTAGAAGTATGTAAATTGGTATGTTGGATTGTTGGTTGGGTATGTTACTGGTCAGGATTTAAAGTGATCTGCGTAAGTAAAGCAAAAATCTCTCCCCAAAGGGGGTAGAAAGGGGGGTTAAATACTGGTCAGGTTTAAAAATGTTCTGCGTTAGCAAAGTTAAAAAAAGTCTCCACTAATGTGTAGATGGGGGAATATCAAACATACTGAGTTTGGATATTTGTGGCTCAGTCACACAAAACGGCTGTCTCGATCGCGATAAATTGCGCTCTGGCCTGGAAAATTTTATACGGTATTTTAACTCGGGGAAAAAGTACGGTTCCCTTGGGATATAGTTTTTTTTTTCACTTTAATTTGTTTAATGTCTTATGACAGCTCATTTTCGCGCAAAGCAAATTTTGTTTCTTAACAAGAAATAAGGTCTTGAGGTTTTTTTTTCTGAGAGGTGAATATGTTGTGTCAAAGTGATTGTGGACAAGCCACAGAACTTAAAATTCGTCACTTATTTATTTTTCTTATAAAAATTAATTGCTTTATAAATATAATTCAAGTGGCAACATTGAGATACGTGTATCTTTAATGTCTAGAAAAAGTCATATCTGTAAAGCAGTACTGCGTTTTCAGCCTAGACGCGTAAAATGTTCGCCTGAGAAATTCACTCTAATAATGTAATAATCATGTAAAGAACAATGGGTAACAGCGTACTCAGACACGAAAATAATTCAAATATTATGGGTTATATCTATATCGGATTTTGTTGTTCTCTTAAAGTAGAGCGGAAGCCTCGGTTTTGGCCACTGTGCCGGTTTTGGCTACTTTTTGCTCTAAAAAGGGCAATGGGCAAATTTGTATGAGACCCGTCCCCCCTCCAAGATACTTTTTATGTGCGTCGACAATTTCATACGTATCTATAAAGAGATTAATAGCTATATTCAATGTCAAAATCATTTTTTTTTATTAACTTTGGTGTTACTTTTGTAATAAATAACAATATTAAAATAATATTTTCCCAGAATTCCCACACAATTGAGGGGTTACGCCATAGTAAAAAGTTGTCACTATATTATCTTTCACCTGAAATACATTTCAAATCTATTGGTCGGAAATGGGTTTTGGGGGACGTTTTGTCCCATCGTCCTATTCTATTTAACTTTTCGTCCTTATTGCCAAAGCTCAATTAAAATAAGGTATTTTAAGGTAATAATAACAATCGTTTGAATTCTTAATGTCATACGATTTTTTTTTGATTAACATCATTTTCTGTATATTTTTTTAAATGAAAATTTTAAGATTTTTTTATGGATTGTATTATAAACCTTTTTTCTACAATTAAATTGTTGTTTTGCAATTGATTAGTTTCGTTTTAAAAATCGTATGACATAAGGAATTCAAACAATTGTTATTATTTCCTTAAAATACCTTATTTAAATTGAGTTTTGGCAAAAAGGACGAAAAGTTAAATAGAATAGGACCATGGGACAAAACGTCCCCCAAAACCCATTTCCGACCAATAGATTTGAAATGTATTTCAGGTGAAAGATAATATAGTGACAACTTTTTACTATGGCGACACCCCTCAATTGTGTGGGAATTCTGGGAAAATATTATTTTAATATTGTTATTTATTACAAAAGTAACACCAAAGTTAATAAAAAAAAAATGATTTTGACATTGAATATAGCTATTAATCTCTTTATAGATACGTATGAAATTGTCGACGCACATAAAAAGTATCTTGGAGGGGGGGACGGGTCTCATACAAATTTGCCCATTGCCCTTTTTAGAGCAAAAAGTAGCCAAAACCGGCACAGTGGCCAAAACCGAGGCTTCCGCTCTACTTTAAGAGGTGAACCTATTCTTGCCCATTCTCCTTAATAATGCAAGCGAACCTCCTGTAAATCGTTAGTGGTACTTAAAACAAAAGATTTTAAATGAAGTCAAGGTTTTTTTATAAAGTACTTTTTATGCAATATTGGTTGTTATGAAGAAAAAGTCAAATTTCTTTTAATTCGCGCAAAAGTAGTTCTCCCTAGCCGCGCCACATATTTTGCGGATAATCAAACAAATTAATAGCTTCACGAGAGAAAAAATAGTAGCATCGAGAGGTAGAGAAAAGGTAGATTATGTTAAAATAGATTCACGCATAGTTGATGTTTAAAATTATCAAAATGACTTGCTGCAGAGTATACTCTCCAGCCGGACCACAATCCACGACTAGTAACATCGGAACCAATGACTTCTATCGTACCACACTTGTATGTATGGAAGGTACTCTTTAAGTAGCTTTTTTTGAGGTATTAGTTTCTTGGAAAGTGCATCACACTTTTCTGAATTCGAGGTGGCCCGGCCAGAGAGCACTGCTTTGCAGCCGGACCACAAAAGCTACTGAATATTTCATTATCTGTTGAGGTACTTTTAATTTTAATACCTTCCTATGAAAGTAGACTACAGGTAGCTGTTATTGCACTATATAGCATCTGGGTACTGATATGTGGTTCGGCCACAGAGGATCACACTATGAAAATATTTACTGATACTGCTCAAACTGTGCCTGCTTGTGGCCAACTTTGCCTGCTTGCCAGAAAACTAAATTGATGGTTCTATGTGGTAACCCATGCACATCTTTATGGTAACACATTCTTTATGGCTCTATAATTAAGATCAGTTTTTAAATGCGGCTCGTATTTTTGCTAATAATCTTCTAGGCAAAGTTGAGGCTTTTCATCACAATTTTGCCTACAACTTTGACGGTTTCTGGTGATCAATTTAACAGCAGTTTCGGCGTTATGAACCTTAAGATTTATGGCATAGATCTCCAATTAGACCGCTAATGTAAACATGGACACAGATAATAAATACTTGAAGAGATATTTTCAAAAAACCATAAATTTCGTGCAAAGTTGCAGCAGTTTACGGTACCAACAACTTTGCCATTAAACTTTTTTCCACAGGACTTATAGTTTAGCCGAAAATCGAGATAAGTCGTTTCATTCATAGGGCACTTGTGCACTACACTGAATTTACCGTCCCGAAAAAAACGGATGATTGTAGTTTTAATGATAAATTATTTATTTACTAGGTGTGCCCGCGACTTCGTTCGCGTGGAATAGTGACTTTCGGCAGCATTTTTCATTTTTTTAGCTAATAAGGTTTTTCGTGTATTTATTTTATATATATTTGTTTAGCGCGATGATACATATTAACACATTAAAAACTTATTTCACATAGCCTTCCGCCCGCGGTTTCGCCCGCCTGTACTACACGACGTTATCTCGAGGGAAAGTTATATTTTCCCGGGATATCAATTAGTCTTTGTCACTCTCTAGCTCCTAAAATAACACGCCGATCCGTTGCTCCGTTTTGACGTGAAAGACGGATATACAAACAATACAAACAGTATGTCAAAAGAAAGAACTTATCACGCTGAACAACTTCTCTTAATAAGATGCTATCTCATATAGTTTAACCTGGCTGCTAAGGTTGCACATCAGCTGGCCTAGCATGAACGGCTTTTATCATGCGATATGATATAGCACGTCATGCAGTCTTGCTTACCTACCCCACTAAGGTGGAAGCAAGACAGCAAGACGTGCTATATCATATCGCGTGATATAATTATGTAAATGCTAGCCAGGCAGGTGTACCAAGACCTTCAAACTTTGTACGTCAATAGAAAATGCTCATCACATTCAACAATTTTCCATAAGACGGTATTTTTATATCTCTCATAGTTTGGCTGGACTGCTATGGTTCCACATCGGCCATTTCGATCTTCTAAATAAATTATAGCCTACCTATAAGTTGGCGACATCTAATAGCTATATAACAAAAAAGTTTCATTAAAAACCGTTCAGTAGTTCTTGCCCTGAAACGTGGACAGACAGACTGACAAAAAATTCAAAAACTATATTTTTGATATCTGTTCCGTTTAAGAAGACCCTTGGTGTTATTTTATTCTATTTCTTTTCAATGTATACAACCCCTGTACCGGCAAAAAAATTATGGATATGGACATGGGCTTCATTTGACATTTGATGCCCATATTTTGTGCTCTTAAGGGCATAATATGGGCTTCAAATGTCAAATGAAGCCCATGTCCATACACATAATTTTTAGCCGGTAGCCCCCTGAATAGAATCGCATACAGTTTTATAATAAGTATGAATTATTTTATTTATTTACTTATTATACACGGTAATTTTTTTATCACCCCGGATGAAATTAAAAGGATTATTCTGCTTATGAAAACAAAACATTTTTATTATGGGACCAACACTAAAATCGCAAAAAAACAGCTATCTATATATATAAAATTCAAAGTCCTGACTGACTGACTGACTGACTGACTGACTGAGATATCAACGCACAGCCCAAACCGCTTAACCTAGAGACTTCAAATTTTGCACATAGATACGTTATACAGTGTAGGCATCCACTAAGAAAGGATTTTTGGAAATTCGACCCCTAAGGGGGTGAAAACGGCGATTAATGTGTGTATGAAAGTTCGTCAGTTTTGAAGTTAGGATCTTCAAATTTTGTATTTAGGCTGGCAATTGAAAATTAATATTTACCTGTGTCAGCGTTTTTGACAATTCCACCCCCGAAGGGGTGAAAAGGGGGATGAAATATTGTATCTGGAAAGTCCTTCATTTAATTTATTATTTAGGCTTATGGTCGGAAAGTAAAATAAATAAGCAAACACATATTTCGTATTTTTTCGGAAAACAACCCCTTAGAGGTTAAATGGGATAAATAAACCTAAAAATAGATATGGATGTCGTTATTGAGGTTTTATGGAATGACGATTGCAAAAATGGCATTTATTTTGATGTTTAACACGCTGAACATGATTCAACCCCTAAAAGGTTGCAATAGGGGTGAAATATTAAATGAAAAATCAGGGGTAAAATAGACATTTCAACTTGAAACTTGGTAGGCTTACTTCTTAAAACAAATAGGCAACCCATTTCGTAATTTTCCCAAAATCAAACCCAGGGGGTAAAATAGGGGATGAATATGTGTATGAAAGTCCGTCAGTTTTGAAGTTAGGATCTTCAAATTTTGTATTTAGGCTGGCAATTGAAAATTAATATTTTCCTGTGTCAGCGTTTTTGACAATTCCAACCCCGAAGGGATGAAAAGGGGGATGAAATGTTGTATCTGGAAAGTCTTTCATTTAATTTATTATTTAGGCTTATTGATCAGGCACAAATTGTGGTGACCATCGACTGTGTTCCACAGTTTATTGAAACGGAGGTTTCTCATGCAAAATTAAGTTACTTAAAAGCTAGGCCTACCTTCACGAGAATATACTGTTCATAATCCAGGGGGGCTGATCGCTGTCTCGCCGGCGCGCGCGCCTGACAAGTAGGTCTTCACCCAACCCCGATGGGAAACTCTTATAGCTAACACTCTTATAACTACACAATGCCCTAATAGACAGCTAAAACTTTCCCGGCGCTTTTCAAAGCGAACACACACGGGTCACAAGTCCGTACCCCGACCGGGCACTAGTAGGTGCCAAAACTCGCAATCTCGGTCACAATACGGGTAGGTAACTGAGCGCGATGTTGCGCGGACGGCTGTTGGCGGCGAACTAAACGAATGAAAAAACACCGGCCCGAGCGCGTTGTCCCGTGACCTTGACAATGACAACTGCCCGCTCGCAAGCGCGCGTGAACATCCCCCCGTCCCGGACAGTAGCAAACTGTCCGCCAACTCAATCTAAGGGTAGGCGAGAGAGGGTAGCGATCGCTCGCTTCAAAACAGAGTCCCCCACCAGGACCTCGGCAAACCTGGGCACACCATCCGACCCCGGATGAAGCTGAACAATGCGTCCTAAACGCCAGCGGAGGGGCGGCAGGTTTGGATCCTTTACCAACACGAGGTCTCCGGTCTTGGGTGGGGTCGTCCTATCCGACCACTTAACGCGTTGCTGCAAAATGTGCAAATACTCCAGATGCCAACGGCGCCAAAAACTCTGCGTAAGCTGCTGGAGCAATTCAAATCGCGAGAGCCGTCCGGAGGGCACTTCGGAATAAGGATATTCCGGCAAGGCGTTAAGCGGTCTGCCAATCAAGAAATGGCCCGGCGTAAGGGCCTCTAAATCATTCGCGTCCGAAGACAACGGACACAACGGACGCGAGTTGAGGACCGCCTCAACCTTACAAAATACGGTCGCGAGTTCCTCAAACGTGAGGACCGTCTCCCCAATAACGCGACGAAGGTGAGTTTTAGCGGCCTTTACAGTTGCTTCAAAAATCCCTCCCCAGTGGGGGCAGGATGGCGGGGAGTACTGCCATCGTACCCCTCTGCGAGAGAGTGTGGATCCGATCTCAAAATTATTCCTATCCAAAAATTCACAAACTTCCTTTAAATACCTATCGGTGCCCTTGAAATTGGTTCCACAATCGGACCTGATTAACGACGGCATTCCGCGGCGAGACACAAAACGATTCAACGTGGCTACAAAGGCGTCTGTGGTGAGGGCACTAACCACCTCCAGGTGGACCGCTTTAGTGGCCAAACAAACAAATACACACAAGTAAGCCTTTTCCGTCCTAGCATTACGAAGCCGCGATGTCTTAACGGTAAATGGCCCCGCAAAATCCGTTCCAACTCCTGAGAAGGGCATCGATTCGTTCACTCGATCGGCAGGCAAATCACCCATCTGGGGCTGCATTGTATCGGCGCGCAAACGATAACACGGGAGACAACGAAAAATAACGGATCGGATTATTCTCCGCGCTGACAAAATCCAGAACTCTCGTTGGAGGAGCGCGGTCAAAGCATTACAACCGGCATGAGCATTCTTTACATGTCGGTCTGTAATCAACAGTCTAACTAACGGTCCATCCTTGGGGAGCAACAAAGGGTGGCGTGATCCGTACGGCAGGTTGGCATGTCTGAGCCTACCTCCGACACGCAGCAAACCGGTACTGTCCAAGAAGGGATTCAACCGCACCAAGGGTCCCTTCAACTTGGACTTACTTGAGCGCAGGGCTTTCAGCTCCGGTTCAAACTCTCGCTGTTGCGTCACTCGCAACCAATGCAACAGAGCGTCTTGCCGCTCTTGTGGGGCGAGGACCGAAGACAACGATTTCTCCTGAGGCTGGCGACAATTTCGCACAAAGCGCCTCATCCAAGCAGTCACGCCGAGCAACTTATCAAGAGAACTGTAGCGGTCTAACAAAAACTCCATCTGCGGAGCCGCCACCGTCTCCACGGCGTGAACACGCATGCCTAGGTCTGGGACTCTGGCCACAGCCGGGGTGGCAGGCCATGAGCGCTCAGGCCGTAACAACCATGATGGACTCCACCATAGGTGGTGGTCCACTAACTCAGGCGCCTCGCAGCCGCGGGAGGCACAATCTGCGGGGTTCAATTCGCCCGGTACGTGGCGCCAAATCAACGGGGCCTTTGAAGTCTGAATTTGTGAGACCCGGTTGACCACAAAAACCTCAAGGGTGTGGACTGAACTCTTCAGCCAACAAAGGACGACCTGGCTGTCAGACCACGCAAATATCGACCCCAAGTCGACACCGTTTCCCAAGGTGTCGGCAACATGATTGAGTAGCCGTACTAAGAGAGTGGCGCCGGACAACTCCAACTTCGGAATGGTTAGCCTAGTCCGAAGGGGGGCGACCTTACTCTTGGCCGTAACTAAGTGTACGGCGACAACGCCTGCTGCATCCACCGTTCGGATGTAAACGGCTGCCGCGTATCCGCTTTCGGACGCGTCACAAAAGCCGTGCAGGGAGGCTTTAAACTTTCCCGAAGGCAGCATTTGCCTCGGTATACAAACCCGATTGACGTCGGGTAGGGATGACACGAACCTCACCCACTCTCGTAGGAGGCTACCAGAGAGGGGCTCATCCCATGACAATTCCGCAGCCCAGAGCTCCTGTAGGAAGCACTTCATCGAAAACACTACAGGGCTGAGCCAACCGTTCGGATCAAAGGTACGGGCTACAGTAGACAGCACCGTGCGTTTAGTCCAGACCTTTGGGTCTGGCAGTTCTAATCTATATGTGAACAAATCCGGGACTGGTCGATACTGGACTCCCAAAACAGACAGCATGTCTGGAGTCTCCGGATTTTCAAAGAGGAGCGGCTCTTGCTGGTGGTCCTTAGGCAAATCTGCCAATAGGTCCGGTGAGTTAGACAGCCACTTCCGCAACTCATAGCCACCAGCCCTCAAGAGCGCAATCAGCTCATCACGTAAGACGAGAGCCTCATCTAAGCTCGAGGCCCCCGTGCAGATATCGTCGACAAATAAGGCCCCCCCCTCAATAAGAGCAGATGCCCGGGGATAGCGTAGCCGTTCGCGCTCTGCGAGCTCCAAAAGCGAACGGATCGCCACAAAGGGGCTCGACCGCAAACCATAAGTGTTGGTGTTCAGCTCGTAAGCCAACATCGGATCCTGGGGATCCTCACGCCAAAGGATGAGCTGGTATCGTCTATCCTCCGGGTGAATCACGGTCTGTCTGAACATCATGCGGATATCGGCCACAAAGACGACAGCGTGCCGGCGGAAGTTGGTCAAAACATCACAGACATCGTGATGCAACTTCGGCCCCGCATGCAGACACTGATTCAACGACACTCCGGTTGACGTGGGCGCTGAACCATCAAAGACCACGCGGATCTTCCCATTGGAAGTCTTCAAAACAGCGTGGTGTGGCAGGAAGTAATGTTCCACATTACGCCAGTCCAACTGCGAGATGGACATGTGCCCAAGGTCCAAATACTCCCGCATGAAGTCTATATACTTCTCCTTGAATGCGGGATCCCTGGCCATCCTACGCTCCATGGACAACAATCTCTTCTCGGCCATCGGTCGGGAGCTCCCTAAAGGAGGGCGAACCGCCAAGAAGGGCAAGCGGGTAATCAAGCGACCCGAGAGGAGGCGCCCAGTGTTGTTCTGGTAGAACAATTCGCACTCCTCGGCTAACGGATCCAACCGCTTGGCAGTGGGAGGTTCCTCCACCTCCCAAAACTTTTGGAGAACGTCGGACAAAGTAGAACCGACAATGGTCTGGCGGTCTACCGACGGGGTCTCTGGTGTCTGTGGTACCTTTCCCATCACCACATGACCCAGCGACGAGGACAAGGCGACGAGATCGGCTGTCTGCAAAACTCGCTTGCTTCCACACAGTACACGACCGAGGACATCCGCACCAATCAACAAGTGTATTGGGCCCGGTCGGTGGAAGGAAGGATCAGCCAAAGCCAGTCCAGACGTCAGCTCAATCGTGGATGGCGGCACTCGCACTTGCGGGAGTGGTCCAACCACCTTATCAAAAACTATCGCCGAAGCACCGATCTTCGGCCTTGGCGTGAAGTGGGGGGAGAAGGAGAACTCAACTCGACCAATCGGATCAGGGATCCGCGAGTCTCCCACCCCCCGTACCGCTTCGTGATGCGGCACAAGCAAAAGACCCAGCTGTCGGACAAGCCACCTGGACATTATGCACCCCTGGGCACCTGAGTCCAAAAGGGCACGCACCGTTACAACATTGCCCTTAGGTCCCCAAACATTCACGGAGGCTGTTGGCAACAGCACAAGCTCCGGAGGGGTGGTTGGGTCCGACAGGGGCGCCATTAAAAATTTTGGGGGGGTACTTGTCCCCCTCGCGCCTGAGTCGGCGCGCCAAATGTGGGACGCTCGTACCGGGCGAGCGGGTCCCAATCGGGTACATACTGGCCCCGACCAACAGCACTCCTAGGTGCAGGGTAATACCCGTGTGGGGCGTGCCTCGGTGCATAGTACCCCAATCGAGGCCTCTCCATTAGGGGGGGGGAGTAGCAAATAGGGCCCGTGCCCATCGCCACCGTGGCGTACTCTTGTGGTACCCCCCTACCCCCGCCCGTGGCGGGGGCGTCTCTCCTATAGTTCTCCCTCTCCGGGGGGGACTGAACGGGGGGGCTAAGCCCCGCCGAATCTCTAGGGGACCGGTTCCGGGCTGCCGGGCCCCCGCCCGTGCGCGAGGAATTCGAACCCCGGTCGTTCCCGGCGTCCTTGCGGTCCAAACAAAGGAGGGGGTGATGCCTCCCTCCGCAAAGACGACAATCCTCTGTCTGGGGACACGCCGACTGCATGTGTCCCCCCAAACACCTATAGCACCATTGGCGCTGTTTCGCAACGGCCCTCCGTCCCTCTGGGCGGAGGCCTCTAAATTTGGCACATTCGTGCACCACGTGCCTATCTCCCCTGCAATACCTGCACCGCTCACTCGGTGCGGGGGGAGGGGACTGCTGGAAGGCAGCATACCGGTTGGTCGGGCGACGGGGCTGTTCCCTCGCCGCCACCATACGACCAACACCTGGAACCGGGGCGGGCTCCAGGTGGTCCGTCACCCTACATTCGTCCTCCAAAAAACGAAGGAGGTCCGCGAGGGGCGGGAGATACGAGGCGCTGTCGCCTCCGTACCTCTGCTCGAAACGCCCCTTCATTTCAGCGGGCAATTTGGCGAGGACTATGTGCAGCAGTATAAAGGACCACTGATCCACCGGCAGGTCCAATCGCCTTAGGGAGTTGACCGCTGACAGTAGCGGGTTCAGCAACTCCCTCCGTAACAGGTGTACCCGCGTGATTCGCGGGAGGGCCAAAATCGTGGCCACGTGGGTGTCCGCCAGTAACCGGACATTCTGGTACCTGCTAACCAGAAGCTGGCGAGCCACCTGGTAGTTGTCGTCGCTGATGAGCAGGTGCTGGATTACCGCGCTGGCCTCTCCTCGCAGGGAGGAGCGCAAATAGGCCAACTTCTCGCTAGGGGATAAGTCCCGTCGTGAATCCACCAAACTGTCAAACAAATTAATGAAGCCCATCCAGGCTGACAGATCCCCATTAAAAGTGGGAATCTCCAACGTAGGCAATCGGCCTAGCAACGCCGTCGGGGTAGGTTTGACCTCCCCGCTCAAAACCGGCTCCCCCTTCCGAACAGCCAGGGCCCTCTCAGCCGCCTCCGTGACCTGGTCAGCCAGCTCATAGTCCTGGGCTACATCCTGCTCCAGCTGTTCCGACACGGCATCATCAGCTGGGGGGTTCTCTAAATAATACGCGCGACACTCCATGGCGTGGCGCTCCAGGTCTTGCAGCCGAGCTGCCAGCCCGCCATACCGAGCTAGCAACGCGCCTACCCGGTCGGCTCGGTCTATTAATGTGACCGCACAAGCAAGCCAACGCAAAACTCCTTGGATGCCAGCCCTGGATACGGCGGTCGGATTCGTAGGAGCCATTTATACTCCGTTTAATAAACAAAGCAAACAAAGAATTATAAAAGTGGTAAACATCAACAAAAAAACAATAGAAATAGGTCGCGTCACGATAATATAAAACACAATTAAAATTCGGACGACATACACGGACCCTACTATTTTCATAAATTATTAACAACTTACCAATTTCAAGGGCTAACAATATAACGGTATAAACAAAACGTATAGGATTAACGGTATGGCATACACGGCACGGCCAAGTCAACCTCGCAAATCAACTACTAAACCGTTATCAACAAACAAAAACCAAACTATTTTTAATAATAATACTCGTAATTTAATACTACTAATAATTAAAACTAGTTCCACTTTTTTAACTAGGCAAGCGGACTCGGAACAAACACTAGTATGTGGTACTAATAAACAACACTTTCGAACGAAACTATTCGTCAAATAAATCCGGACACACAAAAAAAAATATACACATCTAGGCGAGTAAACTCGTATCAAATCACTAGTATGTGGTACTAATAAACACACTTTCGAACGAAACTATTCGTCAAATAAATCCGGACACACAAAAAAAAATATACACATCTAGGCGAGTAAACTCGTATCAAATCACTAGTATGTGACAACAATTATAATAGGTCTTTACCTATGAAATTGCCGTTTTGTATGGAGATTTCTGTAATTATTTTTTTTCCATACTAACGTTTTTGTTATTATTTAACGACTAATATTATGTAAATTTACAAAATTTTACACACGTATTTATGGACATTTTAACTACTAAATGACACATTCGTTAAGAGAAAAATTTTTTTTTTCACTAAGTCACAACTAATAAAGTACGAAATTCTGGAAACAAAAATAGTCGTAACTTTCGGAATAAGTTTTTTCTATGTAAATAATCAAATATCGTGGTTATTAAATTATCAAAAGTTGCTCGATACGGTCTTAATGTAACGCAATAAAAAAGAAATTATATATTTCTAATATTATAAAAGTTGTTAAGTTATATGTACAAAAGAAAAAAACGGCAATTTCATATGTAAAGACCTATTATAAGTGTCTATCTATTATCGGATCCACCAAGTGAGAAACATTCGCTTCGAGAATTTACTAGAACAATTTCTTAGTACTTCAAATCGTCTCGGAATACCCTCGAGATTTCAACAAAAAAAAAAAATTTTATTTTTAGGTACGCTTTTTAGGTATTTCTAGGTACGCTAACTAGGTACGCTCTGCTACCAAAACTTGATCAGGCACAAATTGTGGTGACCATCGACTGTGTTCCACAATTTGTTGAAACGGAGGTTTCTCATGCAAAATTAAGTTACTTAAAAGCTAGGCCTACCTTCACGAGAAGATACTGTTCATAATCCAGGGGGGCTGATCGCTGTCTCGCCGGCGCGCGCGCCTGACAAGTAGGTCTTCACCCAACCCCGATGGGAAACTCTTATAGCTAACACTCTTATAACTACACAATGCCCTAATAGACAGCTAAAACTTTCCCGGCGCTTTTCAAAGCGAACACACACGGGTCACAAGTCCGTACCCCGACCGGGCACTAGTAGGTGCCAAAACTCGCAATCTCGGTCACAATACGGGTAGGTAACTGAGCGCGATGTTGCGCGGACGGCTGTTGGCGGCGAACTAAACGAATGAAAAAACACCGGCCCGAGCGCGTTGTCCCGTGACCTTGACAATGACAACTGCCCGCTCGCAAGCGCGCGTGAACACTTATGGTCGGAAAGTAAAACAAATAAGAAAACACATATTTCGTATTTTTTCGAAAATCAACCCCTTAGAGGTTAAGTGGGATAAATAAACCTAAAAATCGATATGGATGTCGTTATTGAGGTTTTATGGGATGACGATTGCAAACATGGCATTTATTTTGATGTTTAACACGCTTAACATGATTCAACCCCTAAAAGGTTGAAATAGGGGTGAAATTTTGAATGAAAAATCAGAGGGTAAAATAGACATTTTAATTTGAAACTTTGTAGGCTTACTTCTTAAAACAAATAGGCAACCCATTTCGTAGTTTTCCGAAAATCAAACCCAGGGGGTAAATAGGGCATTGAAACCTAAATCATCTTAAGTACCCTAAAAGTTCTTGGTACCTAAGCTACTCAGAACTAACTTTTTGATTGTGAAACAGACACTTATTATTTACTAGCTTCCGCCCGCGACTTCGTCCGCGTGGACATTCGAGAAAATACTTAGGGGACCAATAACCAGGATAAAAGGCCAGGCCTTGCACGAGGCTGCTTACTTGGTTGGGGAGGACCCGCCTAATCACGTAAAAACGGTTGATCGGATTTTTATGAAATTAAAACATAGAATACTTTTTATCCTGGTTATTGGTCCCCTAAGTATTTTCTCGAATGTCCACGCGGACGAAGTCGCGGGCGGAAGCTAGTTCCATACAAAAGTGCAAAAATATTTAATCAAAATGTATGGAGCAGCTGCTATTTTTTCGCTATTTCAGTGTTGGTCCTATAAAAAAAGTTGTTTGTTTTCATGAGTAAAATAATCCCTAAAAATATCCGGGGTGATAAAAAATACCGTGTATATTACATAAACAGTACCTACGTATTAACACATTAAAAATTTATATCACATAGCCTTCCGCCCGCGGTTTTGCCGCGTGTACTACACGACCTTTTTTTTGAGGGAATGTGATATTTTTCCGGGATAAAATTTGCCTATGGGACTCTCTAGCTCCTAAACTATCCACATACTAAAAAAAAACAGGTCGATCCGTTGCTCCGTTTTGACGTGAAAGACGGACATACAAACAAACACACTTTCACATTTATAATATTAGTATATTATATTGTACGTCAAAAGAAAATACTTATCACGCTGAACAACTTCTCTTAAGATGCTGTATTTGTATCTCTTAAATTCTCTTATAGTTAAGCTGGGCTGCAAGGGTTCCAAATCAGGAGTACCAGACCTTCGATATTTTTCCGTCAATAGAAAATGTCCATGACGTTAAACAACTTTTCTTAAGACGCTATATTTGTATCTCATATAGTTTAATCTGGCTGCTAGGGTTCCACATCAGGTGTACCAGACCTTCAAACTTTGTACAGCAATAGAAAGTGCTCATTACGTTTAACAATTTTCCTTAAAACGGTATTTTTATATCTCTCATAGTTTGCTGGACTGCTATGGTTCCACATCAGAAATTGCGATCTTCAAAATAAATTATAGCTATATGTTGGCAAGGACCAAGCGCCGTATAACAAAAAAACTTTCATCAAAATCCGTTCCGTAAACTTTTTTGCCGGCGTCATCACACGAAAAAATTCATCCCCTGTTTTCACCCTCTTTAGGGTAGTTTTTTTTACAAACTTTGAATGTCGTATTTATTTATCTAATCAAAAGCCTATAAAATAATTTTGAAGCTTCTAGCTTTAAAAATGACGTAATTTCCATACAAACTTTCATCCCCTATTTCAACCCCTTACAGCCCTTTGTTCACATAAAAAAGTAGCCTATGTCCTTTCTCAGGCTCTAGACTATCTCTGTACCAATTTTTATTCAAATCGGTTCCGTAGTTTAGGCGTGATTGTGTAACACACAGACAGACAGATTCGCATTTTCGCATTTATAATATAATAAGTAAAAAGTAAATAAGTAAATAAGTAAATAAGTAAATAAGTAAATAAGTAAATAAGTAAATAAGTAAATAAGTAAATAAGTAAATAAGTAAATAAGTAAATAAGTAAATAAGTAAATAAGTAAATAAGTAAATAAGTAAATAAGTAAATAAGTAAATAAGTAAATAAGTAAATAAGTAAATAAGTAAATAAGTAAATAAGTAAATAAGTAAATAAGTAAATAAGTAAATAAGTAAATAAGTAAATAAGTAAATAAGTAAATAAGTAAATAAGTAAATAAGTAAATAAGTAAATAAGTAAATAAGTAAATAAGTAAATAAGTAAATAAGTAAATAAGTAAATAAGTAAATAAGTAAATAAGTAAATAAGTAAATAAGTAAATAAGTAAATAAGTAAATAAGTAAATAAGTAAATAAGTAAATAAGTAAATAAGTAAATAAGTAAATAAGTAAATAAGTAAATAAGTAAATAAGTAAATAAGTAAATAAGTAAATAAGTAAATAAGTAAATAAGTAAATAAGTAAATAAGTAAATAAGTAAATAAGTAAATAAGTAAATAAGTAAATAAGTAAATAAATAAATAAGTAAATAAGTAAATAAGTAAATAAGTAAATAAGTAAATAAGTAAATAAGTAAATAAGTAAATAAGTAAATAAGTAAATAAGTAAATAAGTAAATAAGTAAATAAGTAAATAAGTAAATAAGTAAATAAGTAAATAAGTAAATAAGTAAATAAGTAAATAAGTAAATAAGTAAATAAGTAACCAAGTAATAAGTAAGGATAAGTAAGGATTTATTTCGTGTAGTTTAGGGTTTGAAACATTAAAACTACACGAAATAAATAAAGTTCTTAGGTCGCTTGTGTTGTGCACTACACTGAACCGTCCGGCAGTCCGTTTTTTTACGGTCCTGTCTACGAAATTGGACTGCCGGACGGTAAAATTCCGTGAAGTCCACAAATACAATCATACGTTTTTTTAAGAGATAATATGGCTATATGCTATCCTTAAAAGATAGCTATATGCTATCGCGGACTTTTTTGTAGATCTATAGAAGAGGAATATCCCAAGATGCATTATTTTTTTAAACCTCGAAAGGATTGGGCAGCGTTTTTGCTGAAGGCTTGCCGTTTGCCGGCACTTTCGACAATTATCGTTATATTTCTACCAATTTACACAAAACTTTCATAAATTATATATTAGAACCTTCCTGAAGAACCACGCTACCTATTAGTGAAAACCGCATGAAAATCTGTTTCGTAGTTTTAAAGATTTAAGCATATATAGGGACAGACAGACGGGAAGCGACTTTGTTTTATACTATGTAGTGATTATGATTAAAATACAACCATCCGTTTTTTTCCGGACGGTAAAATTCAGTGTAGTGCACAAGCGCGCATATGTTTTTCATTGCCGTCATCTCGGAACGGAAAAAAACGGTCCGGAATGGGGAAAAGTAAAATGACGGACGGTAAAATTCAGTGTGGTGCACAAGCGCCCATATGTTTTCATAGCTGCCATATCGGTCCGTAAAAAGACGGACCGCCGGATCAGTAAAATTCAGTGTAGGGCGATTACGCCAAACGTCGCCCCCCCCCCAAACCTCGGCCGTCTGCACATTTTCAAATTGCGTTCATTCAAAAGGTACTTAAATAGATTTTTTCCACTCGAATTGCAACCTTAGTTCATACTTTATACGTACAAACGGTTACTATCCGATTACGTCACTCGCTCTTCGCAGTAGCGATCCCGTCGTTGAAGCGCTAGGTTCATTGTGAAAATAGCTAACTTGCTGTGAATACCCACGCATCGGGGATTGATATTACACTTATAAGGCGTTTCTTTTTTTTGCTTTAAGCTTTGTTATCAGTAATAAGTAAATTTTACTATATTTTAAGATAGTTTTTTAACGTTTTGTATAATGAGAGATTTTCTACCAGCAAATTAAAAAAAAAAGTTTATTTATTAGCTCGATAGATGTCGCTGACCAGACATGAATCCACTCACCTCTATTGTTTATTACCACACAGAGATGGGCCTACTTCTCGAAAGATACAAGTTTACAAGTTCACAAGCTTCGAAATGTAACATGGACTTGTAAATTCTGTTTCACGAAGTAAATAACAAGTGTTTTTTACGGTAACAAAAAAGAGTGTCATTGGAATACCTAATGACATATAAATGCATTGGCTGATAAATATTTTTCATTTCTCATATTCGAAAAGTGATGTATATTTAAGGCCTAATCAGACGAAAGACTGTTGTCCCCGTGGGACAAAAAGTCCCTGTACGTCCAAAATATTTCCTCCGGGTACTTGTCGCGGACTCAACGCATATAGTGTGCGGTCAATTGTTGCCCGAAGACGTACTTCACTATCGGGCGCTCAATGCAGACTAAAGTTCGTTGTGTGCGTTGTTACGCCTATTTACGTTTGTTTTTTTTTTTCGGGGACTACCGCGAACTTTTGTCCAGTCCAGTCTCTCGGTGTCCGCCGTACTTTCGGGGACTTTTGTCCGCGGTACTTTTAGCTCCTTGTGTGCGTTATTCGATACAATTTATAAGAGATCTATATCGATGGACAAAAAAGTACTTGGCGGACAGTCCCTCGTCTGATCAGGCCTTTAAACTGAGCAGCGGGTTCAAAACTCTGCATTGCACCCTAGGGTGTAAAAGTATTTTTAAAAATAGAACTGAATTTGGTTACAGTCAACTTTTATTTCGAATACTCTATGAGTTATCTCATCGGCAATGAAAAAGTTTTCTACTGATGTTGTATGGGGTGGGGGGCCGGAACTGTTTCAAAAATGAATTTTATAAAAATGAGAATATATCAAAAACGGTGCGTCGAAGCTAAAAACCCCGGAGATACATAGGAGGCATCCGATGGACATATAATTTTTTTATTTTTTGTTTAATGGGCGATTTTCTGAAAGCTCAGTCACTAGATGGCGCTGTCCCACCTATGCAGTTAGAAGGAACGGAACGTTATAAATTTTACTTTGACGCGACTTTTTTACGTAAAACGGAACGTCAGACAGATGTTGTTTATTTACCTAAATCTTTAAATTTACCTATTTCGTTTCTGTTCCTCACAGTAGTACTTATTTAATATATTATTAGTTTCCTTTGGGTTGTTAAAAAGTAATTAATTTAAATATGTTTCATACCAAAATATACCATAGACATGTACATACTTATTCAACGCCATCTAGTGAAGCAATTGGAAGCTTTTTTTTTTTTAAATGGCCTCTCAGAAAATCGCTCATTGAACTTCAAATTTTTTAAATATAATAAAAAAAATAGAGAAGGTTATGCCCCCCGCCACCATTCTTTTATTTTTCTAGGTAGTTTTAGTTGTTTTTGTTGCTTTTCTTATTATGAAAAGCAAAGTGTATTTACTTTCCATAAATTCGAAATAAAAGTAGAGTGTATTACTCGGCCGCAAAATTATTTTCACCTCGGGCGACGTATATTGAATCCCTCGCTTCGTTCAGGATTAAAAATAGCGCCCTCGCCGTAAATATGCTATTTTGCTCCCTTGTAATACAATCTACTATTATCTTAATGTCAATGTCACTGACATTACACTCGTAATAATAGTGAATGATTTCTTTTAAAATGGCCGCCAACTTAGGATTCTGATGTTCTACTAGAGTAAAAATACAAGTACTTCACTAGCTTTCTTACATAATTGTAGACTTGTAAAAATGGTTAAACAGGGCCCTTGCCAGCAAATTTAAAAAAAGCAAACCCATGTCTGATGAACGCCATCTGTTGAGTTTTTTGGAACTAACTTTTTTCTTTTTTAATCATCTGTCAGAAAATCCCTCATTGGATTATGAGAAAAATAGGGGGCCGCCATTAGAATATAAGTTTTGACTTAAAACCCTATACTCGGCCGACTCGGGGCCGACTTAAAGTAAATGCAGTCTGTTTTATAAATTCAAATTCTACTAATCACATTGGCTTAATAGGAGAATTCGCAAAGCCTTAAGGTAAACAAATCCATTTTACGTTTAATAGCCAAATACCGGCCGGGGTGATATTAGTTTAATCACGAGATATAAGGTACACTAAACTGGGGCCGACTTTAGAAATATTAAAGGTCATAATGTCGGCCATCCTCAAATTCGACCGCCACTATACAGGAGGATTACTTTTGTGTTTACCACAGCATAAAAAAATATAAACCTTTATTTTTATTTTATCTGACTTATTTTATCATTCTTAAATACTATTACGAAGACGTCATAGTTATTTTATCATTCTTAAATATTATTACGATGACGTCAAAGTTTAACAAACAATCACTGTTGATATACCTTAGTATTTATTTAACCTCTTTGATGATTAAATTCTGTTTTAAATTAAAAAATTTATAACATACTTAGTTATTTACTTTTATTTAAATTTATTCTGGTGTTTAACTTTGTTATTTAACTATAGGTACCTAATTTTATTATACTTACATTGTTAAAGTGTAAAAAACAACAAAAACAAAATATGTATACTTACTTAAAAAAATAAATCATAGGAAAAATGAGATAGTAAAAAACCACGAGCCCTATAAGTAGCTCGTAAGGGCTCGTGGTTTTTTACTATCACATTTTTCCTATAGGTACTTACAAAATTGCATTGTGAATGCATAAAAATAATATAAAATCAAAATAAATCTTGTTAATATTTTTCATTGTCTTAATTTAAAACACCCTATACCCGGCCGGGCATAGGCCTCCCCCAAGGATCTCCACAACGATCGGTCCTTCGCTGCCCGCATCCAGCGGCTTCCCGCGACCTTGACCAGATCGTCGGTCCACCTTGTAGGGGGCCTGCCCACGGAACGTCGTCCGGTACGCGGTCGCCATTCGAGAACCTTTCCGCCCCAACGGCCATCAGTTCTCCGCGCTATGTGTCCCGCCCACTGCCACTTCAATGATCCAGCAGTGGGCGTCGTTCGGCTGATATGATGATGATACCCGGCCGACATTTGCGAAAAACGCGACCGACTATAGGCAGTGAACGGCCGACTTTAGGGTTTTTTCGTTCTCGACGCATTAGTACCTTAATACTTTTTTCTTATAATAGAGAAGTCAACCTTATGCCTATAAACATAAGAGAATTATCAACCTGTCTAATACTTTCAAAGCTAAATTATGCTGACGTAGTGATAGGAGAATGTCTTTTTAACTACACTAAAAAGCTTATCCAACGCGTTCAGAACGCCTGTGCCCGTTTCTGTTATCACATTCCACATAGAGCCCATGTGACCCCGTATTTAAATAAAGGTAATCTCCTTAACATGACATCTAGACGTTCTTTCCATTTTGCATCTTTACTATTTAGCATTATTAAAACTCAGAATCCTCCTTATTTGTTTAACAAACTTTCATTTTCCCGTCGTAAAGTTAGGATTACATCCCGCCTGGTATGTCCAACACACAACACAGCTGCATTTCGTGGCAGTTTTCGATACTCTGCTACGAAGTGCTGGAATAACATACCTCCTCCTTTAAAAGCCTGTTGTACTGTAGCGGCTTTCAAACGTAATTTTAAAAAGTATTTGCTTGAAATCCAAAAAAGTTAAAATTACTAGTATTTAATTTCGCTGTGTTATTATAGTATATAATCATTTAGTTTGTATTTATGTATATTTAGCTTATGTTATGTTGTTTATTACTATGTAGCTCCTTTCCCTATTATGCTATGCGTTTTCAGAAATGCAGTGTGACCAGTAGTGCTCTCATAAACACAGGTACCCACGGAAGATCAGCGTCGGAGTGTCTATGACATCCGACACATGCTGAGTGGATACCCTTTTAGTGCCACATTGTTATTACATGTTTACCACCTTATTGTACCGCCGGCCGAGTGTGTGTCACTAAATAAATAATTTTCTTTCTTTCTTTCTTTCTTTCTTTCTAAAAACGCATCACTTCCAAACTGATGGAGCCAGAGCGATCCAAAGTAAGAAAATCCGTAAGGGGGCCGACATTTGGCGTATTCACCCTAGTGCACAAACGCCCATACTCTTTCGATGTTTCAATGTCTCTTTATGATAGGAATTATTTTATAGCTAGGTACAGAATGTAAGTTGTAAGTTGGTATGTAAATAAGTTAGTTTGGTTTGTAAAGCCCACCTTACTTGTACATTGTACAGTACATGCATTACTTAGGTATAGTAGTTACTTATTTTACAGACTGAATAGAAAAGCATGACCGCAAAATTGGTAAGAACATTAAATAAAAAAAGGGTTAAAAATAAATCAATTTGCGATGTAAACGTAGTGTGTTGATAGAATCGCGCCGTGTTGCAGCGTAAGCACGCCATACACGGACAATAATTTTGTAAGGAACAACGATTATGGACCAAGTTTTATACATGACTGTGTTTTTTAAGATAAAAGTAAAATAAAAAAATAGTAGGTAGGTAGGTAAGTAGGTATCTAGACTAATGCTCTGTTAAACTTTGAAAATTAAGGCTTGAATTCACCAACAGTCGGCCACGTAAATAACCGTCGGTTAACCAACTGTTAACTCATACGAACACCAATCACTTGCGTTAACAAACCAAGTAACCAACGGTTGACGTAACCGACCGTTAGTGAACTCGGGCCTAAAAATTCTTTTCTCAAGTATTTTTAGTAAGTCTTTTTGTGGTCCCCGACCGAAAGAGATTTTTTTTTTTACTTTTTTGAGTTTTTTTTGGTGTCGGGAGACATAATATTTTATTTTTAATTTCATTCTTTTTTATTTTCACACAAAAGTTTGTAAGCACTTAAATACCCATAAAGCGTGTCAGATCCATACTTCAGCTAACTAAAAGAGCTGATGACCTTAAAACGTCTGAACAGGGGGGCTACCGCGTAACTTTATGGGTATGAACTTCATACGTATTTCCGAACTTTAAGTCAATTTTATAAAAAAAAAATAGCCTCTATCAGTTCTCTGTTTAGACGCGTCGGGTATAATAATAGCTAGCTAGCAACGTTCAATAGAACAAAGCAGCAAAAATCTATCAAAATAAGGAATTCAAATGACAGATGAAGCCCATATCCATACCCATATTTTTTAGCCGGTATCCCCCCAGCCGGCCTAGCATGAGCGGCTTATAGCGCGCGATATGATATGGTACGGCAAGTTGTCTTGCTTACCCCACTAAGGTGTAAGCAAGACGGCATGCCGTACCATATCATATCGCGCGCTATAAGCCGCTCATGCTAGGCCGGCTGATCTTCATAAATTATAGCTAAGAACCATCTCGATCACGTCAGCTTTCGAACAAAACAAACCGCATCAAAATAGTAGTGTAGTCAATGAAGCTAGTTGACCCCCACAGTAATTCCTCAGTCAGAAAAAACTTTACATCATGATAAAGTATCAATAAATTTCCAAAAAATAATAATAATAGAAGATAAGGTATTTTTTAATGAAAGTCTAATTTCATTAATATCTTTTTTTGGAAAAATGCACCGTCTAAACTTTCTTAACCGGACATATTCATGTAACGTATAAAAACAATAATATGAAATATCCAAAAAAATATCCCAGCAGAAACACCAAATTTTAATAAAACAAAATGGGTGACTTGGACTATAAAATTTCTCTGTCGAACTTTTTAACGGAATTATACCATTTTGCCAAGCATACTCATGTTTGAAAAAAGTTTTGTATTTTCATCAAGTATCACATACTAGTATAAATAACTCATTTGGTAACATAAATTTGGACTGAGAAATTACTCGGTTCAATATATAAACAGATTTGTATATTTATGTATAAATACCTAACTTCCTTGCGAGTTTTTTTTTTGGATAATCATTTAAAAGTTTGTGGCTCATGCTATTTTATATTATAACTCAGCAAAGTTTCATCGACTGAGGAATTAGTGTATGGGTCTCCATACAAAGAATCTGTTCATTGCTTACACTATAGGTCCAGTCGCTCAGGAGCTACGATGCCACAGACAGATACATCGACACGTCAAACTAATAACACCCCTCATTTTCCAGTCGGGGGTTACAAATTAGGTTGTAATTAGTTGTAATGTAACAAAACAGTGAATGCTCGATGTTCTGTTACAATTAGTGCTCAAGTATCTAGTAGTCCTCACCCATAACTATAAGTCTTATAGTGTATTTGGTGTATGGGAGGTTTTAGCAGGCGGAGGCAAATTGCCTCGCTATTACAGGAATTTACGCAGTGTAATAGCGAATTGCATTTATTATCTATTCCTGGATTGCGGGTCCTGGAATCTGGATAGCTCAAAAAAAACGAAGCCGTTGAATCAAATGAGATTTTGCATGAAGTAACAATAACATGGCATTTGATAAAAAATCGAGTTTGAGTTGTTTAAATTGATTTCTATAATATAGTTTGTGTACTTTTTGTGATGGGTAAAAAATGTTAAACTCGCGTCAGGAACTCAGGATCACGTGACCGTCAGATCGAATATTCGTAAGACGGACACGTGACCACTGTTACAATGTCATTAGAATACAAAGGCAAATTTCGCCACCGTTTCCAAAGTCATAATAGCTCAGTTAGAAAACGGGCGGCATTGAAGCCAGAAGACCTCGGTTCAAATCTAGTCCGTATTTTTTTCTTTTTATTTGTCAAATTCCTTTTTTTTGTGAAAAAGTCTAGGGAGCCCTTTTCACTTCTGCCGGCACCGACCCGGAGTGCAGCCCGTTTTTTTATTAACCCCTTTTTTCGCAACGTGTTTTAGCTGATACAGTCTAAACAAAACTATATTTTGCAAAAACTAGTACCTAACACTAGGCCCTCAATAAGTGAAACTTTTCACGGAATATGTTCAAGACAAGTACCTACCTAACTATGTACCTACATTGTTAAAACTAAGTAGGTATCTCGTGTTTCGAACTCGCGACATTGACCGCGGCCTTCATGGAGACAAAGTGCAAAACGATCCGTGGTAATAAACGGGTCAAATAGGGTTAAATGTCCGTTGCAACTGCAATCGGTTCTGCATTAAGCCGTTATAATCTTGGACAATCGATCTCGCCATTACCTTCCGTACAAGCTTTGGAGTGAATGTTCTATTTTATAAGATATAGGTAGGTAAGTACCTACCATTCTATAGTCAGGATCTCGAGTCCTTTTCAGGGTTCCGTATCCAAAGGGTAAAAACGGGACCTTATTACTAAAACTCCGCTGTCGGTCTGTCTGGCTGTCTGTCTGGCTGTCTGTCACCAGGCTGTTTGTTTCTCATAAACCGTAATAGCTATAGACAGTTAAAATTTACGCAGACTATGTAGGTATTTCTAATTTTCTATTGCCGCCATAACAACAAATACTTACGTACTAAAACAAAATAAAATCAATTTAAGGGGGCTGCCATACAACTACAACAAAGGTGATTTTTTTGATGGTAGGGACCCCTTCGTGCGCGTTTCCGACTTGCACTTGGCCGGTTTTTAAGATAGCTGAATCTATCTATATATATAAAATCCTTTGTCCTGAATCACTGATCAGATCTTACGAAAGCGCGTCACATATAAAATATTATAGCATCTTAACCCTTTCAGACCTGATTAAATTTTTTGTGTCCGAATGAACTTTTTTTTTTTAGCTAAAATAGACTACAGAGAATATGAAAAAAATAATGTAATTAATATCTATGTTTTATAGAGTTTATTATGTGAATATATGAACCTTACCGTTTTTGAATAATAATACATCGGAATAAGTAACTAAATATTTTGTAAAGTTTTATGTCCTCATTTGTGGACGCCAGGTCTGAAAGGGTTAAACTATCACACACGGTTAAGATACGATATATTTTGGAATCTTTTCACTCTCTTGATATCCGTCCTAGGTAGCGGACGAATATTCTGTAAACCATCTTATACAGGGTGATAAAAAATGAGCAATTCGGATTTGCTATTAGACTTATTGGACAGTTCATCAGAAGAGGATTCTGACCTGGAATTTGATATAAAAATTGCTATAGCTAATTCGAACTCTAGATCAGTTTGGATAGAAAATCTTACTATCATCATTAGGTAGGTACCTACTCCTTACGTTTGACGTTTCAAAGCGTCATTATTTCTAAGCAAACTTTTTGGTTAAACTAGGTGTAAACTTACTCTTCGTTTATTATGAATGTGTTACGGGACCCCCTCGTCGGCCAGCGGTACACTAGCCGGAACAAGATGTTGTAGAGAATAAAAGATTGTTTCAGCACTTGGAGAGTTGTTTTATCAAATATTGTAAACTAGCTTTCCGCCCGCGGCTTCGCCCGCGTGGACTACACGACGTTATCCTGCGGGAATGTGTTATTTTTCCGGGATAAAAAGTAGCCTATGTTCCTCTCCAGGCTACAAAGTATCTGTGTCCCAAATTTCAGCCAAATCCGTTCAGCCGTTTTGGCGTGATTGAGTAACAAACATCCAAACATCCAAACATCTAAACTTTCACATTTATAATATTAGTAGCATTAGAAATATGAAAGAATATGAAGAATAGGAACTGTTACTATAATTAATTAATTGGCTATTTAATAGTTATTATATTTCACTTATAAATTTTTTGTACGCTAGCTCGCACGCGAGCTCTGTTCAGCTTGATTGTTCTGGTAGGACTGAATCAAAATGTTGAATAGGGCACGTGGAGCGAAGAATTTAAATTTGAATTACGAAAGAACAGTGGTACAGCATAAAATTGATGGCCAGTACGTAAAACTATAAAACTTTCCAGCCATTATGGAGTTTCTAACCATCCATAATGACTGGAACGAAACGGCATCGTTACAAATGTTTTGGCTTTTTCGTATTTATCCCAAAATGTTTAAAAAATTAATGTCCACCCGTCCGAAGCCGGGGCGGGCCGCTAGTTCTCTCTATGCCCAGCACCGAAAACGGGACAACCTGTATACACATCTTTTTGTATCCAAAATATATATTTCGTATGTTAAGATAGTATCTTAACATGCAAAATATATATTTCCGTATCTTAACATACGAAATATATATTTTGCCGTATCGCCTAGCATCGTAAGATACTTAATATGAAAATATATGTTATCTTCGGCGTGTGTGATGGCCCATTGAATTGTATGGCGAGCGATATTCTATGTTAAGATAAAATATTATAGTATCTTCACCGTCTGTGACGACCTTTATCTGGCGCGCACTCTACCACAGAATAATATACCTACTCTACCCAGGGGCGTGCATTGCATATAGGCATTTAAGCAGTGCCTACCTCGCAAAATCGAAAAAATTACCATTAAATTTTAGTATCCGTGCTCCCCAATTATTATTGGTTGAGCTTACTAAATTATGATACTTACCTATTTTTTATTACTTATAACCACTGACCTCTATTTATTCGTGCTTATAACAAAAACTTCCTTCATAAAAAACGCGCAGTGCGCGACAGTAGGCAGTTGCCCGGCTGCCTACTTGAATCCTATACAATTTACTATCACTGGCATTAATATTTTTTATTTAAATGAATACGACGAAATAAAAATGTCGTACTTCCCACGCGTAATACACTGACGTTCGACCTTCGCAATTTATCACCCTTATGTAGGCATACCTACAAAAGCACCGGCGGTGTTTATATTTAGTTTTGTTTTTTGTCCAAAGATGGCTCTGTACGTTTCTACATGGCGGTGATACTTTGTTTACTCTATTTACATATTTTGCTACCTACCTCCTGTTGTCCTTAATTTAATTGTTGTACAGTATACATTGCCGTTATACTTCGTTGGAATCGTTGGTGGTTTTATACACTGACTAAGGCACACGCCACATCACATAGTTCGTGAGAAAATTCTTTGAAATTTTGAATATTCAAAAATTATTTTTTATATTTCTGCCTTGCCCATACGCGGCGTATAGTGCCTACCTATTCTGAAAAGCAATGCACGCCACTGACTCTACCTTATTGCCATCTTATTACTTAGTAGAGTAGTTATGTACCAACTAGTGTATTGCCACTATAGAAAAAAAGCTTTTCTTTAAAATTGGAATGTCAAATAAAAAAAGCATAAGTAATTATCGGATTATAATTCGTTACTAATATTAGATATAAATGCGAAAATGTATTTATGTTTGTTTGTCTATATGTCTGTATGTTCCGTTTTCACGTCAAAATGGCTAAACCGATTTTGATAAAATTTGGAATGGAGATAGTTTGAGACCCTAGGAATAGGAAGGACATAAGCTTCTTTTACCGCGGCTCATTCCCATGGGAAAATAAGTTTTAGCGCGGGCAAAGCCGTGGAATGGAATTGGTATTTCAGGTGACAGTTTGCGTTCATGGGAAGAATTATATTTAGAATAGAGACAGTTTGAGTTCATGGGAAGAATTATATTTAGAATAGAGACAGTTTGAGGCCCTGGGAAGGATATAACTTACTTTTTACTGCGGGAAAAATATCATTCCCACGGGAAAATCACTTTAAGCGCGGGCAAATTTGCGGGCAGACATTGGTATTTGAGAAAATAATTTGAACCCTACTGGAAAGGATTATAATAGGCTACTTTTACTTTTTACCACAGGAAAGTATCATATTCCTATGGGAAAATCAGTAGGTATTAATTGTTAATCGTCTTTCACGTCAAAACTGAGCAACGGATCAATGTGATTTTTTGTAGGTACGGGGGTAGATTGGGAGATGGAGAGTGACATAGACTACTGTTTATCTCCGGAAAAATATTACATTCCCTCAGGATAATGTCGTGCAGTCCACGCGGGCGAAGCCGCGGGCGGAAAGCTAGTTATTTAATACAATTACTGTAGCTTGCAATATTGGACGTTTTCACACTGGACGATAACGGTAACGACACGATATTACACCGATATCGTCCCGATATCGTCCGCCGATATCGGCACGATATCGTCACGATATCGGCACGATATCGTCACGATATCGGAACGATATCGGTGTGTGAAACGATAACCAGCAGCTTGCTATGCGGTTAGTCGCATTACGCCAGCTAAAGTAACCGCGCGGCTCCAAGTTTTATATTAGTTATTATACTAGTATATTCGAGGTAATAATGGCAGCAGTAAACAAATTACGTTTGCTTTATCTTTTATATTTACGGCGAAAAAAACGATATCGTCAAAGAACATTTTGGGTTGGTCCTATTCTTCAAGTGCGATATTTATTTTTACATGCACATATTACTTACCTATATAAAAAAGCGCCTTTAAAAAAATGCCACCAAAAAGTAAGAAATAAATAATACCTCTATACTGAATTAACATTATTAGTTATTAGTAAGTAAGTACTTTCAAGACGTCGGGCACTTCAAAGTACTTACCTACTTAAGTTATTTGTTGTGAATACAGTATTAGAGTTAGAGGCTTGTTAGAGGTATTATTTCTGACTTTTTGGCGGCATTTTTTTGAAGTCACTTTTATTTTTTATAAAAATATTTTTTATGTCATTCTTTTTAGTGCATCATGCAGGCAATTTTCGTGTACCTACCTATTATCTTGGTAAATAGTACCTATAGTATAAACACATCTTAGATTTCTGCGCGAACTGTCCATATAAATAAAACACTTTCACGGATTTTTTCACGCAATTTATTTAACAACTTGGTTGTTGTTAAATAAATTGCGTGAAAAAATCCGTGAAAGTGTTTTATTTATACCTATAGCACAGTTTAAGCAATCTTTCTATACATTTGGACGACGCCCTTGAAGTTGGGCGATGCCGACGCATGTATAGGTATTTACGTAAGTACGTAAGGGTTGTCACTTTAAAATGTGTCGGTGGACCTTTTACGACCCCGGGTGGGTACATTGGTATAGCGATATTAAATTAACAAAATATGTTAATAATGCAAATGCAATGTCAAAATTATTAAAAAATTCAAGATGGCGGCCGACTTTTTTGTTTGTAGGCTGATTTCGATGAAACACGGTTTTTGGTACTATTTTGACAAAAAAAACAGCAACGCAATGTCAAAAATATTAAAATCCAAGATGGCGGCCAACTTTTTTGTTTGCAGGCCGATTTCGATGAAACTCAGTTTCTGGTTCTATTTTGACAAGAAAACAGGAACGCAATGTTAAAAATAAAAAGAAATCCAAGATGGTGGCCGACTTTTTTGTTTGTAAGCCGATTTTGATGAAACTTAGTTTCTGGTACCTATTTTGACTAGAAAACAGCAACACAATGTTAAAAATATAAAAATCCAAGATGGCGGCCGAATTTTTTGTTTGCTGGCCGATTTCGATTAAATCCAGTTTCTGGTACTATTTTGACAAGAAAACAACAACGCAATGTTAAAAGTTTAAAAAAATCCAAGATGGCGGCCAACTTTTTTGTTTGTGAGCTGATTTTGATGAAACTTGGTTTTTAGTACAATTTTGACAAGAAAACAACTACACAATGTCAAAAATAAAATAAAACCAAGAAAGCGGCCAACTTTTTTGTTTGTAAGGCGAGTTTGATGAAACTTAGTTTCTGGTACTATTTTGACAAGAAAACAGCAACGCAATGTTAAAAGTATTAAAAAATCCAAGATGGCGGCCAACTTTTATATTTGCAGGCCGATTTCAATGAAACTCAGTTTCTGGTTCTATTTTGACAAGAAAACAGCAACGCAATGGTAAAAATATAAAAATTCAAGATGGCGGCCAAATTTTTTGTTTGCTGGCTGATTTCGATGAAATTCAGTTTCTGGTACTATTTTGACAAGAAAACAGCAACGAAATGTTAAACATATTAAAAATCCGAGATGGTGGCCGACTTTTTTGTTTGTAGGCCGATTTTGACAAAACTCGGTTTTTTGTACTATTTTGACAAGAAAACCGTTCTTAACACAATGTAAAAAAATACAAATGGCCAAGATGGTGGCCGTTTTTTGTTGTTGTTTCTTTCTTCTCGCTTATTAAAATGTACAAGCTTGAGACAGAGTCAATAAGTATCATCATCATCATCATCATGTCAAGTAAAAGATTTAATTAATTATTAATTTGCTTTAACACAAGCACAGTAAATTACGACGTAACATCCTTCGTAATTTACTGTGTTTTTGACAGCTATAAACCGTATTTAAAAAAATAAAAAATAAGTAAATCCATACTAATATTATAATTGTGAAAGTGTGTTTGTTTGTTTGTTTATTTGTTTGTTTGTTTGTTTGTTTGTCCTTCTTTCACGCCAAAACGGAGCAACGGATCGACGTGATAGTTGGTATGGGGATAGTTTGGGAGCTGGAGAGTAACATAGGCTACTTATTATCCCGGAAAATTGAGTAAAAATTTTAATTTTCTATGAAAAATCGTTTAACTGTCGTACCTTCGATACAAAACTGTCATTTCTTCCATTGCCGTTTCCAAAGAGTATGTAATCACTGACGTCTGCGCGGTCAAAATCGAATACTTACTAATCTTTTCTATAAGCTTAGAATAAAAAAATGTACTGTAACTAGCGCCAAAAATGCTCCAGTCGCGCAAAGTTATCTGACACTCACTCTACTTCACAGAGTAATTTTTTATATGTAGGAAATAGATACCAAGCTCGGGCCCCTTTATTGGTAGTGTGTAACTAGCGCTATCTGTTGTCTGGTGTAGGCAACTTTTGGTGTATAAACACACACACAAGATGTAGGTGACCGGGTCCACTATTATATGGCAAAACAACGTTTGCCGGGTCAGCTTGTAAAATAATAATTGATATTAAGTTACAGAATTTGAAAATAATGATTGTGACATGGTGTCGCACTTAGGGTTTAGGTCCAGTAAGGGCCGGGTGTCCGAGAGACACCGGTGTTAAATAAAAGAATACCCTATGTACGTACACAAAAATTTATTTGGGCGTGGTCCGAAATGCCCGGTAAAATTATTTAACGTTGCCTTTCCATGCCCAGAGTGGTACTCTCCTGGCAGCTCCGAAGATGGGGGTTTCCAGCTGGGACGGGAAGAACGTTCCCGAAGGTCCCGGGTAAAACGGCGAAGATGCTCGGCGGGAAACGTAAAATTTAGGGTCACGCACGCACCGGCGAAGCTGCAACTGGGTTCACCAGGAACCTCGGACCCTGGAATTGACCTCACGGGTCAAAAAAGAGTCAAGAAATCCTCCTCTGATTGTGACCGCGGCAGAAGACTGGTAGGAAAGTACCGAAGCAGTATGCGGTGATGAGTGTTGGTCACAATCAGATCGGAGTTACACAAATAATTTAAAGCACTATCATTGGCAAATAAATAATAATCAGATGCTAGAAAATAATCTACTTAAGCAAATTAGCAACAATAGTACAGTGAAATAGGTATCATTAGAATAAGTTAAAATATTATTAAAATATAAATATGCAAAATATGTAGGTGGCTAAAAATATATTTAAAATATAACTGTACTACTAAGCTAGTTTTAGAAACACTTGTTCAAAACTTACCAATACGTGGGTTTCACAAAAATATTTAAAACTTGGCACTAACTAATGCATGATTTTAAAATAAAAATATCGTATCATCCGCGTTGTGAACGTCGCGAGAAAATGGCGAGCGCAGTACAGACACGATTTGTCTGCCGAGCGACCGGCGCGCGGCCGGTCGCCTCGGTCGGAGTGTTGTCGGGCCGTACCAGCTTACAGCTTTATTAAAGTGGCGAGGGGTGAAGGGCTACCTGCGCGTGCGTCGCTGTCAGCTCAGCTGTTTGAATTTTTTGCGTTTAGAAACATATTATAATAAATGTAAATATTGCGTACTTAGTTAAATTTGTTATTTTATTTTTATTACGTAATTATATATTTTCTTTAATATTGATTTTGATATTAGATTCAAGTAGACTTAGGTTATTTAATTTATGTATTTAAATGTGTGACGTTTTACAACGTTACAATGGGATGATTTTGATATATAGACGAAGGCGCTTTAAAGGTTAAGAAATATGAATCGGCTTATTTCCAATCTGAATATTTTTCTTTAACAAAACTTCAACCCATTCAAACGTCAGGGGTAGGTCAAATTTACCTTGCAAAATTTCATGGCAGACAGACAGACAGATACAATTATAGGTGAAACTATATAAAACTTGTACTATATTTTATTTTGATACTTCTAAAATGCCAACCATAATTATTTATTTTATTTTATTTCGCCATACACCAAAATGTACCTGCCACATTTTAATTTTGTTACAACCCTTCCGTAGTAACGAAATACCTATACAGACGTCGGTATCGCCTAACTTCAAGGGCGTTGGCCTACCAAAGAAAGAAACAAAAACAAAAAACGGCCACCATCTTGACCATTTGTATTTTTTTACATTGTGCTAAGAACGGTTTTCTTGTCAAAATAGTACCAGAAACTGAGTTTCATCGAAATCGGCCTGTAAACAAAAGAATTGGCAGCCATCTTGGATTTTTTAATACTTTTAACATTACGTTGCTGTTTTTGTGTAAAATAGTACCAAAAACTAAGTTTCATCAAATCGGCTTTCAAAAAAAAAGTTAGGCGCCGCCTTGTTTTATTTTATTTTTGACATTGCGTTGTTGTTTTCTGGTCAAAATAGAACCACAAACTGAGTTTCATTGAAATCGGCCTGCAAACAAATAAGTTGGCTGCCATCTTGGATTTTTAAATTTTTAACATTGCGTTGCTGTTTTCTTGTCAAAATAGAACCAGAAACTGAGTTTATTTTATTTATTTTATTTATTTTATTTATAAGGCTTACAAAACAAGTTACAGTCAAAAAGTATGCTTAAGTTTATACATTCAAATAATTTGGTACTAGACCATAACTCTCTAGATGTAGGCACAGTATTAACTAAATTACTAGTAAATTAAAGAGGGGTACACTTAAAGTAATCTATAGTCTAGAACTCTAGAACACAATAACTTAATACAGAAAATAAAAAAGAAGAACACCAATTAAGTTAGTTTTATGAGTCATTCGGACATAGGGCAGTCAGAACTTCTCTCCTAAATTTATTATAACTATTATTAAAAATATCCAGAGAAGAATGTCTAGACAAAGTCTCATTATATAAGCGACACATTCTAGTAACAGGGTTGTAAAACGATGTATTATTTTTATAAACTTGGAGGCAGAATAATTTATGTGAAGAACTACGGGATTTATATCTAGTATTAAAGGTAAGCTGGGATAAAAGCGAAGGGGAATCAATATATGAATGAATTATTTTATACAGACAAACTAACTCTTGGCATTGCCGGCGATTAGAAAGAGATTTAATGTTAAATTTAGCAAGTTTAGCGTTGTATGATTTATATTTGCGTCCAATGTGAAGCCTATATCTAAGTATGTTGAGACATCGCTTTTGCACTCTTTCAATACTTTTACCGTGAACATCATAATAAGGTGACCAAATAATAGATGCGTACTCTAACACGCTACGGACAAGGGAATAATAAAGATACATAAATTTCATTTTAGAAATAGAAAGATACATAATTTAGTTTCATTGAAATCGGCCTGCAAACAAAAAAGTTGCCCGCCATCTTGGATTTTTTAATACTTTTAACATTGTGTTGTTGTTTTCTTGTCAAAGTTGTACTAAAAACCAAGTTTCATCAAAATCGGATAACAAAAAAAAAGTTGGTCGCCATCTTGTTTTTTTATTTTATTTTTGACATTGTGTTGTTGTTTTCTTGTCAAAATAGTACCAGAAACTAAGTTTCATCAAAATCGGCTTACAAAAAAAAAGTTGGCCGCCATCTTGGTTTTTTTTTATTTTGACATTGCGTTGTTATTTTCTTGTCAAAATTGTACTAAAAACCAAGTTTCATCAAAATCGGCTCACAAACAAAAAAGTTGGCCGCCATCATGGATTTTTAATATTTTTAACATTGCCTTGCTGTTTTCTTTTCAAAATAGTACCAGAAACTGAGTTTCGGCCTGCAAACAAAAAAGTTGGCCGCCATCTGGGATTTTTTAATACTTTTAACATTGTGTTGTTGTTTTCTTGTCAAAATAGTACCAGAAACTATGTTTCATCAAAATCGGCTTACAAAAAAAAAGTTGGCCGCCATCTTGGATTTTTTTATACTTTTAACATTGTGTTGTTGTTTTCTTGTCAAAATTGTACCAAAAACCAAGTTTCATCAAAGTCGGCCCGCAAACAAAAAAGTTGGCCGCCATCTTGGATTTTGGAAATTGCCTTTTTTTTATAATCGAGATGAAGATTTGCACGCACTCACACTACATGTCGTATGCACCATAATATTAATTTAAAAATGAATTATAACGATAAAGACGTGATAGCCCTGGAAGACTTGTCCCGAGTTACTATGAACGGCGTTGTATGTAACTCGGGACAACCACTCTCCCGTCTCACCCCGCAAGCCCCGCACGTTTGACCTGTCTAGACGTCTCCGTCGGCCTACTGTATGAAAAGTTGCTTATTCTGTGCCTATAGTATGTTAGGATGTACTCATAAACCGCATCAATCACAAACACTCATCTGATGTAAAACGTATCAAAATCGATTCAGCCAAACGTGAGATATTCACGGACAAACATACATAATGTACATAAAGGGTCAAACTGAGAACCTCCTTTTTCAAAGTCGGTTGTAATACCAAAACCTTCTCCTAAATGTAACGAATACTTTTCTGAAAACCGCATCTCGCGGACAAACCTTCATACATACATTCGGGTCAAACTGAGAACCTCCTTTTTTGAAGTCGGTTAAAATACTAAAACCTTATCCTAAATGTAACAAATACTTTCCTGAAAACCGCATTAAAATCAGTTCAGCCAAAAGCGAGACAACAATACAACACGGACAAACATACATACAAAAAAATACAGGTCAAACTGAGAAGCTTCTTTTTATTGAAGTCACTTAAAAATTATTACTATCGTTCGGTCATTGTCGATATTACATACTCGAAATAGAAGGGAGAGGTGAGGCAGGAGGAGATCCACCTCCTCTCTCCTCTCCACCAATCAACAAGCAGGCATAATCGTCGCGGAACTCACACCTAGCAAATCAAGAAACAAGCGCTACCTAGCGGTGGCTTTTAGCGTAAAAACCCAAAAATGCAGTAAATAACAGATAAACTGTTAATTACCCTTGGTTACTTTCGTTAATAACCGGCTTCGCATCTTCCGCACTTGTGTCGTCACCGATATCGGCACGACAGACGATATCGTTGACGGTGACGACACAGTGTGAAAGCATTTAGTAGTGATTGTATGAAACTGCCAGTCCGACGATATCGTGCCGATATCGTGTCGTTACCGTTATCGTCCAATGTGAAAACGCCCATTAGGGATATCTAAGTAAGTGCTGATTGATTAGCCGTTACTTGACAGATAGGATAGGCCATACAAAACTGTCAAGTAAACTGGAAAGTATCTCCTCCTAATTGGACATTGTGAAACAGGCACTTAGTACCTACTCAGGTACCTAACTAACTACTTACCTACTCGTTGTTTACCTAAGGCTCACACACAAACTATCTTTGCTAAAGCCCTAAATCTGGTAGGTAGGTAGTTTAGTTGCTAAATATTATATAGTGGTTCTATCCAAACTTCCTTTCCCGAACAAAACAATATAGTTTCTTAGATCACGAGCCGATTTCAGTTTTCATGTACCGTTTAATGCCATCGCAAATTATATAAAAGCTGTATTTACTGTGTTTCTGTGGTCTCAATGCTGGCGATAACAAATCGGAATCGTGCTGGAGTCACATTAGCACCGGACACGCTCCGGGAGCACGGCCAGCACGGCATCTGATAGGTAATGCACCGACCGTAGTGCTCTCCACTCTATACTATACCATTTCAAGTTATTGCAGTGCTAGTGCCACGGTGCACCGTACACAGTTAAGTTAATATCAGCTGCAATGATCAGCGCTCCCTCGGCTATACGATAAAGCTCGCTGATCCCAACGTTTCACGGAAGGACCAATCGCCATACTCATTGTTTAACAGTCACTAATGCTCGCGTTGAGTAATTTGACGTGTCGCTCAGCAGTAGCAAGGAAATGAAACGTAATATCAAAAGGATTAGGTAAGGCTTACGACTCAATTTCACTAATGTCTTACTTAATGCGACGCCGATACAAGGTGTTTAAGTAGTTAAATTAAGCGCCGTTTAATATGACAATTTACGAGTGTGTCTAACGCGCTCGCTCGCATCGCTTAGTCCGAGAGACTGTAAGCTCCGTTGGTGATCAATTAATTACGAAGTCCCAGGACATCTTTATGTGTCTAATGCCAGTTTTAACGGTTGGCTATAAGAGGACTAGTAAGTATTAGGATCCAGTACTCATCTGTCAACGGCATTAACGGTTTAAGCTGTTTACAACATCATCTACCTACTTGCAAATAGTTCTGGTAAATCCATTGAGAGTACATTATAACTCAATGGGTAAATCAGCTAGTTCTCTTAAGACCATTGCTTAAGACTAACTGTTTCTTTAGTTTTTAAGTAAATAGGTAAATATTTTTCGCGATAATTTTACAAAGCTTTTTAATCTTTTTATTGTCTAAGTAAGTACTGTCATAATTTGTAAAATAAGTTTAAAATTAATTAGATCTGGATCAAGCGGATCCAGGCATCGGTTTTACTATCCGATCAAATCAAACGCCATTCTTAACAAACAATCGATTTCAATCTATAACCTCGAAGCGGATGCGTGTATTCTTCCCAAAAAATAATAACACGAATAAACCATTCAAAATTACGAAAGGTTAACACGGACAAAAATGTTCCAATAATAATTTTATTGGCACCTTTGATAGTACGGAGCCAGCGGGTGGCGGGTCTGCTCTGCGGCAAGTGATTTCAATTTGTACCAATGATTGCATAATTTGGGAAACTTTGTTCGTGTTGCATTATGAATGGTGATGGAGAGATAACTTCCAAAACATATTGCACAATTGTTGCAGGCGACCTTGTAGGTTTCAGATCGAAAAGGAGATTAACATTGCATTTTTTGACGTGTTGTTGTTAAAGCCGTTTGCGATCATTTTGAATTGGACTTATATAAAAAGGACTAGCCTTCCGCTTGTGGCTCCATCTCGTGGACTACACGAAGCTATCCAGCGGAAATGTAATGTTTTTCCGGGATATAAAGTAGCCTATGTAGTGACATAGATAGGAGAGACTGGAGAGAGCTCCAGCTCCCAAACTATCTCCATACCAAAAATCAGGTCGATCCGTTGCTCGATGAAAAAAGTCAAAGTCAAACTTGTTTATTCAATTTAGATTGTTATTTACAAAACCTACTTGTGAACGTCATAGAAGCTACGCCATCGGTTCGCAAACCCTACGGCCGGCGGCGGGAGATCTTGGAGAAGAACCGGCAAGAAACTCCAAGGGTTGTTTTTTTTCTTTGGACGAAAGACGGACGGACCAAACAAACACACTTTCACATTTTTTATAAAATTAGTATGGATAGATTGGATTTGCCTTAGTACCTATCTTCGTCGTTATCCACTTTTCCAATAAGTACCTAACTTTTTGAAAGATCAAAACAATTTCGAGAGTGAAATTCTTTTCAGAGTCTTTTAATAGATACTTACCTACTTACTTATATTCTACCACACAACACAATAAATACATGTCACCAAGTTTAGGGTGAACTATCTACCTGCATTAACTCCTGCTTTTTAACCGACTTCTAAATCAAAAAGGAGGAGGTTCTCTATTCGTCTGTATGTATGTTTTTTTTGTGTATGTCCACCGATTACTCGAAGACGGATGGACCGATTGAAATGATTGAAACGTTATTACATCAGGCTGGTTTCCAAGTTGGTCCCATTTTTTGAAATTTCGAAATCGGTTCAGTAGTTTTCAGGAAATCTGGAAATACTGTCGTTTTCGTTACCACTTTATGTGAATTTAATACGTATCTTAGGCATAGCTCCTTTGTTAACCGAATCCTTTGTAAAACGTTTTTGAAAAAAAATGTAACCGCCTTCAAAACGGATCTTCAAACAGAAATTAACAAACACTAAAAAACGAAAAAAATAATAAGATTTTTTAATTCTAAGGATGATGATACGTGACTTTTTCTAATTTATCTTGGTACTTACTGAACTGTTTGAAGTCGGTGCCAAGCCAAAAAGAATACTGAGTGAAATAACAAACATATTAAAAAAAACCCGGTCCTAAGCGTGAAGTGTAGGACGTATTTACCTCAATACCTATTAGACGGCACCGACTTCAAACAGTTCAGAAAGTACCAAGATAAATTAGAAAAAGTCACGTATCATCGTCCTTTGAATTAAAAAATCTTATTATTTTTTTCGTTTTTTAGTGTTTGTTAATTTTTGTTTGAAGATCCGTTTTGGAGGCGGTTACATTTTTTTTTCAAAAACGTTTTATTTATAAACCGATTTAGATGATTCTTCTTTTGTTAAAAAGGGGATACCTCAAGGTATTTCAACCGACTTCAAAAAAGGAGGTTTTCAATTTGATTACATACCTATTTACCAGAATACAAGTAAATTGCCTGCACGATGCACTAAAAAGTGTGAAGTAAATATTATTTTTATAAAAAAAAAACCGCCTTCAAAAAAATCACATCAAAAAAGTAAGAAATAATTCCTCACCAAATAAATAACGTAAGTACTTTGAAGTCGGGCAAATAACTAAAAAAATTTTTTTTATTGTAGGCACCGACCGACACATACATTGTTCCAATACCTACCAAAGTGTATGTAGTTTGAGCACTATAGTAACGACGGGTATTACCACATAAGTAGACCCGAGAAAATATTAAAAGTTCGTTTTCAATATTTAATTTTTCTCGACCGAGAAACGAACCCTTGACTTCCAGAGATAGCGGCACCTTGAAAATCGGTGCGTCCATCACTCGGCCACGGAGCTCGTAAAACTTAGAATTTCCAATGATTAATTACAGCAATGTCATTACAGTAGTAATCGCCAAAATCCCTTCAGTAGACTTAATTCACCCAGGTGATATCACCCAGGTGAATTAAGTGTACTGAAGGAAAATTTTAACCTTTAGTAGACTTAATTCACCTATGCCACTAAGTTCAAAAACAGTATTTTTTCGAATTTTAACAAAAATACAACGTGAGTAAATTTCTGAAAAATTAAAAAATAAAACGTTTTTAAAAAAAATGTAACCGCCTTCAAAAAGGATCTTCAAACGAAAATTAACTAACACTAAAAAACGAAAAAAATAATAAGATTTTTTAATTCAAAGGACGTTGATATGTGCCTTTTTCTAATTTATCTTGGTACTTACTGAACTGTTTGAAGTCGGTGCCGTCTAATAGGTATTGAGGTAAAAACGTCCTAAACCTCACGCTTGAGACCGGGTTTTTTTTAAATATGTTTGTTATTTCACTCAGTATATTTCGTTCTTATTATTTTTGGCTTGGCACCGACTTCAAACAGTTCAGTAAGTACCAAGATAAATTAGAAAAAGGCACATATCAACGTCCTTTGAATTAAAAAATCTTATTATTTTTTTCGTTTTTTAGTGTTAGTTAATTTTCGTTTGAAGATCCTTTTTGAAGGCGGTTACATTTTTTTTTAAAAACGTTTTATTTTTTAATTTTTAGTGTAAATAATCGTAGCTAAAGAAACTACATGGTGATTATGATAAATTGTTGAAAATATCCTATCCGTTATGGAATTCAGCTTTCCATCTTCAGCTACTTAGATAACTTGAAGGAATACATCTGAAGGTCCATTCGTGCATATGGTATTTATAAAACATCATATAACTCCTAACTGTTGAGGAGTTTCACCTCTCATCATCAGCTCACCCTAATAACCTGAAATAATATAACTATTGGTCCATACGTACGATTAATACTTAATGAAATATTCTCCAGCTCCTAACCGTTTAGGAGTTGTAGCTTCTATCACCAGCTCATCACTATGAGATGATGACTACCAGATGCAAATACTTGACTAACTTCAAAAATAAATGTAACGCATAACAGGCTTGCCTATATTTGAGAATTTCTCTCAATTTTCTTGGGATTTTATCTTCTGGTCCTGACTTGGTGAAAATAAGATCAGGTCAGAAGTACCATCTTTCGAAAAAAAAATAATTTTGAAAATGATCCCCAATTTGATGAAAATATGAAATCGTCCATGTAACCAAATAAACTCTCAATACACATTATTCAGGATAACTCCTGAACTTCTCGTCAGTTCTTGATGAAATTTGAATGGGACCACACGAGAACCGTCACCTTTTAAATAAAAAAATAATTATTCAAATCGGTTCATTAACTAAAAAGTTCTGAGGTAACACACATAAAAAATAAAAAAAAAAATAAAAAAAAAAAATATACAGTCGAATTGATAACCTCCTCCTTTTTTTGAAGTCGGTTAAAAACAAATTAATGTCGGGAAAACAATTGAACGTAACAAAATTTTTAGTGATCTGTAGTAAAAAACAGGTAACTACAAAGGATTTTTGACTTCTTTGTTTTTAAAGAAAACGCGCCTTGGCGAAATAGTTTATACCGAGCTATGTGCAGTCGCATACAATACGCAGCATATAAGTTAAACCCAACCATAGACAATAAAATCTGCGCAGAAGAAAATTTTGTACTGAATATTGCAACTGCGCAGGTTTTTTGTTTGTTTCTTCATAGCTCGCATTTTTTATATGAAAAAAAAAAACATAAATTTCTAAAATTCAAGATGGCGGCCAACGCTTTTGTTTGTAGACCGATTTTGAAAAATGACAAAAGGGTTGCTCCTTTAGCATGAAAATGCACCTGCGCACGAGAGTCGCGTTGCAATGGCGTTTATTCACCGATGAGGCTTTGAAAAACTTCATCAACCGTTTCATAGTCCATACCTCGTCCCATACAACTATTTTAAATTTACTGCAATGAAAAAAAAACTTAAGAGTGCACTTAAATCACCTTGGTGAATTAAGTATACTTTTTGGTAGACTTAATTCACCCAGGTGATATGGCCTAGGTGAATTAAGTCTACTGAAGGCCAAAATCTCGCCAAAATCGAAATTCGACCGTAGTCCATTCTACTGTCTCAAAGAGGCTTACCAACCAAAAAGTGGTTCGTCGTGGGCCCATGGGCCCAGTAGAAAGTGGGCCCAGTCCCCGGACGGCTCACCATAAAGTGTTGCTTTGGTCCATTTATTGATTTTAGGGGGTTATGAGCACAGTGCCTAAAATGCACTAGCCCCCACAGAACTCTGAAAGATTTTTCGAGACCCTTTTCTGCTTATCTTCGCTGCGCCACTACATTGCCGCCGGTCGGCGCCGCACCGCCGGCCGCCCGCCCCGGTTTCCGCTCCGGTGCTGGTGGACGGAGATGCGGCGGGCGTGAGTGCAAAGCAAGATTCTACAGCCAAAGCCCAAAGTTAAGAAGCTCACTACGGCAAACCCCACTAGGTAAATTGCCGCCGGCCAGCGCCGCACCGCTGCCGCCCCGGTTTCCGCTCCGGTGCCGGTGGACGGAGATGCGGCGGGCGTGAGTGCAAAGCAAGATTCTACAGCAAAAGCCCAAAGTTAAGAAGCTCACTACGGCAAACCCCACTAGGTAAATTGCCGCCGGCCAGCGCCGCACCGCTGCCGCCCCGGTTTCCGCTCCGGTGCCGGTGGACGGAGATGCGGCGGGCGTGAGTGCAAATCAAGATTCTACAGCCAAAGCCCAAAGTTAAGAAGCGCACTATGGGCCTACGGCAAACCGGAAGCGGTGTGCGGTGCAGTGTCTGTCCCTAATCTGAATCCAAGATTGGATATAAGTATATAGATACTATAGAAACTACGTATAATATAACTTACATAGTAGTATTGATGACAACGTTGAACCATACCCGCAGTACGTTAGAACAATAGGTTAACTAATAATACACTTCCTGTATTAAGTAGGTATATGATTACCGTTTGCCATTTGCCAGTCGGCGGCTACGGCTGTACGGAGCTGCTTTACGGCGAGCTTGCATTTTAATTCCACAATGCAACAACAGGAAGCTTTCGTCTTGTGTAATTTGAGCGGGGAGCTAGAGGTTTATGTGCGAAACGGTAGAAATATTGAAATGTTATGAAAATTCGAAACACTGAAATGTATTTCAATTAAAGCAACAGAATTGGGCACTTGACTGGGTATATCCCCTGAAAAAATCGTATCGTGGCGAAAATAGGGAGAAAAATCTGCAAAGCTCGTAATATCTATATCTATATCTATTATCTATTACTTATAATAAAACTGTAAACGAGCCGATTCTGTACAATGAAAAGAAATTGAAAAAAATATGTCCAGGGGTCTTCTGAAACGAAACAGATACCAAAAATATGGTTTTGAATTTTTTGTCTGTCTGTCTGTCTGTCTGTTGTCCGCGTTTCCCGCAAAAACTACTGAAGGGATTTTGATGATATTTTTTTGTTATATAGCTATTAGTCCTCGCCAACATATAGGCTATAATTTATCTTGAAGATCGGAATACCTGATGTGGAACCATAGCAGTCTAGCCAAAATATGAGAGATATAAAAATACTGTCTTAAGATAAATTGTTAAACGTGATAAGCATTTTCTATTGACGTACAAATTTTGAAGGTCTGGTACACCTGATGTGGAACCCTAGCAGCCAGGTTAAACTAAAAGAGATACAAACATAGCGTCTTAGGAAGAGTGGTTAACTTGATAACCATTTTTAGTGACGTAAAAATATCGAAGGTCTGGCACACATGATGTGGAACCCTAGCAGTCTAGCCAAAATATGAGAGATATAAAAATACTGTCTTAAGATAAATTGTTAAACGTGATAACCATTTTTTAGTGACGTAAAAATATCGAAGGTCTGGCACACATGATGTGGAACCCTAGCAGTCTAGCCAAAATATGAGAGATATAAAAATACTGTCTTAAGATAAATTGTTAAACGTGATAAGCATTTTCTATTGACGTACAAATTTTGAAGGTCTGGTACACCTGATGTGGAACCCTAGCAGTCAGGTTAAACTAAAAGAGATACAAACATAGCGTCTTAAGAAAAGTTGTTTAACTTGATAACCATTTTTTTAGTGACGTAAAAATATCGAAGGTCTGGCACACATGATGTGGAACCCTAGCAGCCAAGTTAAACTATAAGAGATACAAACATAGCGTCTTAAGAAAAGTTCAAAAATAGAAAATAAAGTATTTAGAAAAAATCGACCCGTCTCACAACTAGCTCCGATGGGACTCGAACCCACGACCTTTCGCTTTCCGGGCGACTGCCCGGATACTTTCTATTGACGTTAAAATATCAAAGGTCTGGCACACCTGATGTGGAACCCTAGCAGCCCAGCTAAACTATAAGAGATACAAATAAAGCGTCTTAAGAGAAGTTGTTCAGCGTGACAGGTATTTTTTATTGGCATACAATAATCTAAAGTCTGGTACATCTGATTTCCCCCAAGAGTCCAAATAAAGCTTAAGATATACGAATGTGGCGCCTTAAGGAAGGTTGTTCAGCAAAAGAGCACTATCTGTTTACGTATTACACAGCGTGATATCACAACTGTTACTTTTTACAAACTTCTTATAATAAAATAATAATAATAATAAATAACTTCTTACATTCACACCAATTATCTAAGCCCATTTTAATTTCATTAAGAAACTGTATCACTTGATAACAGATAAATATATACTTAAATACTTTTTGTTTGTAAATACATACTTAATATACATAGTAAACACCCAGACCAAGATAAATAGACATGTTCATGCACACGAATATTTATATTGTTCGGGAATCAAACCCGAGACCACTGGCGCAGAAGGTGGGTAGCCTACCCCTGCGCCAAATCGGTAACGCAGGGGAGCAGCCATCAAATTTTCCGTATATTTTAGAGCTTTAGTTAACATTAACTGGGTTTTGCATTGTTTTGCTTTTGTTAAATTTGGTTGTTGCGACATTCACTGAAATGCCTATACGAAAAAATAACAAGTCTTTCTCAGTATTCAAGAGACTCCAAACGAAAAAAAACGAGATAGATCTCAAGAAACTGAGGAAGAACATGAGACACGCTTAGAAGCAAGACGTTAATCTGAATCTTTGTTTTTGGAAACAGATATGCAAAAAGAAAACAGATTAGCTGCTGATCGGGAACGAATCGCTTCTTCTCGTGCCTCAGAGACGTTAATGCAGCGTGAAGCGACTTACTTCTGATCATCAGCGTCATGTTACATCTCGCGAAACTGAGACATTCACTCAGCGTGTAATGCGTCTTATATCTGACCGTGAGCGTCACATTATATCTCGCGAGTCTGAGACACTTACTTAGCGTGAAACTCGTCTCACAGACAGCCGATCGTGAACGTCACATTATATCTCGCGAGTCCGAGACACAACTACTTAACGGGTTTTGGTGAAACTTTTTTTTATATAGATCTTGGTCATCTTGGTAATTTGTTTTGGAAATCGAAATATAACTGTTTTTTATCGTGCAAATTTATTTAATTCCCCGGGATGACGTCGTGTAATCCACGAAGCCGAAGGCGAAGCCTCGGGTGGCCGCTATGCATAATAAGCCTAAAAAATAAAAATGCTGTCGAAAGTCACTATTCCACGCGGACGAAGTCGCGGGCACAGCTAGTTTAATTATAAATGAAATGAACGAAACGCCTTGTAAAATTGGACTCAAGAACAAAAATGATAAAGTTACACTACTTACTAAATAAGTACTTTTTTTATCCACAACTGTGTAGCATTTAGCCTTCATCACACCTGATGTTAAGTGATGATAAGGCTGAAGGTGGAAGCGCACTATAGTCCATGGAAATCGTACATTTTGCCTTGCGTTAAATGAGGTAGTTCTGATTTTTTTGTATGTTAGTAGTGATGAGATAGTAATGACAAATCCAAGTTTTCCACCTCGTAAGCCCTTCGGATCATTGTTAAATATAAAAAATCCAATAAATTTTCTGTTTTTGTCAATTTTTACCACCAAGGACCTGTGTTACGGCAAAAGTTACTATGCACGCTTTAAAGTAGACTAAATTTGCAATAAAAAGATAATAATTTCGTTTTTGTGAGTCAAAAAGTTTTTAAGATAGGGCTATTTAAAAGTTTGCAAAAATTAAAAAAAAGGAAGTATTACAGTTTTTTTTAGTTTTCGACATTTTGACCCATAGTAGTGGGTTTATGGCAAAAGTTAAATTATTAGTTATTAAAGTCCATTAAATTTCCAACAAAATGAGACCAATTAGTAATATCAACTTAGACTTGATAGTACTACTCCCGGAATCCTCATTGCAATCACTGTGCCTTGGCTATCTTATCTCTAACTGCCGGAACACATAATGCTGAAAACATCATTGTTATGGCGTCAGACTTAGATAAGATGGTGGTAGCTAGCCAGGCGAACTAAGAACAAGTCCTACCACCAACCAAACCCGAATACAATATGTACCCCCACTGGGAATCGAACCCGGGAGACCTCTAGGTCTGAAATCGGTGGTGTGAACCACTAGAGCACGGAGGCGGTTAAAATTAGGTAATACCTAGTGGTTTGACCGTTTGAGTTTTAAAAGTTGTCAGATGTAGCTGGGTCAATAAAACTTTTGTAAGTTTAACTTACAACTTGAAAATAGCATAAGTAATAAATTTCTCATCTCATTGCACTTAGTTTTTTAATTCATAAAACATTTTACACAAACAAAACATTTCTCTGGACTTTCTTATATTCTACCGGTTACTGAATTAAGCCGTAGGGTTGACGGCCTCACCAAATTAGCTGTAATACGGCTTGTTCAGGTTTTTTGATTTTTTATTTTCCGTGGTCAGCGAGTTTGTAAAGTGCTACAAAAGCTCATCATTTTTTGAAAAGAACTTTATTAATTTAACTAAGAAAATTTATTAATTTATTTCTTAATGTCATTATTTCATTAATGATGTTAAGCTCTAAAATAGTTTGTTTTACCAATTAGGCGATCGTTCACTTAACTTGAAAGGAATTGTGAGTTAAAATTAATTCGACAGTAAAAACACAGGCCGTTAAAAAAACTATCTGCAGGACCTTTCATATGTTAAACAGTTTGTTCACAAAGGAGATGTTATCAGTCATTGTTATTGAGTGCGTTTATTGGTTCCATTCCATCAATATTGGGTCGCTTCGATACGCTCATACCTCGTTTACCCTTGAGCCTTACCACGAATTCTTCAGAAATACCGTTTTGTGACTTAAAATGTTTGATAAAACTTTATTTATGTCTGCTTCAAGAACAGCCACCCTTAGATTATATTGACTGACAGAAATTTAATAGGAATTTAATTTCCTACGTAACGCTGAAAATTGGAGCTCAACCGTTGACTGAATATGTGAAACAGGCACTAGAAAAATAATCTTGCAGTTGTCGAAAAGAAAAGCTTAGGTATAAGAATGGGGTCTTGTATAATTTTGTAAAGCTTTGTTTATAAGGCAGTCAGCACAGCAGTTGACCGAACGCAATATTGTGGCAGTAGTTTGTAAAACATTTGATATGAGTACCGTAAAATGAGTCGTGGAGCTTTCACTGCATTTGGTTTGTGGTTTCGTAGGTACTTAAAGGTCTCGGCAAGCAGAATCGAGAACCAAGCATGACCCAAGCTGTTTTTGTCACGCGTGCGTGACTGCGTGCAAATAAGTGCTCCGTTTGAAATCCAAGGTTGCTCGACTCACAACTCGCTTTTGTTTCACTGCTGTTTCCGTAGCTATTTCTAGAAGTGGTAGTAAGGGCACATGAATCTCGGTTTAATCACACGCGTGTGGGGTAAGCTTTGATATTCAAATTGGTGTTGAGATCGCGCCTGTCATCTGGCCTATAATGAGGCGCGGAATGACAAACTACCCTCTTTCTTTAACGCCCACTATATAGTCAATATAATAAGGATCATGGTTTTGGTGTAGTCCTTACTGCCAGCTGAAATGTAGGAACTTTTATTTGTATGAAATTTTTAGACACGATAAACTAAAGCCCTATTTCGTAAATATGTCGCAGGGATTTTGTCAAAGTTGTGATATTATAATTCCACTAGTGAAATTATAATTTCACGTGATATTATGAATAGACAGTACGAGACAGTATGCACACGGCTGCGAGCCTCGGAAGTCCTGTAGAACACGTGATAGGTTAGAAATTTAAGGCAATCGCTTCGCTGCGCTTCGCGATCGCCTTAAATTTCGTGGTTATTTTTTTTATTGATACAATAATACTGTCTATTCATAATTTAACTAGTGGAATTATAATTAATTTCACTAGTGGAATTATCATATCACGACTTTGACAAAATCCCTGCGACACATACACCAAAACGTTTCATCGTCTCAATATATATTCAGGGTGTTAGGGGCACCTTTGCAAAAACTTTAACCATGTCTTCAGGCCTTCATGCTGAACAACGCACAGCAAGATTTTTTTTCGGAAATGAAAAAAATATTTCGACTCTCCATACAAAATGTCCCGATAAGTTGCTAAATTTGTATGAAAAGTCCAATCTTTTTTTCATTTCCAACAAAAAATTCTTGCTGTATCGTTGTTCAGCATGATGGTCTGAAGCCATGGTTAAAGTTTTTGCAAGGGTGCCCCCTAACATCCTGTATAAAAATTACTCGCTTGTTTCATAACTTTTGTAATATATTTTAACAATTTAAAAACACTTTAGGGAAGCACCTAGTTACTATAACGGCTGCCCGCGGTTTCAACCGCGTGGTTCCCGTTCCCGTGGGAATATCGGGATAAAAGTATTCTATGTTTTAATCTGGATTTTAATTATAACTCTATAATTTAATCCAGGCTATCTTCTATCTGTGTGCTTATTAAATTTTAGTTTCGTAAACAACCGTAGCGGTGGTGCTGCCATGTTTTTGTACAAATAGAACAAAAGTTTTTTGTGCATGGGGTAACTGTTAATAGTAGGCGCAGATTTTGAATCCAGCCAGCCAGAGTGCAGTGAAGTGAAGTGACAATCTACTATTATTTATCAGTGTCCTTTATAATTTTTTTTCGGAAAAAGAATTACAATTAATAAATGGCTCACGGTAACAGGAACAAAATACAGTCTGGCGGGATTATACGAACACGATTATGACGAATGAACGATCCTATAAGTAATATTAGATAATATTATGCCTTGTTATCCATGCATTTAGGAAGTGTTTTTATGAAAGTTGCTGTCGTGCGAGTAGGCTGGCGATAGCAGGAAAAGCGCTGTATGATGAATGATAAATAACAGGGAGTTATAAGAAAATTACTTAAAGATTAGGAATTATATAGGAATCGCAGATGTGCTTATAACAAGGTAGGAGTGTTGTAGGTATATCCGAATGTGCAATTTTCGCAAAGCTTTCCGTATTTTAAACAAGTTTTAAAACGACGAAGCACCCTGATGCTACTAGCTGGAATGACCTGCGAAAGATGGCAGGTGGGGGCTGGACGCTGGATGCGAGGAGCTGAAAACTGGGCTCAGTCGCGTGCATTAGGAGAGGCCTATGCCCAGCAGTGGACGGATACGGACGGAATGATGATGATTTGTTTGTGATTTAGACATGATACCTCGCAATGATATTTCGCAAGTAATATAAAAAATCCAGTTTTTTTATATACAGGATAATTTTTTTATCAGTGCACAAATTTTTAGGATCAACTCAGAATCGATAAGTGAACAACTTTCTTCTAGAAACATGGGTCCAAATACGGCAAAAATTTTTGGACTTCCCATACTAATTCGATCACGTAATCAGTCCGATTTGTAGGAAAGGTCAAAAAAAAATTATCATATTTCGACCTATGTTTCTAGGAGAAAGTTGTTCACTTACCAATTCTGAGAGGATCCTAAAAATTTGTGCACTGATAAAAAAATTATCCTGTAGGTATGTATTTATTTTTGGTTTGGTTCCACTCGTTCGCTTCTCGTGTTCCGTACCTACCGAGATCTCATTTCGAGAGATGGATGACGATGACGACTCGTCGTCGCCCCTAAATTAGACGACCCTCGACCCACCCCGCTTTAGGATAACGTAGCCTTGAGCGTCTAGATGCGACCTGCGACAGGTGGCAGGTGAGGCCTGGAATCCCGGATGTGAGGAGCTGAAAACTGGACTCAGTATCGTGCACTAGGAGAGGCCATGTCCTGCAGTGGACGGATACGGACGGACTGATGATGATTTGCTTGTGATTTTGACATAATATTTCGCATAAAATAGTAAACTAGAAACGATAATCCTTTCCTTTTTTTTAAGTTACAAATTTTTGTTTTGGTTCCAATCCTTCGCGTCTCCGGTTCTAGCGGGCGAGATCCCGTTACCGGCTGCGCGGGCGCAGTGTGCCAGGTGATGGATGGCGACTCATTGTTGCCCCTAAATTGGACGAGCCAGCCCACGTAGGTACCTTACGCTGATATATATAATTAAAACCATTTATTTCCCGACAGTTGACATGTTGAGTTGGAGCACGTACGATACGATAGAATCGTTAATAAATTGGCCATGGGGACTTGGGGAGCTTTGTACACTTGCATTGGTATATACTAAAGTTGCTATATAAAATTGCTTAAAATTCACTATGTTATATTTATACCTGAGTTTATTTTTGTTTAAAACAAATTACTTCCTCTTGGTCTTAGGTCTTAGGTCGTACATTCTTGGTCTAGGTACCTAAGAAGTGGGTAGGTACAGAGGGTACCTAGGTAGGTACCTACACATTTAGTAAGTGTTTGCCTATACTTTTCGACTGAAGCAATTAATTAGTCTTTATTTCCTTGAGCCTAACTAATTTAAAGCAAGTTACTATTAGGTAAGTACCTACTAGGACTTTTGATATTTATCCAATCCGTAAAAAAATCCTATTCACAGACTTTTATATTATAACTAGTATCTATATATATAAAATCGAGGGGACATAACTCACTCATCACGAAATCTCGAAAACTACTGGACCAACGATGATGTAATTTGGCAGGAAGGTAGATTATGCCTAGGAGACGTCCGCTAAGAACGGATTTTAGGAAACTCCCCCCCCTAAAGGGGTAAAGTGGGGGGGGGTAAGGTTATATGGAACTTCCTCATTTATGGATTTAGAAGCATGAAAATTGGTACGTTGGATATCGGTTACGACCGAAAATGATCTGAGTAAGCAAAGTAAAAAAAACTCTCCCTTAAGGATATAGCATAGGTAAAAAAAATATCGTCGATGGCCGTTGCTTACACAAGCGAGGGGGTGCTGGGAGCGGTAAGACTCCGGCCGCGGCACTCTCGTAGACTGAGAAATACGTGTAGACGCGGCATGCAGCGCGCATTCTATTTCCATCAAAAATATCACCTATGTGCGCTTTTTCAAAGGACATAATATTATGTAGAATACAAGAAGAACTATTATGAATATTTATTGTAAACGTCGGTTTGTAGGAAGAGTAGATCTTAGATATTAATCGTATGTAGTAAAAAAAGCTTTTTTTAACAAAGATAGTCACTTCAAACGATTCTTCAAAATGCAGAACACTGCAGCAGCTATTTATATTTATTTTCTATATCTATATCATTTTGATAATATATCCATTATCGAAATGATCTTCGCAGGCGAAACTACAACTTTTGCTACAAATTACACAAAAAAAAAATGTATACTGCTCCAACCAGTAGGTACATTTTCAGATTTATTCCAATAAAATTAATAAAACTTATAATTTAATATGAAAAAATATAAATAACTCATACTAGCCCATCATCTAATACTTTTTACAAAAAAAATCTACTTAGTTATTCAATATTTAAATAAGTATACCGTTTATATAAAGTCACGCTATCAATCTATATTATAAATCAATATATAAAAAAACACTTTAATAAAAATATTGTTTAAGTACATACATACATATTATTCCAATACCAAAAATGATAATATCAAATAATACAACACCTTGTGTCATTGAAAATTGGAAGCAACGATCACATACACCCCGATACAAGAAAATATCTAAAAGTTAGTTTTCGACATTTACCCGTCCGAGAATCGAACCCGGGACCTCAGAGATAGTGGCACCTAGAAAACCGGTGCGTACACCAATCGGCCACGGAGATCGTCGAATTTGTTTAAACAAAATGTAGCGCAACTAAAATAATTGATACTTTGTTTACTAATGTAAACTTGCCACGTAAGGTTATAAATCAGCCTCTTTATAAAAACTTTTTTCATTACTCATTCTATAATATCTTTATTTTTCACTGTCACTATTTTTCGCACTGTACGCATCATATCCCTTGTGCTCTAAAAATGGGTAGAAAACGTAAAAGCTTGCCTAACGTCAGGTTCTTTTTTCTGTTTAAATATTATGCGATATGCTGAAATATTGGTACTAATTAAAAATTAATACCGAAGCGACAGCAACACAAATATATGTTAAAATGTTGTCATATTGATTAACATGAATCTCAAGACAATTTTGTGGTATGTGTGACAACCAAAGGCGACAGCAAAAAAGACAACAATGGGTGCATCCATTGCATTGTAAAGTGATTGACTGATATTCAGAAAACTCTAAACAGTTAAACAATGTTTATTAAATTAGTCGCGTGAATTGAGTGAACTCACAAAGGTAGTTTTATAATGTGGTTGGTTATAGTACTTGAATAAAATTTTGTGTGAATAGATTCACCCAGAAGATGCCTATTCACTTGCGACTTTAAGAGGTTTGGGTTGTAGGTACTCGGGCAAACAGAAGCCGGCAGGGCATTCCAGGCATGATGAAGGAGTACTTAATTCTCTGAGCGTGAGTTTAAAGGAGAGGGCGGAATGAGGTTATGCAACTCAGATGCACACTCACTAAAGCATATCTGACAAGTGACTCAGGGGATGAAACTCATAGCTGAAGTCCCCCATCGATAGAATGGGAGTGCTATACTCGCCAGGCCAGATATAGAGGTATGCACTGTGTATCAGACTAACACCAGTAACATAGAGATCCTTACTACCGAACTTAGTAACTGTACGGTCACTTCAGTCTACAACCCTCCCAATGCACCGTATTACTTCAGCTGTAACGCCGAACTTTAACGCCCATCCGGTTAGATTCGTCCTTGGTGATTTTAATAACCATAGTGAGAACTGGGGATTTTTTTTTATTATAGTGAGGGGAATGCATTTACGCATACCCCGTCCGCGTGCGGTGTGCGGACGGTGGTTATGTGGGACTCACCATGCCACTTCCTGATCCTCCATACAGTGTCAGATACTCGATGGGGGATCAGGGAGGGGGAATACCCACTAAACCCCTCACTTCTTGCTCTCTCCGCCGTCGAGTAGGTCATAATGTGGAGGGCCCGAGGTGGCAAGCTCCTCCTACGACTTGACGGTTGGCTCGATCTTCCGGGCCCCTAGGCGGCGAGAGGTGGCCGAGCAAGCGTGGCCATCTCCCCAGGCTGGTGGGCGGGGACAGTGCGATGCGGGCCACAGCTTATAGGCCGTTGCCCGCACCACACGGCCCCGCATGAGAACTGGGGATACAGAACCAGTGATGACAACGGAGTGATGGTTGAAGAATGGGTTGATGGACACATACCTACTATCTTTGATCCATGATCCAAAACTTCCGTCATCATTCAACAGCGGTCGCTGGAAAAGGGGTTAGAACCCTGATCTAATCTTTGCCAGTGATCACATAGATCAGCAGTGCGTGAAGACAGTAAGTGGTGCAATACGGAGGACCCAATTATGTGCCAGGCCTTACGACCTGAAGGATAAAATAATAAAATAAAATAAAAAATATCTTTATTCAACTTGACTTAATAAATAAGCTCTTTTGAATCGTCAATATTTTCCTACCACCCGTTCAAGACATTTTTAACTAATAAGAAGAACAGGCGCAATAAACTTATCAGCTTTAATAATTGGAGAAACGCTATTTACAAAGATTTATATCGTTAACTTTTACAACTTTGTCATAATAATATTACATTAGTTTAGCTAAGGTTATAAGGTAATGGGGTATAATGTGTTCAGATTATACATATACATAATTATATATATTGTATTTATATGATTCAATCTATCATTCTTATTGTAGATATTGCGAGGGGCGGGATTTTTTCCATGTTCTGATTTGTTTTGTGGTCCCCGAAGTTTCGGCACGGTTGCTGGGGTGTCGGGGGATCTGCAGCGGGTCGGGCCATGGTGGGCCGAGTCCCTCTTTTCGTAGTGTTTGCAGTATTAATGACCATGAAAGTTTAAAAATTATTTAAAAATTATTATTGCTATTATTTATATTTAATTACATATATTTTAAAATACACCTAAAGAATTAGGATGTCATTGTTATTATTGGACGAAGTGGTATCTGATTCAGTACTATAGTTTTTATTTTACTGCTCCTAATTCACCACAAATTTATAAGTATTGTAATTTGTTAAAATTAACTCTCAACTAGATTTTGTAATCTTTAATGGTTGCTAAAATAGGTTTTTTTATCTGATTTGTTAATATTACCTATATTGAAGTGTTTTTTAACTCACCACAACATTATCAGTATTGTAGTATTGTAATTTATTGTAAAGTACCCAGTGCTGGTTCGGCGAGTCCGTTGGCCGAGCGCGCTGGCGGCTGTCGTGTGCATGGCCGGTTTGCGAAGGATTGCCATTGCTGCGGGCCCTGTATCTGTATACGTTGGGCGATCGTGCTGGGCCGGCGGGTTCGGCGATCCGGTACTGGGTCGCAACAAGCTGCCTAGTTCATGGGGATATTTGTGTTGTGTTTGGCCTAGACATTGTTTTGTCTCTTTTGCTCAAACTGGAAAAGCCATTTGTGTAACGGGGGCAGAGCAGTGTTTGGGTTTGACATGGCTTGGATGCTGCTGTGAATGGGGCAGTAGGTTTGTAAGTAATCTTACTAATAACTTTAATCGGTTTGTATGTTGGGTTATCTGATACTTTACTAGTATTTTTATTGTTCTGTTTATGACTTAAGTACCTACTTACCTTAAATTCATCAAAATTGTATTTTTTAAAATTCTAGCTCATACTTAATTTAAGTAATTTTGTGGATAACTATAATTGGCCCTCAACCATGTAAACTTTGCATCTTTGTAATTTTTTTTATTATTGTGCTGTTGTTATCCTGAATAAAGAAATAAATAAAAAAAAAAAAAAGGTTATGTGTTACATCAAATCCATGCATTACGGTCTTTCAAATAGTCGTCTACTTTATAATATCCTTTGCCCATGAGCGATTTTTTGACATGACTTTTGAATTTGTGGAAAGGCAGCTCTACTAAATTCTGTGGAACTTTATTAAAAATAGCTACGCTTTTCCCCAAAAACGAACTTCTTGTTTTTTCAAGTCGAATCCTTGGAACGGCAATCTTATTTTTATTTCTTGTATTGAATTGATGTATATTGCTACGTTTTACAAATATATTGAGATACTTCTTTACATACAGCAATTATTCTCATATATGTATTGTCCTGCAACAGTTAATATGTTTATTTCTTTAAATAGGTCTTTTAAAGAATCTCTTGGCCGAAGTTTGTATATGGCGCGAATAGCTCTTTTTTGAAGCACAAAAATACTTTCGATGTTAGCTGCTGAACCCCAAAGTAATAGGCCGTAGGACAATACACTCTGAAAATAGCTAAAATAGATTAACCTTGCCGTTTCAATATCGGTTAAGAGCCTTATTTCTTTAACAGCAAATGCCGCAGAACTGAGTCTACCGGCCAAGGCTTCAATATTAGGGTCCCATTGAAGTCGATAATCTAATGTTATATCTAAAAATTTAGGACTGTTAATTAATTCTACTACATTGTCATCCAATTTTATGTGAATATCAAGCTGTCTTACATTTGGCAGTGAAAATTTATTCACATTTTGTTTTTTTCGAGTTTAATGATAAATTATTGCTATGAAACCAATGCGCAACTTTCGATAAAGTACTATTTACTGCGTCAGAACAATTATTACCTCTGTCAACTTTAAAGACTAGAGGAAGTGTCATCAGCAAATAGCACTGTCTCGCATAAATTCTTTGCTTAAAAAGGGAGGTCATTTATATAAATTAAAAACAGCAAAGATACCAGTATTGACCCCTGGGGTACGCCCATGTTGATAGGGGCTCCAGTAGACTCAGTTTTGTTGATAACTACTTTCTGTGTTCTTTCACATAGATATGATTGCATAAGGCTAACCGATTTATCATAGACACCATAATGTTTTAATTTCCTTAAAAGCGTTTGGTGATTAACACAATCGAAAGCTTTGGAGAGGTCACAATAAATACCAAATACATCTCGCTTGCTCTCCCAAGCATCAAATATATGTTTTTAAATATATGATAGGATGACATACCAAGACCAGTATGAATTAGATCCCTTCTCACAGGACACCATCGATTTTGGGAATGAATTGCTAGAAGCCATATCCGAAACAACGAGAGAAAAGTGGAACAAGCTAATCGAAGGCGTAGATATGACGCATAAAAGCAAGAAAGCATGGTGTTTTATATGGAAACTAAATAATGACCCTAAAATCGCTGATCGTCATTCCAATGTGACCACAAACCAGATCGCTCACCACTTACTCCAAAATGGGAAAGCTTCCACGAAAAGTCGCCAGAAGAAATTTACACGATACCCTGGTAAAGAGGTTAACCACTTGGACGAGGCTTTTACAGAAACAGAGCTCAAGTTTGCCCTTGATAAGCTCAAAGAAGGTAAAGCCGCTGGCTTTGACAACATCAGGGTCGAGCAGCTGAAACGGTTTGGTTTCGTACTACTTATACAAAGCTGTCATTTCTTCCATGGCCGCTTCCAAAGGGTATGTAATCTAATCACTGACGTTTTAGCCACCTACTTTTAATAAATGAAATTTGTGGCAGAGTGTGTATATAAAACGTCTTCGAGATTATTTATTTTTATGAGTTTATTATCTTTAATATAATATGTTAGTCAGTTTAAAGTTAGCCCGCCATTTGTTTATACTTTCTGCAATGAAATTTAAATAATGAAATAAATATTCCTCCTTGGGAAGTACTTGTACCTATGCAATATTTCATTAGAGTATCAAAAATTTTACTCCGACTATGCAAGTCTCCTTACAGAACTTCGCAAACTTATCTGACTCGGTGGTTAAATTTGAGAGTTTAAACTGTCAATACAGCTGACAGACCTATCATTCTTTTTATTGCTACTGGCGCCTCAACCATTTGTTCAGATATTGTTGTGGGGATTTCGAATTTCGAATTTCAAAACCGCGAGAGCATTTCTTGCAAAAAATTGTATGCATGCTCTATTTTGTACTGATAATGGAAAAGAGAATTAGTAATAAAAATGTTTTGACCCTGAAATTTACACGAAATGGTGCGGTTTATGTTCCTCACTCAAAGGTACGAAGCTGGAAAGTCTCATAAAATTGGTGTAATGGTGATATTTGATCAACTAGGTATATACAATTCTTACGTCGGTTTTATTTCAAGAATTGCTTCTACATTATGTCTCTGTAAAAAACGTTTTCAACAAGCTAATTTCTTATTTCTTGATGCAATTTTTTACACCTACTTATCTTAAGTTTCTCACATTTTCAATTTAGAGGAACCTAAAACGAACATAAATTTAATATAGAGTAGTAGAAGTTAGAAACTTAGACTAATTATGTACCTACAACACAACAAAATATTGGTACACAAATAGGTACAACTTTTATGGGCTCTTAAGTATCTTAGGCAATATTATCCATCACTTTTATTTCAAACTATTGATGTTTGCTTTAGGTAATGAGTAAAATAACTTGTCCTAGGTTACATAAGTCTATGGTTATGCAATAAATGGCAAAGCACTCATCTATACCCAATCCTGAAGCGCTAGTTCAATATTTCCTAGCAAAATAAGCATCATTGAAAAAAATTAGGACCCTAGTGTGAGTTTTTTTTTTCAATTTTGGCGCAATCGGAGCGTTACAGTCTCCACGTCCAAACTCCGCCAATCCCAGGCGGAGACTGAAGAATTAGCTGAGAAACGGTGCACGAAGCATTTTGGGATACTAGTTATTGACTATCAATATAACAAAAAAAAATTTTAGTAACTTCCCTAGATATGACTAAGAACTACTTACACAAAAAAAATTTGCTTGATTACTCAAATAGTTATTGAGATAATTGAGTTTAAGACGGAAAATAGGGGTCTAGAAAATAATTTTTTTAGTAAATTGTATTTATTTGATTTAAATAAAATTTAGTAACTTCCCTTCATAAAGAAAAGATCTGTCACATATATTATTTTGGAAGACCTAGCAATGATACTTTGTCAGGAAATTTAATTTAAAAAAATTGAAAATTCTGAATTTGATCGCCGGAATGCCCTTAATAGGGTAAAATGGGGAGATAAAGTTTATATGGAACTTCTTCATTTCTGAACTTAGAAGTATGAAAATTGGTATGTTGAATACTGATCACGATTGAAAATTATCTGCGTAAGCGAAGTTATAAAAAAACCCTTAATAGGGTAGAAAGGTGGGATTAAGGCTTATATGAAAACTTCCTCATTTCTGGACTTAGGAGTATGGAAATTGGTATAAAGGATTAGTATCCTTTATACTCCTGGATTGACCTAGTGGTCATGATTAAAAATAATCTGCGTAGGCAAAATAAAAAAAAACCTTATAGGGTAGAAAGGGGGGGCTAATGTTTATATAGGGTGGGGGGTATTAAAGATACGGAGTTTGGATGTTTATTGGTCAATCACAACTAAACAGCTAAATCGATCGGGATAATTGAACTCTGGCCGGGAAAATTTCATACGGTTGTTTTTACTCGGGAAAATTACAGTTTCCGTGGGATACAGTTTTTTTTATTCACTCATTCAATGAAGCATGGGTCCCATGACACCTCATTTTCGTGCAAAGCAAAAAGTTCTTTATGCATTGGAATAATACTCAAGAAAATCAGTACTTAATACACATTTTTTAGCAAAGTATTGAATTGATTTTTTGCATTTTGGTAGGAGAATGTCCGAATATTATTCATACGAATATAACTGTTTGTCTAGGTATCGTTACCTTCTTATGCCTAAACCACCGATCTGGCTTTCATGAAATTTGTATTAGAGCAGTGGGTAGCGTGCTCGGCCTGCGATCGCTGAGGTTATATGACTTCTGCAATGGTCTATCACGGGATTGCTGTTAAAAATATATCGTGCTTCGGAAGACAGGATAAGCCGATGTTTCTGGCTGCATATGGATTGGTTAATACACCATAACTTCAATGGGCCCGTGCGGAAGGTCATGGCCCATCCTCCTTATCCATCTATATGAAGGCCCTGTGCCCCAGCAGCGGCGACATTAAAATAGATTGATTAAGGTACTGATGAGACCTGAGAGAATGCCTATCTACCTACTTTTTGACACACAATTTTACGATGTAGTACTCGCGGACGTAGTCGCGGCCTGCCATTCATATTCCTATTTCTACTACCCCTACTATTATTATAAATGCGAAATTTTATATGCTCACATCAAAACGGCTTAATCAATTTTTATGAAATTTGAGGATGGATGGAGATAGTTTGAGACCCTATTAGGAAGGACATAGGCGAATTGTTACCGCGGGAATAAGGCTCATTCCCATGGTAAAATAAGTTTTAGCTCGGGCAAAGCTGTGAAATGGAATTGGTATTTAAGGTGATCGTTTGAGTTCATGGGAAGGATTATATAGGTATAGAATAGAGACAGTTTAAGGCCCTGGAAAAGACATATTTTACTTTTTACCACGGGAGATCTCATTGCTATGGAAAAATCACTTTAAACGCGAGCTAATTTGGGGGCAGAAATTGGTATTTAAGTAAATCAGTTGAGACCCTGGCAAGGATTAATAATAGGCTACTTTTACTTTTTACCACAGGATAGTATCATATTCCCACGGGAAAATCAATAAGTAAGTACAATTTGTTTGTCTGTCTTTCACGTCCAAACGGAGTAACGGATCAGTGTGATTTTTGGTACGGGGGTAGATTGGGAGCTGGAGAGTGACATAGTTTATCCCGGAAAATATCACATCCCGTCAGGTAATCAGGTGTAGTACACGCGGGCGAAGCCGCGGGCGGAAAGCTAGTAGTATTATATTATCTGTGATTATAGGCAGGTTACATGAAGTGTATATAATGCTGCGGCTACATTAGCGGCCGATAATTCTCGACTGTCTCTTTCCATACGCCACTCACTACCGGTAAGTTAGAAAGAGAAAGATATAACGATACTTCGCCGTAGCCCGCTAATGTAGCCACATTAAAGGGATTATAGGTGTACTTAGGTACAACAAAAACCAATTGAATCGTGTCGACCCACCCACCATAAGTTTATTTTCCAACAGTTATTAAAGTTTAAATTCAACACCTACGCAACAGGTAGAAGTTATGAACTTTATCTATTAGTTAGTGCCTTATCAAACTAGCGAGTTACGACTCGTAACTCGCTAGTTTGATAAGGCACTAACTTACGAGCGAGTAGGAATCGGGGCGAGTGCACAGAGAGCCCGCCCCGCCCGGGGCGCCCGCGAGTTCGCAACGTGTGCGCGGCTAACACGCCGCGTGTGCGCAGCCAGGAAAGGTATTTCCGTTTCCGTAGCGCTCGAAATGAAAATCGAATACGAATTGAAAACGTATACCTACGTCAACCAGTCGTCTACGAAATCGAATTCTATTACACCCGTTTTCATGCATTTTTGTAGCATTTGAAATATGTATTGCCAAATAAAAATCACAAAGAAACTTTAAAATTATAGCAAAATGAAAACACAAACACTTGTCATAATATTGTCAGTGACGACATTTTGCGGCCACAATGAATTCTACTAGTAGAAATTCTGAAACGAGTGGGTCTGACCGCTCGTTGCAGAATTCATAGACGTGTGATTATTCAAAAATAAATCGCTATTTCGCTCGCTATTTGTCAGCGCCATCTCGTTTCCTTATTAGAAATATTTTTTCTTCTTTTTCTGTCCCTCAAAAATCTCTCATTTCGAATGCGAATTCAAACTCGTGCGCTACGGAAATACGTCTCCTGCTCGCCGCGACGACGGCGACGAGGCGATGACGCGCCGCCCGCCATGCGCCCGCCGCGGATGGACAGCGAGTTCGCGGCGTGTTCGCGGCGTGCGATCAGCGTTTTGTACATTCAGTGCCAGACATAGATAAGATAAGACACTAGCTAGAATGGATGTCGACGAGGAAACACTGCTGTTATAGTCCCACACTCCTGTTCCGGTGACAGCCGTGACAGAGGAGCCACTTTCAATACGAAATTAGCTGTCAAAATGTCGTATGAAAACTGTTTTAGTTCCAAAGATTATCACCGGAACAGAAAAGCTTGTGGCACTATAGCTTTGTTACTCCGAAGGCGGAAACAAAAGCAGATAAAACGACGAATATGGGAGGATCCATTAACAGTAGCTACAGTTGTTTTATTTTATCTCACGAGCGCGGGCCGCGTTTTGTTGTGTTGTGTCAAAGCCATCTTCTATCTCACTCGTTGCACAAGCAGCCGAGAAATAATAGCGGGCCATGGCTGTGTGCACCCGTGTCACTGACCTCTAGTGACCCGTGTACTATATAAGTCCCAATCTTTTCTGTTCCGGTGGCCACAATGTGAAACTAACGTGTTTTTTTTAAATGTCATTCTGCTGTCAAGTTGATATCCAACCATAGCGTTGCTGGCATGAAGCTCGACTTAATACTGAGGTAACTGGAGAGTGCAGTACTAACACTTTCTTGTCACCAAAAATTACACAGTGGCTGTCTTCCGTCTCACGTACACTTTAAAAAAATACGTATGGTCATATGAGACAACTGACAGCCACTACATACATAAATGTCAAATTTGCTGGGTACACTTTTTTATTCAGGGTGAGAACTCCAGTTACCTCAGAGTATTAAGTCGAGCTTCATGGTCGCTGGCGTGGCGGCTGAAGGTCTTAGAAGTCAGGGCCGGTTAAATTGCTACAAAAAAAAGAAAGAAGTAAATAGCGCCGCTGTCACCGGAACAGAAAAGTTTTTACAGTGCCACAACCTTTTCTGTTCCGGTGACAGCGGCGCTACGTACGGTTTTCTTTTTTTTGTAACAATTTAACCGGCCCTGACTTCTAAGAACTTCAGCCGCTAGCAGCGCTATGGTTGGACATCAACTTGACAGCAAAATGACATTAAAAAAAACACGCTAGTTTCACATTTTGGCCACCGGCACAGCAAAGTTTGTGGCACCGTACACGTTTTGACAGACAGTTTGTATGACAAAAGGAGGCTGCGGTGCTGCGGTCTCAACACACACAAGCGATGGCTCACCCGCGCTCGTGAGATAAAACAACAGTAGGTAATCGACTGGGATAGAGCGACTACTATGTGCTGTTCTGCAACGAATAAAATAAATTCCCAAAAATTTCGTAAATACGATTACTGTACTCCCTCCCATATAGCGGGACTCATTTCATTATCTATCACTTGCTACATGCAGGTGATCTATCTGTGTCTATCACCAACGTTTTAGGGCAATTTCAAATAAAAGTGTACCTGCGGTATTTGCCTTGTCCCTCAGATTTATTCGCTTATTTTTTTGGGATGAATGACTTCTAGCAGAATCAATTAATTTAAGTGAAATAAGCATATTATTAAATATATATGTAAGTTGGCTTTATATTGATAATTCACTAAATATAACATTAACGAAGATTTTAAAGTGTTGAAGCCCATCAAATCTGCATGTCCCCTTCCCAACAGGCGTCAGAAAATATTTTTTTCCAAAAGTTACCATGTATGCGAGCGGTTTAGTAAATACCCTTTCAATTTTTGAATGTTTAATTTATCAGTTAAACATTTCATTAATATATTTTTTACATTATTTCTATCAAAAATAAATTATTTAATTAAAATCGAAAATGTTGACTAACTGGAACATTCAGTTTTGTGACCGCTTTTTTAACAAAAAATTCTCTCATTGTGTAAAAATTCCGCTCGAAATGGCAAAAACCAGTCGTCCTTCATCGTGAGACGCTATTTTGATTACATTGTCATACTGATTTTCGTGACAGCGTGGACTTAACTGTTGAAATGTTGTGTGTTTCGATTTCTTTGCTCAGGTATGTGACCATGTTTTGCCGTTAAAATTCCCTTTTCTTTAATTATTGTTATTGTAGACACATTACAAAGTTTATATAGTATTTGATATCAAAAAGTTAATAGTGCTAAGTGCGATGGCAAATTTTTAAACAATTTAAAACTACAAGAAAGTAACATTATGTGACTCCCGTTTTGTGACTTATTCTACGGTCACATAATATCGGAACGGCAAGTCACAACAGCACAACAGGTCGGAAAGCGTAAAGCTTATTTCATATTGGAAATCCTTATTGACCAAATTAATGATTTACTAAAATTACAATTTGTTATTTTTTATTATTTCCTCATCAAATTTACAGACAGCAGCGGCGAAGGTGCTAGGTCTACTCAAGTTTGGCCCCAATTTTGTAATGTCTTGCCTTGTGATCTGAAATAATGTGATTATAACCTAAGACAGTTCCTATTAATTAATTTACTGACAAGTTTTAATAAGACTAATTAAAATAAAGAAACTAAAAGAGTAATAAAAGTATTAGAAAAGAATATTTAAAATTATTGTTTTATTTCTTATAAGTACTATTCATCTTTTATAACTACTTGCTTCGATTATTTCACCAATTATTTTATTTTAACTGAATAAATACTTAATAAACTCAAATTGTTCCATATTGAGAATTACGGTTAACATTGAGTGATCGAATTATCTTTACTTATAAAAACTAAAATTTGTAAAAGGTATTTAGGCCATCTTTAAACCATGTGAACGCAACCTTGTCAAACTGTCCCTTCAAATTTATGGAGTTAATATATGAAATTAGGCGATTTTTACCATTTAAATTTGTGCGGCCCTAAAATATGATTATTGTAAATGTAATTACTTTTCGAAAAAGCTACACATATCACATAAAATATTTTGATTTTAAAGTAAAGTTAAAAAATAACTCACTAAAAAGTGACACAGTCACATAACTGAACAAAAAAATATTAATTTAGTGTTAATCCTTAAAACTAAAGCTATTTTCTTTGATTTATCAATAAATTACATGTATAATTAGCATTAATAAATTTAAAAAAGGCTCATTAGTCTCACAGTTTCCTTTTATTTTGCTTTTAAATTAAGTCACACAATGGAACCAGTTTCGCTACAAAGTCAGTTTTGTTTCGATATTATCGCGAAATTACCGCCAATTCCGCGTTCCTTTTTAGTTTTCACTATAATTAGTTATATGTCCTATTAATTTATGGTTAAATTTGTAAAAAAAATAACATGTAAAATAAAATCAATTTCTAAAGTAGAGTACACTTTAAATTGAAAATGCCCTTTAACCTCATAATAACGCTGCATCCGCTCACACTCACTCGTGTTTTTGATACGACTGAACGCGAGAGCGAGTGTACAAAAAATTACGTCGACAGCGCTGTTCGCCATGAGCTCGCTACGCACACGTTGCGAACTCGCGGCGAGCTCACTGCGCACTCGCCCCGCTTTCCACTCGATCGCCACTCGCTAGTATGATAAGGCCCTTACTTTTCTCTCAACTCACAAAATTAATAGTTGCTTATATAAGTTAATAATTTATATTAGTGCAGAATGCGCACTTATTTGAAGGCATGACTTGGACAGATCGGAATTCTGATAATGCACATCTATCGATGTTATCTGCATACCGTGGATTACCAACGTAATATATCAATTCGTTCCGAGTAGCTTTTGTTTTTGTTGGGTTGCGCATTGCATAATTCGTTGTTTTGATTTGGAACGAATGTTTTTCGTTTTAGAGATAGTAGGTAAGTACCTACCTATTAGGTATAAGTACTAGGTAGCTTTAATGAGTTATATATTTTTAAATTTCGGCGAATTTTACGGCTATGTATATGAGGGGCTTCGATAACCTGCAGCTAACAATAACTTAGTTAAGGACAAAAAATTCTAGCTAGACCGCATGATCTGACCAAGCGCAGAAGGCTGTGATGTGATGTGACCTACTCAAGGAATTTGTACTACGTACCTCGTACAACCTGCATCACTGACCTCTATTATTACCACAGAGGTCAGTGTACGTCTACGGTTTACTGCATGCATTGTATGTACCAAAAAGTTTAGACTACATACTGAGGTAACTGGAGAGTGCAGTACTCAGGCTCGATATCAACAATGATATTTAAACGCGATTAACGCTAAACGTGTTTAAAACGTATTTCTGTCTCTGTCACATTCAAACAGCTGACAGGGACAGAACTATGTTTTAAACACGTTTAGCGTTAATCACGTTTAAATATCAGTGGTGAAAGTCACCCTAACACTTTTTTGTGACCACAAATTACACTGTAGCTGTCTTCCGTCTCACCTACACTTTGAAAAAATCATGGAAGTATAATGGCCCCAGTACAGGTTGGCCGACCATGGTCGGCGACCATGACCGGCGATCATTTAGTGACAGTGTTCACACGATCGCCGGTTTCATTCTGCGTTGGACTGGCCGTGAGGATGGATGTGTATGCAATGACGGCCTGCAATTTACATTGACAGCGCTTTTAATTTATTATGAGAATGATTCTATATTAATAGAGTCTGGATCTTGTATAATATGTTTAGATAAATGTAATTATGCATTAAAGTAGTAATAGACATATTTATCATAACACCCTGACACAGAAAAAACAAATACTTACATCATATCAATATTTCTTGGGCGGGGATTGAACCCAGTATAATAATAATAATGTATTAATAACGTTTTATTCATTTTATTTTTATTTACTTAATTTTAGATAACAAAACATTACCTACTCATACATCTTGTGAATTCAATTCAATTCAATTCAATTCAATTCAAAATCGTTTATTCAATTTAGGTTTGTTTAACAACACTTATGAACGTCAATGAAGCTACGCCATCGGTTCGCAAATCCTACGGCAGGAGACCTTGTAGCGAGAAGAACCGGCAAGAAACTCGCCAAGGGCTATTTTTTTTTCTCCCTGTTTTAACTTATACAGAGTCGTCAAATTTGAAAAATGACGTTCACATAATAGTAAGGTTACTTTCCATCACAAACAGAATACCGCTAAAATTAAGTACAATTTTGCTTATTACCTAAAACAGTAAACAATTTTCAACCAAACAAGGAATCAAATAGTTTAATAAACACACTAATTTTAATCTTATTCAAATTATATTATAGGATTAATAAAAAGGAAACTGCAAGCTGCGCCGCATATTCAAATCTATAAGTATTAACAAATAAAAGGAATTTTTTAATAAATAATACAATTATTAGAAAAATTGCCGTAACTGTAAGACACGGGTACCAAAATTACCATGAGACACACCAGCTCGCTCATAAATCTATATAATATTATTATAAACCATATCCCGAACACCTTTAACACGAGTAGACATGAGCAGACCCACCCCACTGGCAGCACCCGTTCACGAGCATGACGCATGAGCCAGCCATCGCTTCGCTCAACCATATTTTAGGGAACGTAACGACCCGACTCACACGACACCACCGCAGGAATGTTTAACGAGAGCATGACATACTTAATTTAAGTGTATTTAACTCAAAGATATACAACATCAAGGATATTTTTGACAATTTAATATGCTCCACAAAATGGCCTGATTGCGAAAAAAAAACAATAAATCTAAAATATCCTACACGTCAGTCAACGCAGAAATGTTCAGATGAACTGAATGATCGGCCAACGTGTGAACGCTCTTTGTGGCCTGCGACAAACTCCCTTTGAATCGTGCACGAAAAACCGACACGGGACGGATCGCCGGCAATCATTGCTCACAGTCAGCAATCACACGCAAACCGTCATGGGGGCTTGCGTTCTCTTCAAAGTATGTACTGTTAGATTTATCAAAACTAGTCTTTATTACAATGACATAAGAACTATCCTATACGCAAAACCCGAAACGAGCCGAGCGAGAGGGCTGTAACTGTACAGTTTATCCTTGTCTAATTCAAATGCCAAGAACCACAGCCGTCTCTATCGTCTTCGATAGAGATGGCTGTGCTAGAACATTGTAGGTTAGGGTGACCATAAACATGGGTTTGTCTGTTCCTTATATTATTTTACAGCATAAGTAAAATCAAGGTGGCCCTCCGGCCTACCACCTAACTAAAATGGGCGATTTTCTAAAAGCTCAGTCACTAGATGGCGCTGTCCCACCTATGCAGTTAGAAGGAACGGAACGTTATAAATTTTACTTTGACGCGACTTTTTTACGTAAAACGGAACGTCAGACAGATGTTATTTATTTACCTAAATCTTTAAATTTACCTATTTCGTTTCTGTTCCTCACAGTAGTACTTATTTAATATATTATTAGTTTCCTTTGGGTTTTTAAAAAGTAATTAATTTAAATATGTATCATACCAAAATATACCATATACATGTACATACTTATTCAACGCCATCTAGTGAAGCAATTGGAAGCTTTTTTTTTTAAATGGCCTCAGAAAATCGCTCATTGTTTTCAAATTGCTTAAGTTTATGACGTTAATTAATAATGGACGTTAATTATGGACGCCTCTTAATGAATAAAAATGAGAATAATAATAATAGCTCAGCTAGACGGAATCCGCCCGTGGCCAATGGGCGATTTTCTGAAAGCTCAGTCACTAGATGGCGCTGTCCCACCTATGCAGTTAGAAGGAACGGAACGTTATAAATTTTACTTTGACGCGACTTTTTTACGTAAAACGGAACGTCAGATAGATGTTATTTATTTATCTAAGGGCTGATTTTTCAATGCCTGGATAAAAGTTATTCGTCTGATATCGTTTAATACCTCCAAATTGAAAAGCAGTTCTCATTCATATCTCTCTTGTTTTAAGATTGACATTTACTTTGGTTGGTTAATAATTTAACTGACTGATAACTTTTATCCGAGGATTGAAAAATCAGCCCTAAATCTTTAAATTTACCTATTTCGTTTCTGTTCCTCACAGTAATACTTATTTAATATATTATTAGTTTCCTTTGGGTTTTTAAAAATTAATTAATTTAAATATGTTTTATACCAAAATATACCATAGACATATACGCATACTTATTCAACGCCATCTAGTGAAGCAATTGGAAGCTTTTTTTTTTAAATGACCTCTCAGAAAATCGCTCATTCCTTCGGCCGACCAGCGAGACATATCTGTCTCGCTGGTCGGCTGAAGCTTTTCTGAATTATAATTGCCCTTTTAAGGGCCCTCGCCCACGTCCGATAATCGGTGGCAGATTTTGTCTGTCTGTCCCTTTTGCACTCACACAATAGAAAGGGAGATCAGACAAAATCGGTATCGAATATTGTGGTTGAAGTTTAATAAAATAAAACAATGTTTTGTAAGTTATTATCGTTTTATTGTTTTGTGTACCTAGTCCTACTTACCTATCAATGGGAAAAGAAAACCCTTGTGGGAATGGAGGGCGCTGGTGTGCTTAATTTACCTCTTCTGTTTATCGAACAACACTATATCGCATCTGTAGCGTTGATAAGCTTTTGACCATTATTTTTAGTTTACGGATCAACTTTCTCCCCACCAGTAACCGATAGTCCCAATTCAAGTAATGTTCTCAGGTCTGAGGGAATATCCGTAAATAGGCGACAGTATGGTCACTCATCGTAGTCATCGTTGAAAGTGACAAAATGAACACTGAGTAATCTCTCACTCGGCACATTTTTTTCACAACAGCGCATTCCTGTTTAGGTAATACTTCCATGGAAAAAATACGTACAGTGCGAAAACGTTTTCTGTTCCGGTGATAATCTTTGGAACTAAAACGGTTTTCATACGATAGTCTATTTTGACAGCTAATTTCGTATTGCAAGTGGCTCCTCTGTCACGGGTGTCACCGGAACAGACATGATTGTTGGACTATATGACTTATGAGACAACTGACAGCCACTACATACTAAATGTCAAATTTGCGGGGCACACTTTTTTATTAGGGTGAAAACTCCAGTTACCTCAGTATTAAGTCTAGCTCCATGGTATGTACCTACGTTCAATAGCACTCTGTGGCAACGACTGAGGTTTACGACTGTCTTTAAAAATATACCTAATTTAGATATCTAGTTATTTAGTTTTTCTTATGCCCCCAGTACACGATGGCCGATCATGGTCGGCGACCATGACCAATACATCGTACATTGACACTTTTGAAAGAACCTTTTTAAACTTGTTCGTTTAAAAGTGTCAATGTACGAAGTATTGGTCATGGTCGCCGACCATGGTCGGCCAACCTGTACTGGGGGCTTTAGCTGACAATATTGTGTGTGTCTTTGCTGCCGGTACCGGCATCCTGGACATTCTGCTGCCGATACTTGCTTTTATGACCTAGTAAAAAACCACGAAGTTTAAGGCGATCTCTTAGCTGCGCTTCGCGAGCTACTTACGTTTAACCTATCACTCACTACAGCATCCCAATTTTTTTTATCGGTACCGGGAGCGGAGCCACTTCCAATGTAAAATAAATGATAAAAATAAGGCTGTGCAAAGTAGGCTCCTCAGCTTAGCAGTGTCAACTGTCAACAATTTTAAAAGTAAAGTTGACATTTCATTGACGTTTGTTTGACATTGACATTGACAGCTATATAATTTGTGATTGACAGATAATACATCACGCTGTGTGTGTTGTGTTGTTTGTTTTGTTCGATAAATTTCGTCTAAAAGTCTATGTAAACAAAACAAATATTATAGCTAAGCTACGTGAATTATAATTACTTGGTTTTCATGTTAAGCTATTGCTCTTATAAATTATATATCGTGAAATGTCCAACTTGAGTGCTAAACTTGTGAACGAAATTGTAAATAAATGCATAAATAAGTTTATAAACCTTCCCAAAAATGGGAAACCCGTGGAGAAAGAATGGACTGTGCTGTCTTGTGTGGTGCGATACGATAAACTCACAGCCGAAAGTGAAGTAGTCTCTTTGGGAACTGGTACAAAATGCATTGGTGCAGTAAAAATGTCTCCACTTGGGGATGTGTTGAATGACAGTCATGCTGAAGTTATGGCTAGGCGAGGATTTTTGCTTTACCTTTATGATAATATATCAAAAGCTTTGGAAAACAAACCTTCAATATTCACATTGGAAAACTGTAAATTTAAGTTAAAAGAGAATATTGAATTTCTATTTTACTCTTCCCAAATGCCTTGTGGTGATGCATCAATAATGCCAAAGTCTTCGTATGAGGTGGATCATGGTGAAGTGGTAACCTCATGTAAGCGACAAGCAGAGGAAGACTTTTCTAAAATAAGTGTAAAGAAAACAAAATATGATGACTGCGATGACATACATAGAACAGGAGCTAAATGTCTGCCTGACAATGAACAAGACATGAAATTTTCTGGCACAAATTACCATTTGCTGGGTCAGGTGCGTACAAAGCCAGGCCGAGGTGATAGAACTCAGTCAGTATCTTGTAGTGACAAAATAGCGAGATGGATACATTTAGGTATACAAGGAGGTCTTATAGACATGCTACTTGACGAGCCAATATATTTAAGACATTTTATATTTGGTGGTGGAGTGCCTTTCTGCAAAGAATCATTAAAAAGAGCATTTTTAAAGAGGAATTTTGAAACTTTTCCAGTTCCATTAGAAAATGTACCTCAATTTTATCAGTCATCAATAGCATTTCCATTTAGCAAAAATGAAATTAATATTAGAGCAGCTCCAGGAAGCATAATTTGGATTAAATTTCCTAATATGTAAGTATAAAATGCCCTATACAAAATAATTATTTTGATATAATTAATATAGAAAAATATTTGAAACTAAATATTAAATACAAGTAAGTTAACGTATAAATAAAACACTTTCACGGATTTTTTCACGCAATTTATTCAACAACTTGGTTAAATTTTAGTTGTTTTTTGAGATTTTTTGGTTTATTTTTTGTTTTATCCGACGTTTCGGCACCTTTCCAGGGGCCGTGGTCACGGAAAACTACCCACTATTTTTTTATTTTAATAAAAGAATATACCCACTGTAATTGTTTTGTTTTTCGTTGGGAAACAGGATATGGTTAGGTATTGATTATTTTAACATTATATTTAATTATAACAAAATGATTTATTAATTTAAGATGTGTTTATAAGTTAACGTAGTTTTATCAAATAGTCAAGTTTAATTACTTTAATAAATTATAAAACTTGTAAAAGAAAAAAGGATCCACAAGCTTCACAAGTAGTTTTTCATACTGGACATTTGCGAGGCTAGCGGTTTTTAAGTAATATAATTTCACTAATTTTACATGATTGCATTGTGAATGCATAATAATAAAATTATAATAATTATATTATTTTAATAGATGAAAATAAATAAATAAATTGTTCTTTTATTTTAGGAAAAGTGAAGTCTCAATACAGGGAAGAAAACAAGGATTGACAAAGAAACTAGGAATGTTACCTGAAAAATCATTGTTGATAAGTAAATATAATTTATTTAAAAGATTCACTGACATAATACTGAGACATGAATCACTACAAAATCACTTAGGAATTAAAGAAATAAAAGATTTAAAATACAATGAAGCAAAATTAAAATCAATTAGATACATAGAAAAATGGAAAGAAGTTAGAGAAAAGCTTTTCATAACATGGACTGTTAAACCAGATATTTGGAATTTCTTAATAAAATAGGTACAGTAAATATTATTTTATTTACTCATAGAAACCTATCATTAAATTAATTATTAAAGATTTAATAATATATGTTTTATGTTGTTGACCTAACATCTTTTGTTATGACTTGCAATATATCGTATATTTAAATATGCATTATGTGAAAAGTGTTGATGTTGATCATGCATCAAAATCATATTTTACAGTGGAACCTATATTTTCTGTCACCTAAGTTTCAGATAAGTCATGCAATACTCTAATTAATAATATCCTGAATACTAGGTCTGTACTAAAAAACGTAGATCTGTCACCTAATAAATAGATATCACCTAATAAATCAATCTGAGACCTAATAAATAATTATATTTAAGTTATTAACAGTGCAATGTTTGAACGAAAACGAAAACATATATATATAGTTAAGTAAGTAAGTGTACATGGCGGGCGTGGAGCGAGCGAGCGTAGCGAGCGTACTGCGGCAACGTTCAGTACCAACTTTATACAGTAGGTCCCCATTTCCTATTAAACTAAGAGGAACAATTGCTCGAAATAAATTAGAGCCGAGATAGAAAGTATCTTTTGTCACTCTCCAGCTTACAAACTATTCCCATATCAAAAATCACTCAATTGCCCCCTTTGCCCCCCCCCCTCCCCCCTGTATCTGCGTCTGGACATGGACTATATTAAATTGTGTTCAGTACACCCCTGCCTATACCGCGGAGTCGGCTAGCGCAGTGGAAGCTGGTATTACTAATATAGACTCCGGACAAAAACTAGGTTTCAGCTGGGATGTAACTGAACAATTGGACTGCGATACACAGCGTTTTAATGTGAAGTAAGGTGATTTTACATACTGTCTGTGGTCCTGGGCAGCGGAGACAGAGGGCGCGCCCCCTGGTAAATCTTCTTCTTCTGCAGACCTTACCAATTAGTCACCTCACTCACAACACAAATAACAGCGTTCACAAGACACTGGGCGTTTCAACAATAGATACACAATAACACACGGAGGAGCCTTTTGTCAAGATATATATTGCCCCTGCAACAACACGTGTGGTGGATGATTATCCTTCAAAGCATCGCGACCGGCCACTCATCAGGATGGCATCAAAATCGTGGTCGTACAACACGGGATCGGCAGGATAATTTAAGATTTTATTCAAACTCGATATGCCAGGCACATTCAACGCGAGCGATTTTTAACAAATTCAGCAAAATTATTCCGACATTTTGGTACAAGAATTTCAATCAAGTGTCACTGTCAACTTCAAGTGACAGCTAATGTCAATTTGACGTGACATTAGAGTTGCGTTCAGAAACGTCGATCTTTTCCGAACATCCCCCCGCCCCGGACCGTTAAGAACGGTACGTCAATCTACGGGTAATCGGGAGAGCCCACTAACTGCTCTCTTCAAAACCGAATCTCGAACCAAAACCTCAGCAAAACGAGGAACTCCGTCAGTTCCGGGGTAGAGTTTAACAATGCGCCCCCTTCGCCAACATAGGGGCGGCAGGTTAGCATCCTTAATCAACACGAGGTCGCCAGTCTGGGGTGGGGTGGTTTTATCTGTCCACTTCACGCGCTGTTGCAGGATATGCAAATACTCCATCGACCAACGTGCCCAGAAGTTTTGGGACATCTGTTTCAAAAGTTGGTATCGCGACAAACGATGGGATCCTACATCCTGAATCGGATATTCAGGCAACGCCAAAAGGGGCTGTCCGATCAAGAAATGACCTGGGGTCAACGCTTCCAGGTCATTCGGGTCCGAAGACAACGGGCACAAGGGTCGCGAGTTGAGGACGGCCTCAATTTTACAAAATACCGTATCAAGTTCCTCAAACGTGAGAATAGTTTCTCCAATCACGCGACGCAAGTGTGTCTTGGCAGCCTTTACACAAGCTTCAAAAATTCCTCCCCAGGTCGGACAAGCTGGTGGGCTAAACTTCCAGATTATCCCACGCCGGGAGAGGGTGGTTCCAATGTCTATTTTATTATCAACAAAAAACTTAACTACTTCCTTAAGATAATTACACGTTCCCTTATAATTAGTACCACAATCGGAACGTATCAATGACGGCAGTCCTCTACGGGAAACAAATCTGCTCAAGGCGGCGACAAAGGCTTCGGTAGACAATTCCGAGACAATTTCCAAATGGACAGCCTTGGTGGACAAACACACACGCACAAGTACGCCTTATAGGTTTTAGCATTACGCAGTCTCGAAGCCTTTACAGTAAAGGGACCGGCGAAGTCGGTGGCGACTCCGGCAAAAGCTCTACATTCCGTGACGCGATCAGCAGGCAAATCACCCATCTGGGGCTGCATGGTCGCGGCCTTCAATCGATAACAAGGCAGGCAACGGAAAACCACAGTGCGAATGGCTCGACGAGCAGACAAAATCCAAAATTCACGCTGCAAAATGGCCAACAAAGCATTACAGCCAGCATGTTGTGCATTCACATGGCGATCTGTTATTATCAGTTGAGTCAAATGTCCGGCTTTAGGTAACAAAAGGGGGTGACGAGCTCCATACGGCAGGTTCGCATTTCGAAGTCTTCCGCCGACTCGCAAAAGCCCACTCTCGTCCAGGAAGGGATTCAATCGCGATACCGCGCCCTTCAACTTGCGACGGCCTAAACGCAAAATTTCAATCTCGGACTCAAAACTATCAGCTTGTACTCTCCGGACCCAAAACAAGAGCGCGTCCCTACGCTCGTCCGGAGTGAGAACCGACGAATCACGCCTCGCGCGTGGGTTCCTGCAATTGTACGCAAAACGTCTGATCCAAGCGGTAACACCAAGCAGCTTCTGTAAGGAGCTGTACCGATCCAACAACAAATCCTTTTCCCCGGCGGGGTTAGTCTCCAGGACGCATGCCCGCATATCCGGAACGGCTACGTTCGACAACGCTGGAGAGGGCGGCCACTCCGACTCAGGCCGCATCAACCACTGTGGGCCCCACCAGAGGGGGTGGTTAATTAGGGTTGGGGCTACACAACCCCGAGACGCACAATCCGCGGGATTCATGGTTCCCGGCACGTGTCTCCAAATCAATTCGATGTCGGAATTACAAATCTGCGACACTCGATTGGCCACAAACACGTCCAAGGTGTGCGCCGGAGCCTTCAACCAACAAAGGACGACCTGACTGTCCGTCCAAGCATAAACCTCTTGTATCTTAATAGATCGACCTAATGTGAGCCATACGTGGTTCAACAAACGCATTAGGAGGGCAGCTCCACACAATTCCAACCTCGGGATCGTATGACGAGTCCGAAGGGGAGCGACTTTGCTTTTCGCTATCACCAGATGCACAGCAACAACTCCGTCAACAGTAACGGTGCGGAGGTACACGGCCGCAGCAAATCCACGTTCGGAGGCATCGGAAAAGCCGTGAAGAGTAACTTTACAATTTTCAGAAGGGAGGAATAGCCTCGGCAAATGCACTTCATTAATCTCGGGGAGGGATGAAACGAAGCTCGACCAATCTCGGAGTAACTCGTCCGAGAGGGGTTCATCCCACGACACACCCGAAGCCCATAACCGTTGCAAGAAACACTTGGCCATAAACAGCACGGGGCAAATCCACCCATTGGGGTCAAAGGTACGTGCGACAGTAGACAATACTAAACGCTTGGTCCAGACTTTCGGTGGTCGTAAATCCACACAATAAGTGAACGTGTCAGAGACCGGTTTGTACTGTACGCCAAGGACGGTCACCACATGGGGATTATCAACATTTTCGAATAGGTGGGGGTCCTGCTGGTGCTCTTCGGGCAAACCTACCAGTACATCAGGCGAGTTGGATATCCATTTCCTCAACTCGTAACCTCCCGACTTCAAAAGGGCGGTGAGTTCGTCTCTCAGGACAATCGCCTCTGAGACAGATGAGGCGCCCGTGCAAATGTCATCCACATAGACGTCACTGGCCAAAATGGCGGAGGCGCGAGGGTATCTCAAGCGCTCCTTCTCGGCCAACTCCAACAATGAACGAATCGCAACAAACGGGCTCGAAGCCAAACCGTACGTATTCGTATTCAATTCATAAATCAACAAGGGGTCCCTAGGACTCTCTCTCCACAAAATCAATTGGTACCTCCTATCCTCGGGATGGATGACCGTTTGTCTGAACATCATCCGGATGTCAGTCATAAATACAATTTGGTGCCGCCGGAAGTTGGTCAAAATGTCTGAGATCTCCGTGTGCAGCTTGGGACCTACATGCAGACACTGGTTCAAGGACGCTCCAGTAGAGGTGGGAGCCGAACCGTCAAAGACCACCCGAATCTTTCCGGATTTCAAAACGGCGTGGTGCGGCAAAAAGAAGTGCTCAACGGAGCGCCAATCCAAATCGCTCACGGACATGTGCCCTAACTCCTCATACTCCCGCATGAATTCAACATACTTCTGGCGGAAGACCGGATCCTTGTTCATGCGACGCTCCATCGCCACTAGCCTACGTTCCGCTAGCGGTCGGGATTCGCCCAGAGGAGGTCGGCCGGCACGAAAGGGGAGACGGGTGATCAAACGACCAGAGCGGAGGCGACCAGTGTTATTCTGGTAATACAACTCGCATTCATCCGCCACTGGGTCAACCCGCGGGGCTGGTGGAGGCTCCTCAACCTCCCAAAACCTCTGCACCACCTCGGAGAGAGACACATTAAAAACAAGACCGCGATCCTCATCAAGGGAATCCAAAACGCGGCGAGCAGGGCCCATCACAACTGTACCGAGTGTCGTCTGCAGAGCTACCAAGCCATCTGGCTGCAAAACTCGCTTCCCCGTCAACAAAACTCGCCCCAGGACATCGGCTCCAAGGAGAGCATCAATCGGGCCTGGGCGGAAGAAATTTGGATCGGCGAGTGGGGAATCAGACACCAAAGACAACATACTCGGTCCCAAGTCAACTGAAGGTTGACGGCCAACAACTGTGTCCAACACAATCGCCGAGGTCTTAATGCCTGGCGTGGACTTATTACGTGATGTAAATGTGAAGTCAACATGCCCTAACAACCCGGGGACTTTCACATCACCAACACCTCTCACGCCTTCCGTGTGGGGGTGCACCTTGAGGCCCAACCGCCTAACTAACCAAGATGACACAACACACCCCTGAGCACCGGAATCCAACAAGGCGCGAACTTCCACAAGGTCGCCATTCAATCCCCTGACAAGCACAGAGGCCGTGGGCAACAAAACGGTCTCTGGAGGGGTGGCTACAATCGACCGTAAACACGTTGATTGCTAGTATGTGGGGTCCCCAGACGTCCCCCCATGGTAAGGGGGTCGCTCATAGCGATCCAGTGGGTCCCAATCTCCCACATACTGCCTACGTCCAATTCGCCCGGCATCAGGCGGGTTATATCTCCCGGCCCCTTGAAGACGGGGCGGGCGCCGCTCCAAACGCGGGTATTCGGCGAGCGGCGGCGAGAATCGGTGCCTAGCATCCACCGTGTACGTCGCCCCATAGTCGCGGGGGCACGGTGACCGATTTTCAGAAGGGGGGTCCCGGGGACCCCCGCCCGTGCGAGGCTCAAAACGTCGCGGGGGGCTTCTACGACCTCCCGCATCGCTCGCAAAATCGAACCCCCTAGTTGGGGACCGATTTCCCATGGGGGGGTCCGTGGGACCCCCGCCCGTGCGAGGCTCAAAACGTCGCGGGGGGCCTCTACGACCTCCGGCAACGCCCGCATAACTCATCCCCATCCTTGGGGATCGGTTTCCCATGGGGGGGTCCCTGGGACCCCCGCCCGTTTGAGGGTCCAAACGTGGCGGAGAGCGTCTGGGGCCACTCTGGTGGCCACTAGAACTGCTGCGGGATGCAAACACCGCGGGGGGTCCGAGCCCCCCACCCATACGAGGTGATCCTGCAGCGACGCGCTGCGGCGCTCCGCCGCCCTCTGGGCTGTTCATGCAGAGGAGGGGATGGTGGTTGCCCTTACAAAAGCGGCATGGGTGCGCTTGGGTACATTCGCGCTGCATGTGCAGGCCCAAGCACGAGTAGCACCATGTCCGTTGTCGCGCGATCGCTCGACGGCCTTGGACGCGCTGGTCGAGGAACTTATCACAACGGGTCGTGCTGTGACCCGGTTCCCGACAGTACAAGCAGCGGGCGGTCTCCTGGACGGCGGCATAGCGGCCGGGCGCGCGAGGGGCCATACGCCCCCTACGGGGGGGTCCGGTGGGGGATCTACTCTGTGGCACAGGTCGTTCGGGTCCCATAGGACCGGCCAGAGAGGAATTATCTGCCAGTCTACTTTCTCCTTCCAGGAACGTCAAGAGGTCCGAGAAGGGTGGCAGATAAGTCGCACTATCCCCACCATACTGCTGCTCAAAACGGACCTTAACAGAGTCCGGCAACTTTCCCAGGACAATGTGCAGTAACAAAAACGACCACTGCTCCACTGGGAGTTTTAAGTTTTTTAATGCGTTGTAGGCAACCAACAGCGGATTCAACAAAGCCACTCTCAAGTGCATCACGCTGGCAACGCGGGGTAAATTCAAAATGGCGGCCACATGGTTGTCCGCCAGACGTCGTACGTTCTGGTACCGACGGGCAATCAAATCCCTAGCAATAGGGTAGTTTTCATCCGAGGGGGCCAAATGTTGAACCGATTCAAGGGCCTCCCCTTCCAACACGGATAATAAATAAGCTAACTTCTGGCCCTGGGTCAAATCGTCCCGGGCATGTACAAGACTATCAAAAATATTAATAAAGCCCTCCCAGTCCTCTAGACGACCAGCAAAGCGCCTTAAGTCTAAGGGGGCCAATCTAGCAAAGAGAGGGGGCATACTTTTAGATGTGACCGGGGACGGGCTCGGTTCATTCTCTCTTGCCACTTGCAAAGGTCGAGCTACCTGGGTAATTCTGTCCGCAAAATCATAACACTGGTCCACATCCAAATCGACTTCTTGTCGCATTTCCACCTCGGCCTCAACAGTCCTTTCCAAAAATAAGGCATACTGCTCATCAACAACAGCCAAACGTATGGGCAGATCTACGTATCTGTTCAACAAGGCCTCCGTCCTATCAGGTCGATCCAACAATGCGACTGCAGACGCTAACCACCGTAACTCAGAACGTATTTTGGCTTTAGCAGAGGAGGCCGTCATTGTAACGTCACAAATTTATCAACAAAAACAACAAATTCAAAATATTCACTATAACACAAAATCTCCAATATTTGGAGGTTATTACTAACCACAAAATTCCAATATTACAACAACAAAGTATTTATAATGACACAAACTCTTAAATATCTGGAGGTTATCAGAAAACAACAAAACTCACTGACTATTGAAATTCACTCAAAATCACTGACTATTGAAATTCACTTGGATATCAACACAACATACTGTTACACAACAACAAGTTAATTTTAATTATTTCAAAGCACAAGTTTCAATGAGTTTCAATGTGTAAACAATGTCCCAAATCATTTAAGTTTCACTAAGTATTGAGTGCAAACTTATTAGCTAACCTTTTATTAGCTATTATCTTAGCAACAAACTTGTCAATATTCACAACTCAAATTTGCTAACAAAACTGAATAATAATTATTATGAGCAAAGAAAGGCATCTGTTTACAATTTGGAACTTCAATACATGACTTCAATACATTAATTACAAGACATGGAACCAATAACAAAGGAATGCCCTTTACTTTTCAAATGCAAGTTAATTACCATTTACAAGTACAAATTAATCTAGTCCGGACCAGATGGTCATCAACCCGGCACTGATTAATACAAAGTTTTGGCGTGGGCCTCTCAGGCCTTCAAGCTACGGTCTTGGCTACCAAGAAATGTTCAGTACACCCCTGCCTATACCGCGGAGTCGGCTAGCGCAGTGGAAGCTGGTATTACTAATATAGACTCCGGACAAAAACTAGGTTTCAGCTGGGATGTAACTGAACAATTGGACTGCGATACACAGCGTTTTAATGTGAAGTAAGGTGATTTTACATACTGTCTGTGGTCCTGGGCAGCGGAGACAGAGGGCGCGCCCCCTGGTAAATCTTCTTCTTCTGCAGACCTTACCAATTAGTCACCTCACTCACAACACAAATAACAGCGTTCACAAGACACTGGGCGTTTCAACAATAGATACACAATAACACACGGAGGAGCCTTTTGTCAAGATATATATTGCCCCTGCAACAACACGTGTGGTGGATGATTATCCTTCAAAGCATCGCGACCGGCCACTCATCAGGATGGCATCAAAATCGTGGTCGTACAACACGGGATCGGCAGGATAATTTAAGATTTTATTCAAACTCGATATGCCAGGCACAATCAACGCGAGCGATTTTTAACAAATTCAGCAAAATTATTCCGACATTTTGGTACAAGAATTTCAATCAAGTGTCACTGTCAACTTCAAGTGACAGCTAATGTCAATTTGACGTGACATTAGAGTTGCGTTCAGAAACGTCGATCTTTTCCGAACAAATTGTATCCCGATATTCCCACGGGAACGGGTTCCACGCGGGTAAATCCGCGAGGCGAGGAGCCACTACTTACCGTCGCCGCACACGAGCCACACGCCGGCACTTGACGCTACCTAGAAGAAAACTAGTGACGACTAGCGGCGGCCGGCGGGGCGCGGCGCACAGCTGTTCATACAACGTAATGCTCAAAACTCGATTTTCAAAATGAAGGTATTTCAAATAATCAACTATGTCAGGGTACACTTAAGAATGTATCACACCATTCGTACAAATACTGAATCCTTTGAGTAGATATTCAAAGACTGAATCGGTAACTGCTATCCGCTGTCTACTGCATCATCTCAAAGTTGACTATATTCACAAATAATTAATTATACATTAACGTACGTGAGTTTGAAGTTAATATTACAAAATTTATTTCCACAAGTAAACGTTATAATTTTATTGAAGTGAATATGACTGCAACTGGGCAAGGTATGGTTATTGTAATATATTTTTTATGAACCTTAACGTTTACTACTTTTGGAGTAATGGCCAAATTTATATTATATTAGTACGTTTTTTTTATGTAAGTACTTACTAAATTATAAAAAAATGATTTTTTCCTTTTTGCGCAAAGTTCTATTTTTGAAATATGTTTTACGTTATGTACGTGGCATAGTAAACGTGGCATAGTAGTAGGTACGTGGTGTTGATTAGTATTGAACTGAAGAGATTTGCAATAAAACTTTGCGCAAAAAGGAGAAACTCATTTTTCTTACCTATCTACCGTCTTTGCTTCTTTGAAAAAAAAATTACGGTTATTGTAAATTTTTGAAACTGATTCGTTAATTGGGCTTTTGGCCTCTCTATTGGCATTGACGTAATTATAATTGCACAGGTGCAAATAGTTTTTTAACTATGAGACGCTAAAGCGAGCATGTTTGAAAAAGCCCACTGGCCTAATTTTGTTGTCCACCAGCGTATACATGTATATATGTCGGTACTCGGTAGGTAAGTATAATCATAATTCAGAACCAACGATGGCATGTATTACAAATATCCATAGATAATAACCCCAATCACGGAACAAACGCAAAAGTTCATTTTATAAACTACTTACACTGTTTAAAGCTTAAAACGAAACATTCTCAAATCATGATAGTTTTAGAAAAGATGGTGGTAGGCCATAAAGATAGACACGTAAAACACGACGGTACCTAATAAAAAAAAGTATCGGAGGCATTCGATTTTAACTCGAGTCGAGACAGTGCAAGAAATATTAGCAGCGTAACTAGTTTTCGCTTCCACACATCCGCGCCTCAGGCAAGAAATAAATCATATTTTATGTCTTAATTACAAGTATTTACTACAGTTCATTAAAATATTAGTTATGCGTGATTTCTAACAGAAATTACAATTAATGTTTTTCATTAACAGCTAAAACTAGCGAAGATTATTTCATTGGATTATTATTTTAGGCATCTGTTTTTGACCATGTTTGGAACTTTCATCTCTAAATGATACAAAAATAGATAGATAGGTAGTTGAAGAGTCTCAACAAACTATATTTAAGAAGGCTCAGTAATATTATTGGCCCCTACTTGAATGAAAATAAATAGATAGGTAGTTGAAGAGTCTCAACAAACTATATTTAAGAAGGGTCAGTAACATTATTGGCCCCTACTTGAATGATTCGTAGTGTATATAGGTAGAGTACGTGTCCTTTTTAATTTAGAGACTTATTTTAGAACATACTTTTAACAATAATAGCCTATATATATTTAACTAATCTATCCTAAATCTTATTCTAAATTAATATATTCATATATTTAAATAAATATAAATAGCGACAAGCAGAATATTAACATTAAATTTTACTAGCAGCTCTTCATGATCGAAGTAGCAGCTATAGGGGGCGTAAGTTGAATCCCGGAAGGAGCACTAACGTGTCATCCGCAGCGATCCGACGTAAGCGGATGATATCTCTGGGAATGAGTATTAAAGGTTAAGTAAAACAAATGGCTATACGTCAAAACGCCCACCTTAATACGGAACAGATTATTAGTTATTGATTGTCCTATCGTAAAAGTCTATTTACCTGTACAACACTTGTAACTTGTGCTTACAACATCAAAAGCTTTACGTAGAACGTTTGAAGTATTAACAGTCAAAAACTTACTCTTTTTAACCGACTTCTAAATCAAAAAGGAGGAGGTTCTCTATTCGTCTGTATGTATGTTTTTTTTGTGTATTTCCGCCGATTACTCGAAGACGGATGGACCGATTGATTAAAACGTTATTACATCAGGTTGGATTCCAAGTTGGTCCCATTTTTTGAAATTTTGAAATCGGTTCAGTAGTTTTCAGGAAATCTTGAAAATACTGTCGTTTTCGTTACCACTTTATGTAAATTTAATACGTATCTTTAGGCATAACTCCTTTGTTTATAAACCGATTTAGATGATTCTTGTTTTGTTAAAAAGGGGATACCTACCTCAAGGTATTTTAACCGACTTCAAAAAAGGAAGTTTTCAGTTTGAACACATACCTACCTCTTTACCGAAGGCGGTTTTATTTTTTTATAAAAATAATTGTTATTATAGTAGGTAGGGTAGCTCCTCCTCGTCAGTCGGTCCCTCAATGCTGAGGAAGTGAGAATCGGTCTCCTGTCACTCGGTCGCGTTCCGGATCTGATCTGATCTGATCGCCAGGACTCGCGGTCTTCCGCCAGATGCAGTTCCTGGTGTACCGACATTTTCAGCGTCTTGGTTATAAGGTCGGACCAACGAGCTGGTCTTCGGCCACGCGGTCTGCTCCCTTCTTCCTTTCGTAGAAGAATACATCTTTCTAGACTTTCAGGGTTTTCCGCGCCACATGGCTGAATAACTGTAGGTAGAGCTAGATCTACGGATAACGGTAAGATAGTCGCTCCTTAATTTTTAGCTCTTCCAGTACAGAGTCATTGGTCCGAAACTCTATCCAGCTAACGCACAGCATCCGCCGCCAACACCAGATCTCAAAAGCATCAATGCATGACTAAGCCTTCGCTTTCAATGTCCATGTTTCAGTGCCATAAAAGAAAATTAAGGTGCGCACTATAAATTATCGGCGTAGTATGTTTGACGACCGATTTGGCGCAGGGGTAGGCTACCCACCTTCTGCGCCAGTGGTCTCGGGTTCGATTCCCGAACAAGACAAATATTTGTGTGCATGAACATGTCTATTTGTCTTGGTCTGGGTGTTTACTATGTATATTAGGTATGTATTTACAAACAAAAAGTATTTAAGTATATATTTATCCGTTATCAAGTTTTCCATGATACAGTTTCTTAATGAAATTAAAATGGGCTTAGATAATTGGTGTGAATGTAAGAGGTTATTTATTTATTTATGTGGCGGTCTCTCCATATCTTTGTTAGCTTCTTCAACGCGTTCTCTGCCATCGTGATTTGGCGTCGGACTTCTTTTTCACAAGAGTTGTTGCAAGTGATGATGGAGCCTAGGCAATTGAAGTCCTGCACAAGTTCCAATCCGTCCTAGTCACCAGTCTGTTCCAGTTTCCCGTATCTGTCCACAAACATGACTTTTGTCTGGTACATTTATTGGACAGTCCAAGGTCTTCACTGTCGGTCTCAACCCTCCATTTCAGCAGGGTTATTGGCCTGCAAGGTGGTGTCGTCTGCAAATCGGAGATTCGATATCCTTCTCACGGGCCTTTCTTAGGATGTATTCTCTGTACACCTACCTATTAGGTATGTTGAACAGTACCTATATAATACAGACGAACACCTTTCCTAAATGCAGAGGGGTCGAACAACGCATCTTCCACCTTTACTGAGCCTTTGCTATTGGAGTAAAAGTTTTTGATAAGCGAGATGAGATGAGGTTATTAAAGTACCAATTACGGAATTAATGACCAAATAACCAATCGAGACTGAAACATTAAAACTAATAATGTCTAACTATGAAATTGTATTATGTAGGTACCCTCTTGACTTGACAGCTGCTGCACGACATTGTAAGGTAAGTACTTAAGCTTTTAAAAGCTGGAGAGTTGTCCGACTTTTAAAGCCTTATTTAATAATTATAGAAAGTAGGATTTAAGGCTCTTACACTTGGGACTGCCGGTTTGTAATTCGTATGATTTGCAAGTTAAGACAAGGGAGCAAAACGCGTTAAATAGACTTATTTTTTACGACATCCGCGTTGCTGAGAACCTAGGTACTTACCTATATATTCACAGAAATTACAAGTTTCATCAAATATGAACTGAGCGAAATCGTTTCTAAGGCAAAAATTAGAGCTTGATTCAGGATTTTTATTAAACACTTACCTACTTATCATAAAAAAATCAATGAAGTGAAACAGCCACGACTAGTGATGAAAGGACTCGAGGTTTTTAAACCCTTTTATTCAAAACTCGCCTCAATTTTTAGGACTCGACTCAAAAAATACGACTCGAGTCTTTTTACTAATGTAAAATGACTTCAGTCATTAGAAATCAAAGAAGAAGAAGTTCAAGTCTGAAATAAAACGACTCGAGTCTTTTAATAAGAGTTCTAACGACTCAGCCGCGAACCTTTTAGTAAAGAACTCGAGTCGTTTAACATAAGATGAGCTGTTTAACATGAGATTTTAATCTTAGGCTTAGATCTTTAGAACTACGCAACGGATTTTGATGCGGATTTTTTTGAAAGATAGAGTGATTTAAGAGGAAAGATTATGTGTATTAAACATTCATAATTTAGTGGAGAAACAGTTAACTTAAGAGTTTTCTAATGTCATGTTGAAAAAAATAAACTCATTTTTTATGCTTACATTGCATACGCTGGCTGAATCCTACGAGATTGATCAAAATAATGTACTACAGTATTGCACAACTCAAAAAGGTCCACAAAAAAGTCCGCGATGGTATATGTCTATCTCTTAGAGATAACCCACAATAAGCATTTTTATCCTTCACTTTTTACGAAAAATAATGGCTTATTTACGAAGCAATTTTAAGCAATACAGCATTAATTTTTATCCAATTAAGTACCTTAAATACATTGTGCAGTTAATATAGATCAATATGTCCTTTTACGTAATTTAAATGAATAATTTAAGCGCGGCGCGTAGCGTGCCAATACCTATTCTCGTAAAGAGCGCGTTAAGGCGCTGATTCCCGAAAATAGGGTGTTTTAAATTATGGATTACTCGCAAACCACAAGTACTCAAAATTTGGAAAAAATATATGTTATTTAACAGTTATTTATCTAGTGCTTCCAGCCGTATTTTTTCGATTAGTGATATTTTACTGTATCCAATAAAATCCCAAACACCCGTCTAATTATAATCCAAATATCCTATTACCTGCAGTATACTTGGTTTTAGTTAATGAAAAACATATAAAAATAATTGTCTTCGATATTTGGGATTCCGGCCGTCATATTTTTTTTTTATTATTTCATTTTTAATTGAATTTTAAGTGATTTTCAATTCACGGGGCGCTCGCGAGTTCACAGTTCACTGCCGGCTGCCGCTGAGTCCGCGCGAAATCCATCTTGGATTTTTTTACATTTTTGACATTGCGTTGCTGTTTTCTTGTCAAAATAGAACTAGAAATCGAGTTTCATCGAAATCGGCCCACAAACAAAAAGTGGCGGCCATCTTGGATTTTTTATATTTTAACATTGCGTTGTTTTTTTCTTGACAAAATAGTACTAGAAATCGAGTTTCATCGAAATCGGCCCACAAACAAAAAGTTGGTCGCCATTTTGGATTCTTTTATATTTTTAACATTGCGTTAATGTTTTCTTGTCAAAATAGTACTAGAAATTGAGTTTCATCGAAATCGGCCCACAAACAAAAAAGTTGGCCGCCATCTTGGATTTTTTTATATTTTTAACATTGCGTTGATGTTTTCTTGTCAAAATAGTACTAGAAATTGAGTTTCATCGAAATCGGCCAACAAACAAAAAATTTGGGCGCCATCTTGGATTTTTTTACATTTTTGACATTGCATTGCTGTTTTCTTGTCAGAATAGAACTAGAAATCGAGTTTCATCGAAATCGGCCCACAAACAAAAAAGTTGGCCGCCATCTTGGATTTTTTTTATATTTTCAACATTGCGTTGCTGATTTCTTGACAAAATAGTTCCCCAAACAGAGTTTCATAAAAATCGGCCCACAAATAAAAATACAGGAGTTGATGAAATTTTAGTTCTTTATTTACCTACCTATGTAAGATGAATATTTGCACACACTCACAGTACATGCCTAATTGAATAAGAAAGTAAAACGATAAAGATGCGATCGAGATTCTAGCCTATGATGAGTTCGCCTCACGACTTACGACCTTTTCGTTGAAACTGAGTCGTTTAAAATTTGGAGTCATTTCAAAAAGACTCAGTCTTAAAATACGCCTCGAGTCCCAGACTTGAGACTCAAATAAGGCTTAGGGTTTAGGGTTTAAAGACTCATTGAGTTGTTAACCGTATGAGTTGAGTCGAGTTCCCTTTAAAGAGCTTAAAAACCTCAAGTCCTTTCATCACTAGCCACGACACGGTGATGTTGTAGTTTAACATATATACCTATATAAGATTTATTAGACCACCACTTCTCGTCGAATAGTTTTTGAGAAAAACTGTTTAACCTGAGGTCAAACGAGCTACATGCTGCATGCCCCTTAATATCGCTATCTTATCGAGTCTGCACATCCAGCCTTCCTGTCGACACGGGTGCAGTGAGTCCGACACCACTCGTCACCGCTTTGTCATTACTTCGACAAGAGTTGAACCGAATCGACCAGCCCGTTTCATGTTCAAGTTCACCTACTTTCTACCGGAAGGCAATTAAAAATAATTTGCATTTCTCTTTGTACATAAGTCAATATTTTGGGCAATGTGAAATGTCCATTTTATATCCCTCAAATGGCCAATTTGGATGTTCCATTCATTTCATTCTTTTTTTTAGTAACTACCAGTGTCTTAATTTGGTGGGCTTGTTATAATTTTTTATCCACTACGGGGTAGCACTTAGCCTTCATCGCATTAGTGAAGATAAAGCTGAAGATTGAAGTGTAATACACGTTAGTACTTATCACGTTACGGAGGCAACGGACAAGTAAAAGTTAAGATAAAGAAGAGAGTTAGTAAAGGAAAAGAATTGAGTAGAAGTTAACAGCCAAATTTATTGACTTAAATATAAAAATGACACGTGAAGTTACTTAGACTAACTTAATATTATACGTAAAATCGAGAATATAATTAGTGATACCGCGGTTAACGGAGGGTATCGCGGTTAACGGAGGGATTCGTGGAGGGGAAGAATACGATGCGTTTAGAGAAAGGTCCAGGGTCGTGGAGGCGGCATAGTAGGGAACCGCCCCGCAGGTCACAGCGCTCTTTAGTGGAGGCGGCGCGTGGCAGGAGACACATCAGTAGCGGGCGATTCCGGAGGCACGTGGAAGGAGAAACGTCCCATCTCAGTGGATATGACGTCGATAACTTCCTCGAGAATGGTAGACTTGAGTGGAGATCACTTGTACGCAGTTCACTTGTAGTAGGTCACTTGTAGACCATTTGTATATTTAGTACCTAGTAGGTAGTTGTAGACTGTATGAAGGTTAAGGCGCTACTCGGAAAAAGTGTGGACTCTTTGATATAAAACTATAGGACGGTTAGAGTTGTTATAAATCTGGTACTAAGATATATATTTTTTCATACCTTTATCTAGAATCGTATAGTTTCAGAAACACGATTTTATGATTTTGGCTCGACACTTTTTATTTTCAAAAATACCTCTAAAAAATAAGAAATATCAAGATTATTCTTAAATGGGGATACATATACTATTGAAAATTGGTTTAATTAGTGGACACCAATAATATTTAGGATCGTATAGAAGCATTTTTAAAAAATCGCTATAGTTTTTGAATACGAAGTGATTTTGTGTTTTTTTTGCGTAATCGGCAAAATCGGTCTCGCTCCCGCGCGCGTCGTTTTCTCATTGCTATCTCGCTTTAGCATAACTTTTCCGAGTATCGCCTTAAGTATGGAATGATTAGCCATCTAGACTGTGGCCGTATTTATATCCGAGCACGATTTGTAAAATTTGTATTAGAATTTGAATATAGAAGTTAGTTTACAGAGTTTTTATTAGAAAAACTAAATATCCGAAGAGTATGTTTGACAGAAATATCAAAAGAAAATAACAAAGTGACAGCTACAGTGCCACAACCTTTTCTGTGCCGGTGACAGCGGCGCTACGTACGTTTTTCTTTTTTTTGTAGTAATTTAACCGGCCCTGACTTCTAAGAACTTCAGCCGCCAGCAGCGCTATGGTTGGAAATCAACTTGACAGCAAAATGACATTAAAAAAAATCACGTTAGTTTCACATTTTGGCCACCGGCACAGCAAAGTTTGTGGCACTGTATAGTGTTTTGACAGTGTCAATTGAATCACTACATAGTATAAAACAAAGTCGCTTTCTCTGTCCCTATGTCCCTTTGTATGCTTAAATCTTTGAAACTACGCAACGGATTTTGATGCGTTTTTTTTAAATAGATAGAGTGATTCAAGAGGAAGGTTTATATGTACTTTTTATCCCGATATTCCCACGGGAACGGGAACCACGCGGGTGAAATATTCTGTGGTAATACTCCCGGAAGTCCTCAACCACTGAGGAACTTGGTTATCTTATCTTTTTCCGGAACATAACAATTCTAAAAAGTCGTTGTTATGTCGTCACATGATGGTAAGATGGTGATAGCTGGCCAGGCGGAGTGAGAACAAGTTCTACCACCAATAGTATAAGTATTTTCTCTCTCACTGAGAATCAAACCCACAGATCGGTCTGTACCACTAGACTACAGAGGCAGTTCCTTATCCTCAAATAGCTAAATTAGATGTAAGTATCATTTATTTCATTCTTTGATTGTATTAAATAATTACCGGCGCCGTAATTGGTGGTCCTATTTAACCGTAAATGAGCGGCCCTTAACGGAGGTTATGAATTGATAGTGAATGAATGCACTCGATCACTCTAATGAGCTTAAAAGATTACACGCCCGCTAACAATTATGGGCTACCGTTAATACGCGGTGATACTTGGTAGCCGCTGCTTATGCTGGGAAGAAGAGTTCTTCGCTTTATCAACATTATACAAAAGTTTTCTTAAATGATAAGTTATCGCTTGAGAATGATAAGTATGGGCGTTTGTGCACTACACTGAATTTTACCGATCCGGAAAAAAACGGATGCTTGTATTTTAATAATTTAATCATTTATAATAGTAAGAATTTATTTATTTCGTGTAGTTTCAATGTATCGAACCCTAAACTACACGAAATAAATAAATTCTATTATTTATAATGATTAATTATTAAAATACAAGCATCCGTTTTTTTCATAAAGTTAATATACCTATCGGAATAGAGGAACAACCACGAGCTGTCAAACGAAACCGAAATTGGATCGCATTTGTGTGTGTAAAATTGTTTATGTATGCGTGTCAGTGATGTGCGTCATGTCGCTTTTCAGATTAATATCGATATCGATAATATTAAATAATTACAGTAATAAATAAATATATATTGGACACGATCACACTCATTGTTCCAATACCAAAGTATAGTAGCTTAAGCACTATTATTATGGAAATTGGAAACAACGACGGGTAATTACCACATACACCCAGACCCGAGGAAATATAGAAAAATTAGTTTTCAACATTTACCCGACCTGGGGGGCTACCGGCTAAAAAATATGGATATGGACATGGGTTTCAACTGTCATTTGAATTTCTTATTTTGATAGATTTTTGCGGCTTTGTTCTGTTGAACGTTGCTAGCTAGCTATCGTTATACCCGAGCGACGTCACAAAACAAGGAACTGATAGTAGCTATTTTCTTTATAAAATTGACTTAAAATTTCAAAAAACGTATTAGGTGGAGAGCCGACCGCAAAATTTCGTACCGACTTGATACCGCGATGAAATGCACAATGGTTTTCCATAAAAGTGATGCTAAGTCCGAATGTGATAGTCTGCCATGGCGGAACTTGCCGAAAGTAAAGAAAAAACCGACATTTTCGGTGCGAAAAAGGGGGCGTTTTTTACCCATCTGATACCGATATCATAGTTACGGTATCAGTTAGAAATTTACTGGTAGATACAGAAAAGCGAAGTCTGCCAGTATTTTTTTTGCCGGAAGTACTTGGCAGACGCTCTCAAAGGTGACCATCGGGACCCATTAATATACCTATCTGATACCAGCATGAAACCAATTCCAGTCGGTGGATATGAACTCTTATTTCAGGAATATATAAGTCTGCCAAGTTGTTTTCTGCCGAAACACCTTGACAGACGAGATTATGTAAGCAACATCAGTGGAACCCGTATTTGGAAATTATACTGATAACGGACATTTTTATTACTTTTTGCTTATATTTGTACATTATTATTTAAAATAATTTTATGTATCTATAATATAATATTAGAGTCACGTCATTAGCCTCCGAAATAAGCATTTTCTACTCACTGGACACTTTGTTGAATGCTCTTATTTTTATTGCTGGAAGTGCTTGGCAGAATTATACTGATAACGGGCGTTTTTATTACTTTATGCTTATATTTGTATATTTGGGGGCACGGCAGTGCCCCCGCCAAGTCAAGCGTAAAGCAAACACTGGATATGTTTAGAACGCTAAAATGTTGCATGCACAACAGGACACCAACATTTTAAGTTTGTATCTAATTTATATCCGAAGTTATACCAAAGATACGATTCCAATATTTCTATATGGCATTGAAGACGTAAACAAGCTCACGGAACTTCTTGAAAGTGTCGCAGGTAAATCGGATTTCACCTATAAAATCATGAACAAAAATCAGCTTAGAATTAATTGCGCGACGGTTGATGCATATAAAAATACAGGGTGTTAGGGGCACCGTTGCAAAAACTTTAACCATGGCTTCAGACCATCATGCTGAACAACGTACAGCAAGAATTTTTGTCGGAGATAAAAAAAATCGACTTTTTATACAAAGGAGGTCACTAAAATCTGGCCAGTTAATGTACCGAGGTACACTTTATGGAAAAAAATACTCTATGAAACGGTGAATAATAAAACAGGGTCTACTTTGTTTGTTAGTTATTTGAAAAAGGCAAAAAAAATAATTTCAGTTTGAAAAAATACGCCATTTTAGACTCTGTCTATGATAAATAATCTGTGATACGATTATGAATATAATCTGTTTGTAATCAAAAAGCTGTCAAAAAGCGCTTTGTTACTTGCAAAGAGACAATTTATTTGCTGATTGGTATATTATTATTTTCTATTTTTTATTGTTTTACGCCCATTAAATTACGTGTTGATAAAAATGGACGACAAGTAGCTATGCATTAGCAATAATTAACAGCATATAAAATATTTTTAACAATATGGGTATGAACATGGGCTTCATTTGACATTTGAAGCCCATATTATGCCTATATATATTAAGAGAGATTATTTATTATTTTTATTTAGATTATTTCCCCAATCACCAAGTTATTAGTTATTTAATTAGTTCTCTCTATTGTTGCATTGATTTCACTGGTAGGCGACTAGGCGTAGTGTGGTAAAGATTTTTAATTACAATTCTAAAGACGTGTCGTTTATCCTTGCTATTGAATTTATGTGCAATCAATTCTTTTTGTCTAACAATGTCTATTATACAGGGTGTTAGGGGCACCGTTGCCAAAACTTTTAACCATGGCTTCAGGCCATCATGCTGAACTACGCACAGCAAGATTTTTTTGTCGGAAATGAAAAAAATATTTCGACTCTCCATACAAAATGTCCCGATTAGTTGCTAAATTTGTATGAAAAGTAATTTTTTTTATCTCCGACAAAAATTCTTGCTGTACGTTGTTCAGCATGATGGTCTGAAGCCATGGTTAAAGTTTTTGCAACGGTGCCCCTAACACCCTGTATTTTTATATGCATCAACCGTCGCGCAATTAATTCTAAGCTAATTTTTGTTCATGATTTTATAGGTGAAATCCGATTTATCTGCGACACTCAAGAAGTTCCGTGAGCTTGTTTACGTCTTCAATGCTATATAGAAATATTGGAATCGTATCTTTCGTATAACTTCGGAAATAAATTGGCTACAAACTTAAAATTTTGGTGTCCTGTTGTGCATGCAACATTTTAGCGTTCTAAACATATCCAGTGTTTGCTTCACGCTTGACTTGGCGGGGGCTCTCCCGTGCCCCCAAATATACAAATATAAGCATAAAGTAATAAAAACGTCCGTAATCGGTATAATTCCAAAATACTGTTTCGGCAGAAAAGTCTTGGCAGACTTATATATTCCTGAAATGAGGGTTCATACCTACCGACTGGAATTGGTTTCATGCTGGTATCAGATAGGTATATTAAGGGGTCCCGATGGTAACCTTTGAGAGCGTCTGCCAAGCACTTCCAGCAATAAAAATAAGAGCATTCAACAAAGTGTCCAGTGAGCAGAAAATGCTTATTTCGGAGGCTAATGACGTGGCTCTAATATTATATTATAAATACATAAAATTATTTTAAATAATAATGTACAAATATAAGCAAAAAGTAATAAAAATGTCCGTTATCAGTATAATTTCCAAATACGAGTTCCACGGATGTTGCTTACATAATCTCGTCTGTCAAGGTGTTTCGGCAGAAAACGACTTGGCAGACTTATATATTCCTGAAATAAGGGTTCATATCCACCGACTGGAATTGGTTTCATGCTGGTATCAGATAGGTATATTAATGGGTCCCGATGGTCACCTTTGAGAGCGTCTGCCAAGTACTTCCGGCAAAAAAAATACTGGCAGATTTCGCTTTTCTGTATCTACCAGTAAATTTCTAACTGATACCGTAACTATTATATCGGTATCAGATGGGTTTAAAAAACGCCCCCTTTTTCGCACCGAAAAAGTCGTTTTTTTCTTTACTTTCGGCAAGTTCCGCCATGGCAGACTATCACATTCGGACTTAGCATCACTTTTATGGAAAACCATTGTGCATTTCATCGCGGTATCAAGTCGGTACGAAATTTTGCGGTCGGCTCTCCACCTATATGAAGTTCCTATCCATAAAGTTACGCGGTACCCCCCAGGGATCGAACCCGGGACCTCTAGAGATAGCGACACCTTGAAACCGGTGCGTACACCACTCGGCCACGGAGGTCGTCTAATAATAATATATAGTAATATTATTAATATAACTAAAATTCCCATCTTGGGAAGGGATTTTGCATGGCTACAACTTCGATTCTGCGGTGAAGTATGCATATTTAAGAAAAACTCCCAGAGATTTTAAATCATTATACACTAGCGACCCGGCCATGCTTCGCACAATCCTTTGAACAATTTGTTAGTGCTTCCACAGTGATAGTACGTTTCACCTCTCGCGCTTGGAAATATTTTTCATCAAAATGCTTACTGCATAATAATCAATTTAGTCCAGTTAGTTTCTGGTATCCAAGTTAGTATGTAATCTGAAAGATAATTATATTACTAATGATAGTATATGTAGGTATCTATTCTAACAGTCAAAAACTGATACCTATGGTTCAGTTAAGTATCTTAAATGGAATTACATTCCCAGATAATTCATATCTAAACGTCTTACAGGTACTTTAATTACAGTACCTAATACATATTCATTTTTTACCGCGTGATAGACAGTGGACACGAAATATCGATAACTTGATGCAGCCCTAGTGTAAAACGAAAATTATTTCTTTACACAAAATATTCGTAAATACTGCATTATGTGTAATCAATATTTGCTTGTTACATAAATAAATGTTTGTTGAAGAGCATTATCACACTTCTTGCTTTAAATTCGAAGCGCATTGGCAAAAATAAACCTTAGGAAGGGAGGTGTCGGTTTGGAATAATTTACCTGTGAACTGAACATTTTGCGGGATTATTTCATTGTGTTGTACAACAATCAATAACTGAGCAAGTCACCATGTTTCCATATCAATATTGGCTAAAAATATCTAAGATTGCACGTAAAATCCGAAAAAAATAAAATACCTAAATTCTCAGCGTGCTGATAAGTGCTGACGAACTGTCAAACAGTAGCCAAAAACGGTTCTGTTACGTTGCATCACGCATCTCCTTTTATCTCACAGTGTTGTTGCTAGTGACATCCCGCTCGCTCAGCCCTTTGTTTCTCTATTCCGATAGGTATATTAACTTTAATGGTTTTTTTCCGGATCGGTAAAATTCAGTGTAGTGCACAAACGCCCTAAGCATAGGCACCTATCAAAATGTCTTAATTTAATTGACTTAATTTGGTACATGACATCCTAAACAACGCTAACTAATATAATAATTACTTTTACCTTTATAGTCATTATTAGCTTCAAGAATGGCTGAAAGGGTCCATCAGCTAGCGAACTCGACCATCAAGTTCCAGCTCTTAATTTTTGACAGCACAACGTAATATTTGTTAAGTGCATGCAAAGATAATAGGTAAGTTGTTTAGCTAAATCAAAGAGTTGCTAATGTAGAGTTGATGCAATATTTACGTATTTAACAAGAGGTCCTTAAATCAACCATGATAAGTTTATTAATCACGTGTAAAGTTACCCCTAAGAAGAGACTATAAAAAGTTTGAATTGCAACTGTAATTTGTATATCGCGAAATACACGACGTTTGAGGTTAGGTTCCGTAAGTCGCTGGCCGGTCGCCTTGACAGCACAATGGCCGCACTGGCACATAAATCATAGCAGGTGAGTGTGCGCAGATCGTCCGCGGCCTCGCAACTGCTTCATTTTATTTGTTTCCAAGCTTAGAATAACTTTGCGTCTTTATTTTATGTCCGGTTCACATTATAATGATAAATAATTATTTAATTATTATTTATTAATTATAACTACATAATTAATGATAAATCCTTACTTATATTATAAATGCGAAAATGTCTGTCTGTGTGTTACACAATCACGCCTAAACTACTGAACCGATTTGAATGAAAATTGGTACAGAGATAGTCTAGAGCCTGAGAAAGGACATAGGCTACTTTTTTATGTGAAAAAAGGGCTGTAAGGGGTTGAAATAGGGGATGAAAGTTTCATTTTTAAAGCTAGAAGCTTAAAACTTATTTAAGGAAAATTGTTAAACGTGATGAGCACCTTCTATTGACGTACAAAGTTTGAAGGTCTGGTACACCTGATGTGGAACCCTAGCAGCCAGATTAAACTATATGAGATACAAACACAGCGTCTAAAGAAAAGTTGTTTAACGTCATGGACATTTTCTATTGACGGAAAAATATCGAAGGTCTGGTACACCTGATGTGGAACCCTAGCTGTTATAAGTTGTTATTGGTCCTTGCCAACATATAGCTATAATTTATTTTGAAGATCGCAATATCTGATGTGGAACCATAGCAGTCCAGCCAAACTATGAGAGATATAAAAATACCGTTTTAAGGAAAATTGTTAAACGTGATGAGCACTTTCTATTGACGTACAAAGTTTGAAGGTCAGCCGGCCTAGCATGAGCGGCTTATAACGCGCGATATGATATGGTACGGCATGCCGTCTTGCTTACACCTTAGTTAGTACATATCATATCGCGCGTTATAAGCCGCTCATGCTAGGCCGGCTGGTACACCTGATGTGGAACCCTAGCAGCCAGATTAAAGTATATGAGATACAAACAAAAGTGTGTTTGTTTGTATGTCCGTCTTTCACGTCAAAACGGAGCAACGGATCGACCTGTTTATTTTAGTATGTGGATAGTTTAGGAGCTAGAGAGTCCCATAGGCTAATTTTATCCCGGAAAAATATCACATTCCCTCGGAAAAACGTCGTGTAGTACACGCGGCAAAACCGCGGGCGGAAGGCTATGTGATATAAATTTTTAATGTGTTAATATGTAGGTAGGTACTGAAAGAAAGAAAGAAAGAAAGAAAAAATGTTTATTTCGACACAGACATGAGACACAATACAATAGCACAATTCAATAACAACATTGAAAAAAAAAACACTGTACTGTTTATTTAATACACACGGTATTTTTTTATCACCCCGGATATGTTTAGGGATTATTTTACTCATGAAAACAAACAACTTTTATTATAGGACCAACACTGAAATCGCGAAAAAATATCAGCTGTTCCATACATTTTGATTAAATATTTTTGCACTTTTGTATGGAATAGCTGTTTTTTTTGCAATTTTAGTGTTGGTCCCATAATAAAAATTGTTTGTTTTCATGAGCAGAATAATCCTTTTAGTTTTATCCGGAGTGATAAAAAAATTACCGTGTTTATTAAGTAAATAAATAAAATAATTCATAGGATTATTATAAAACTGTATGCGATTCTATTCAGAGGGCTACCGGCTAAAAATTATGGGTATGGACATGGGCTTCATTTGACATTTGAAGCCCATATTATGCCATTTTTGACATGAAGCCCATATGTCCATATTCATATTTTTTTGCCGGTACAGAGGCTGTATACATTGAAAAGAAATAGAAAAAAATACCTCCAGGGGTCTTCTTAACCGAAACAGATACCACAAATATAGTTTTTGAATTTTTTGTCTGCCTGTCTGTCTGTCTGTCGCCGTTATTCACGCAAAAACTACAGAACAGATTTTAATGAAACTTTTTTTGTTATATAGCTATTAGTTGTTGCCAACATATAGGGAGGCTATAATTTATTTAAAAAATCGAAAGGTCTGATGTGGAACCATAGCAGCCCAGCCAAACTATGAGAGATATAAAAATACCGTCTTATGGAAAATTGTTAAATGTGAGCATTTTCTATTGACGTACAAATTTTGAAGGTCTGGTACACCTGCCTGGCTAGCATGACCATCATTATATCACGCGATATGATATAGTACGTCATGCTAGGCCAGCTGATGTGGAACCCTATAGCAGCAAGGTTAAACTATATGAGATACAAATATTATAGCATCTTAGAGAAGTTGTTCAGCGTGATAAGTACTTTTTTTTGACATACTGTTTGTATAGTTTGTATGTCCGTCTTTCACGTCAAAACGGAGCAACGGATCGGCGTATTTTTTTAGTATGTGGGTAGCTTAGGAGCTAGAGAGTGACAAAGGCTAATTTATATCCCGGAAAAATATAACTTTCCCTCGAGATAACGCCGTGTAGTACAGGCGGGCGAAACCGCGGGCGGAAGGCTATGTGATATAATTTTTGTGTTAATATACAGGGTGTTTTTGAAGTCATTGGCATCCATTCGGCCCATTAATGTACTCAAATGAAGGTATGTTTTTACGTGAAAAGGGGTGTTGTCCGGCGTCAGCGAGGGCGCAGGGATGTGGGCAAAACGTGCATGAAGCATGGGTGAAATTGTTTGTTTCGGTGAATACTGTGCTCGAACTTGAATAAATTCACGTTATAGTAGAGCCCGCGTATTGTCGTGAGGCCAATGAAGTAGTTTAAGGCTTGTATGTTATTTGAATATTAATTAATCAATGTTTTTTTTGTCAAATTGTTATTTTTAGTTATTTTAATTTTTATTTGTTATAATGATCAATTAATGAGTATTTTACAGTATTTTTCAGGGATTTAAAAAAAAATTCTACATCCTGGATTTGCCTCGTATTTGGGGAAAGGACTCTATATCATGAGTATGTTCTTATTTTACAAGGATGCTAACGACTTCAATGTCACCCTGTATATAATAGCGTTAAACTAATAAATATAAAATAAATACATAAAAATTGAAAAGCTAATAAGCTTAAAAAATGAAAAATGCTGCCGAAAGTCACTATTCCACGCGAACGAAGTCGCGGGCACAGCTAGTTTTTATATAAATAATACGTATGTCAGTTTGGAAGGTAATTATTATTGAGATTTTAAATTATTTTTATGCATTTACAATGCAATTCTGTAAGTATAGGAAAAATGTGATAGTAAAAAACCACGAACCCTATAAGCAGCTTTCAGGCAGGATATCCGCCTCAAATCGGGAGATCCCGCCTGAAAGCTACTTATAGGGCTTGTGGTTTTTTACTATATTTTTTTTATAGGTAGTTATTACTCATATGGGCCTATAATTGTTAAAATTATTAGATGTCTGAAATAAATGATGATGATTATTATTTCCAGTAGTATTCCGGCAATGTTACTGGAATAATATGTACCATACCAGCACACTATTTAGTACCTACCTAATCTGTGCCAGCACTGGAATGTTCCCATTCCAGTGAGCAATCCAATCTAGTGACTAAATTGACGGTCAAATTTTCATTCCAGCCCTACTGGAATAAGTAGTGTAGACAGTATCTACAGTAAGTATACTCGATTGAATGTTTGAGAGTGAACAAAGCATTGTTGATTTTGGGTCATATAGTTTTACCAGCTCAAAAGCTTTAAATAGACTAGGGATTTGTGAACAATACTTATAATAGCTGGATTACTGGATTGGAATGATGTGAATGGGGCATTATGTAGTGAGCCGTTACCGTACATACGTAGCTTAGAACCGATGTCCTATCGACGTTAACCAATATACTTATTTGGTGCATTGTTCTGCGACGTAATATGAAGAATATCTTTGTATAACCTTAACAGTTAGGTCGTAAATTGGCTGCTCCTCGAGGTCCCGCTATCAGGAGGCGGAGGGTGGCACAACTCACGACTCATTGTTTATCCACAACAAACTGCCACGGTCGAATTCCGAGGAAAACCTCATTTTGTGCATATTAAAGTTATTTATTTACCAAAACTAAAAACAAAAGTAATCTATCTGAATTTTAGATCTGATCCAATAGCTGATAGGGACTGAATTTTTATATTTACACGGTTTTCGATCGATTCCAGAACTTCTGGAATCGATCGAAAACCGTGCCAGGAAGCTCATTGGAAACTCAGCGTTGGCTAGGGCGGAACTTCAGAGCCTCAGTCACCGTCGCAAAGTTGCGTGTCTATCGGTTTTTTATAGAATACACTTTGGGGAGTGTGCGAGAGAACTGAATGACCTTGTTCCCGCAGCCCCTTTCCACCATCGGGGAACCAGACGCAGGCTAGTTTATCACCCTTACGTTGTTGACACTCCACCTGTCCGCACTAAACGCTTCGCAGATTCGTTTCTTATGCGAACCGCTAAGGAATGGAATGCGTTGCCTGCCTATGTGTTCCCCGATAACTACCTAACAACCTTGGTATCATCAAGGCCAGAGTGAACAGGCATCTCCTGGACAAGCATGCAACATCTTAGACCACATCCTGTTAACAAACAAGATGGTGGTCAAATGCCTGCCCAATTTTATACAGGGTGTTAGGGGCGACGCCGTTGCAATAACTTTAAGGCCGCGTTTCCTCCTGCAAGTAAACTTGCGGAAGTCTTGCGTGAGTTCTTGCAAAATCGTTGACATATCATACTGGCAAGCAGTCGCGAGTGTAATTGCAACGTAGTTTACACTAGCAAGTTGCTGTCGGACAGACCTGTCGGACATTTGTCGCCGAAGTTTACTTGCAGGTGGAAATGCGGCGTAACCATGGCTTCAGACCATCATGCTGAACAACGTACAGCAAGAATTTTTGTCGGAAATGAAAAATACTTTTCATACTTTAGCAACTAATCGGGACATTTTGTATGGAGAGTCGAAATTTTTTTTCATTTCCGACAAAAAAATCTTGCTGTGCGTTGTTCAGCATGATGGCCTGAAGCCATGGTTAAAGTTATTGCAACGGTGCCTCTAACACCCTGTATATATATAAAAAAAATATAATTACCTATCTAGCCACTAGGCTTTCCTAGTAAGGTAGGTGAGGTATATTCATTACATTAAGTTAATTAAAAGATTTAGTTTAGTTACTGATAACTTTTCGCTCTATATACCCGCGGCTTCTCGCGCGCGGACTTCACGATGTTATCCCGCGGGAAGGTGATATTTTTCCGGAGTAAAAAGTATGCCTATGTCACTCTCCAGTCCAGCACCCAAATCTATCTCTACTTATGTCTATACTAAAAATCACGATGATCTCTTGCTCCGTTTTTACGAGAAAGACGGACAAACAAATACACTTTCACAGTTATAATACCTACCTACTAAAGTATGTATTAATTTGTAGATGCTAAAACTTGTAAAACCTACACATAAAATATAAATGACATGAAAATTATTCGTGATTGACGTGAAAAATCAATGATGTTGTAAAACAATAATCAGAATCACGATGCTCCGAGCGAAGGACTTGAAGACATCATTTCAACGGATCGTTTAACGGAGAAATTGGTCAACGTCAGGTAAACATGGTCATCAGTTTGTAACCGTTGCCGTGCTCACTCTGGCAGTTGACGGTTTTGGGTCAAAGGTATTTATTTACCTAACAGATACGAGAGAGATAGCACTTTTTCGCAATATGGGGTGCCACCCGCAAAATATAATAATTCCCCCGTAATGTGACCGTAAGACCGCATTTCATTTAACCGCTGCGTTTTTGAAGATGTCACGATTTATTAAGCTGTAAATAAAGTTTCATTATTGAAAAGCTTCGAACTTTTTAAAACCTTCAAAAGGTGTTACGTTAACAGTTAATCGCATTTCAATACGTTATCATTATGAATTGCTGTCGACCGAGCCGGCGAAAACTCCGCGCTTCATTTATTTTATTGTTGTTGTTAAAAAAAGTATGGTGTGCTTATTGTATCTGAATGATATACAACCTCATACAAGGTTTGAGTTTCCCCCTGTGAACACTGTGAAGAGTTACAGTGTCATCATTTCGTAAAAATTACTACGGGTTGTTGAAATACTGTGATTGCAAATTGTCTCCGATTTCCCTGAGGGTTCTTAATGGAAGAATGTGTCCCACATATTGAAATATCCTTATGCTGATTGACACTTATTTCGGCAGCTCCATTCTCAGAAAGATATCGCGTCGACATTGATTGGATTGGCGCCAAAACTGGTGCGAAATTGATAAAGAAGTCACGAGAAATTCGTTGACATTGACAAGTCCCTCGTTGATAAGTTGCTCGTACCTATAACATAAGTCTTGCCATGATATCGGTATTATCAACCGAGGCTTGATCAGTGATTAGTTGATTACTCATTCTTGTATTACAATATATGCGATAGCTCATTCCCACATTATGATATTAGAAATTATACTGGACGGCTTACGTCGGTCAAGCGAGACACGACTGACCAATGAATTAATCGCATTAAATGCGTTTTGTAGCAAATTAACTGTAATAGTCGTCTAAGCTGAGATTAAACGCTGTAATCGTGTTGATGATAGACGGGGCAAAGCGTTAAGTTTTTACATTTGACGACCTTCGCTAGGATATATCGAGTGGGTTATTGCACAAATAAACTTTCGTTTTTTTATAGACCAATACCTTTTTTAGAAATAGAAAACCTTGTTGTTTATCATGTTACAAGATTTGTTATTCACCCAAATAAGACACCGGTTCTATAAATATCTACAATAAAAATTTAAGAACTTGTTGTAAGCGGCATTTGGTTTTATTTAGATAAAAATAAAGCGAAATCAATCAAGTAAGTATCTAATCGCACGAATCAGAACCGTGTGCAAACCGTGTTGATAATTTAACAATATAAAAACAAAAACGCATTTTTTTTCATTTATCCTATCTTCCTTGCCTCAGTCTACATTATCTGTGGTCGCTTGCGGTGGTTTATGCGCTGTGTTCGCTAATATTTAAGTCTATGCTATTTACAGAGTCATTTGTTAGCGGGAATCATGCTTTCTCTCGTGTCCGACCATCACCACGGCATTACACTAGTCGAAGACGTGAATGGTCTATTTAATAGTTTTCTAGTACAATTATCTTGATTTACTAGACTAGGTTGGTGTATAATCGTCAGCGTATTTTAAATATTTTAAGAGGCCGTTCCTGTTTGAGTGTTTAATTCTGTCAAAGCTGGATAGGGACTAACTAAATTAGTACAAATATTATGTTATATGAAATTGAAGTAAACTTCAATATTAAAAAAGTGGCTGAGACAATTAATTGATTTTCATTGTGCTTAATATTTAGTTTGTTTAATTTTATAACCTGAGACGTGTTTAATTTTTTTCCGTGCGCGACTTTCATGTCTTTGTTGTTTACACGGAATTGAACATATAGGCAAAGTTGTGTATTAAATAAACAGCAATTAAGACATCAATAAATCCTAAAAAGTGGCCGACAGTTTTTGGGTCTTACTTACTTTTTTATTCAGAAATTAAAAAATAACTTGGGTAGTTAAAAAGGCTTTATTTTTTTAACAAATTATAAGCGAATGCGTCTTCAAATTTCTAGCTATTACTCAAACAATTACATAATATAAATATATGTCATAAATAAAAATAATAACATAATTTTAAGTTCTCAGAAATTCTCAATTATATACGGGAGCGCATATTATGCTAGTAAGTATGGCAGAGCGCAATTCCACAGGTATATACGGCCTCTTAAGGTGCATGGAGTCGTGTAACGATAATTTTTGAGGCCCCAAAATTCATAAATTAGCCTACTGATGAATCCAGAATGAATATATATTAAATATTGATATACTACGCGTTCGGCATGACGAGGCGGCAATGATGAAGTGAACGCGTAGTATAAATCTGAGCATTAAAAAAAACCATAGTCTTTAAGATAGGTACTATTAAAAAAATCATTGAAATGAAGCTGTTTTCAACTTGAAATACGCTACTGCTTCTAAACTACAAGTTATATTTTCACGTTTCTTTTAGGAAAAGATTGCTAACTTGTTTAACTTAAAACTGAGCATTTTTCGTTCTAAAATAATACATAGTTTTGACGAAACGTGTGTTTAAGCTGTTTTGGTGCGGGTAGCGGGCGAGGAAATTAAGCCACATTTCTATGTAAAGGTCGTTGGCGATACCACGGGCCTTAAACTTTATTTTTTACTAGCTGATATTTTAGAGACATTTAAGGCGATGATTTCCGACCGAAGTAGGCACGCTAACGCTTGCTCGGCCGCGCGCGGTACACTTCACGCGGACGCAGGCGGCAGCCGGCAGTGAACTGTGAACTCGCGAGCGCCCCGCGAATCGAAAATCACTAAAAATTCAATTAAAAATTAAATAATATTATCAAAATTATTATTAAATTTATATATAATTACTTTTGAAAATGAAGTATTAAAAAATAGACCCGTCTCACAAATAGCTCCGATGGGACGCAAACCCACGATCTTTTACTGTCCGGGCGAATGTTCTAACCACTGAGCTACGGAGTCGTTAGGACAAGCGTAGAATTCATCCAATACCACTTTCGCGCTGTTTAGCCAGCAGCGTTCATTTCATCTATGTGAAGATATTACTACCCTCACACTCGGAAGAAATACCTTTCTAGATAAGTACTTGAAAATCGATAAAGATAAATAATTTCTATTTCAGAATTGGGTTCGAGTCCCATCGGAGCTAGTTGTGAGAGGGGTCGATGTTTTCGTGAACAGCTTTCGTTGGCCAGACTCTATTCTATCATATAATTCATTGAAGCTTCGACATGCGAAAATAAATAAGTACTTATAGAATTCGCCTTGTTCTTCTAGAGTTGTGTTAATTGGGTGCACAAGAAAGTATTAGCTTTCTTTTCCTTTTAGAAGCTTCTAGAATCCACAAAAGCAATGCTTCTTCTTCGGAAGATGAACTTTCTAGCGAAATGTTGCAGGTACAAAGACACGGACGAAACTGGAACGCAAGAAGTTGAACGCCACTTGTGTGCGTTGGAACTCTCGAGCGGTCAAAGCGCAGAACTCTGAACACGGAACTCTGAACTCGAGACCGCTCTCTGTCTGCGCACGCTCTAATACTTCATCTATATATATAAAAATGAATCCCTATTTCCCTTGGTCACGCACGACATCACGCGTGAACGGCTGGACCGATTTGTCTAATTTTGGTCTTGAAATGTTCGTGGGAGTCCAAGGAAGGATATAGGGGTAGGGTAGGGGTAGGGTAGGGTAGGGGTAGGGTAGGGGTAGGGGTAGGGGTAGGGGTAGGGGTAGGGTAGGGCTAGGGTAGGGGTAGGGTAGGTGTAGGGTAGGGGTAGGGGTAGGGGTAGGGTAGGGGTAGGGTAGGGTAGGGGTAGGGTAGGGGTAGGGTAGGGTAGGGGTAGGGTAGGGGTAGGGGTAGGGGTAGGGTAGGGGTAGGGTAGGGGTAGGGTAGGGGTAGGGTAGGGGTAGGGTAGGGGTAGGGTAGGGTAGGGGTAGGGTAGGGTAGGGGTAGGGTAGGGGTAGGGTAGGGGTAGGGTAGGGGTAGGGTAGGGGTAGGGTAGAAGTAGGGTAGGGGTAGGGTAGGGTTATGGTAGGGGTAGGGTAGGGTAGGGGTAGCGTAGGGGTAGGGTTTTTTTTTTTTTTTTTTTCCAACTATTGGTTTAAGGTAAGGGGGATCCATAAGGATTTCATAGGGAAAGGGTGAGTGAGTTATAGGTGGGGGCGTGTGGTTGAGGGAGAGGACACGGCACTATGAGCTCATCCCATGGTCAGGCTTGTTGCCCACCAGTGCCGTGCTCCAGGGGGAAGTAAAAAGGGGAAGAAAGAAAGAGAAGGATAGGGGGAAAGAGAGAAGGAAGAGGATAGAAAGAAAGGAAAGAAAAGGAATGGGATAGGAGGAGGAAAGGGATATCAAAATAATATATACTTATACATAATAATACACAATAAAACTAGTAAGTCTGCCACAGGGACAGCCCACCCCCTGAATTTTTAGCGCGCGTGAGACCCAAGCGGGTCAGACCCTCCCCTGGGGCGGCACGTCGATTTGTGCCCCCCGCCACATAAGCCCCCGTGGTAGAAGACCGACAAGACGCCCGAACTGTGCAGCCCGAAGGGCCGCAGGGGCCAGCCCGGTAGGTCCTGCCTCACCCGGGGAAAGGGTTACTGAGGCGTAGGGAGGGTGGAATGTCCCGGTGGCAGTTGACAAGACAGGGCGGGCGCGCCCGCGCGATTAGCCTTGGCCGCGCGGGCGCGCCCGCCCAGGTGCAGATAGGGTTAAATCAATGTGGCATGTGGATCGGGCCTGGCGGGCGTGAACCCCCGGCCCGGGGCCGGTGTAAGTCGTGAGGGCACGCCCGCCCGGCCAGACCCACGGTCCTACAACAATACGTGATAAGACGGAATTGAGCGGGCGCGCCCGCGCGGCCAGTGGTGGACGCGCGGGCGCGCCCGCTCATGTACCGTAGGGGTAGGGTAGGGTAGGGGTAGGGTAGGGGTAGAGTACGGGTAGGGTAGGGTGGAGTAGGGGGTAGGGCCACGGGAACGAAGTCGCGCTGGGTCAGCTAGTTTTCAATAATAATAATTGCATTGTGAATGCAAAAAAGTAAATATAATCTGAAATGTAGCACTTATCTACCCAATCAACGCAAAACAATTTAAAGACTATGATGTAATAATTAAATCGTGTGCTCTAGAATATTTAAGACATGACCTGAAAATACCAAACCAATGACGATAAACCACAGTGTTTAACAAATGAGTGGCCTAAGAAATTCCTTTGGCACTTTATCAAAAATAAAACAGAGATTAACAATGGCACACACTTTCATATCGCAAAAATGTATGGGGCAAGAGACGTTAATGCAAAATTTATTGTTGTATCGACAAAAGTTATGCAACGGACCGTACGATTTCGAGTCGCAGGATTTGAGTGTTTGCGGCTCGCAAGGATCATAATTCGGACTACGAGTGCTTTATGTTTATGTAAAGTAAATACTTAGTACTTTTGGCGTTTGTGCTGTAAGTCATACTATTTATGAAGAAAAGATAAACTTACAGGTCAAAATATATGAAACTAGCTTTCCGCCCGCGGTTTCGCCCGCGTGGACTACACGACGTTACCCGGCGGGAATGTGATATTTTTCCGGGATAAAAAGTAGCCTATGCTCCTCTCCAGACTACAAAGTATCTATGTCCCAAATTTCGGCCAAATCCGTTCGGCCGTTTTGGCGTGATTGAGTAACAAACATATAAACATCCAAACATCTAAAGTTTCACATTATAATATTAGTAGGATGGTAGCATAACTACAATACATACATATTATGTTAATTGATGTCAATATATTTGTTCACAGAGGCAAAAGTACTGAAATGTATGAGAACAATTGAATTAGGTATTTTTGTAATCTCACAAGTCCATGAGACCGAACTTTTCAGGAGAGCTAAAAAGCTAACTACTGAACAATTTTGAAGGAAAAAATGATGTCTTTGTTCAGACAATATAAAATACTAGCTTTCCGCCCGCGGCTTCGCCCGCGTGGACTACGCGACGTTATCCCGCGGGAGTGTGATACTTTTCCGGGATAAAAAGTAGCCTATGTTCCTCTCCAGGCTTCAAAGTATCTATGTCCCAAATTTCAGCCAAATCCGTTCAGCCGTTTTGGCGAGATTGAGTAACAAACATCCAAACATCCAAACATCTAAACTTTCACATTTATAATATTAGTAGGATGCACAGGTTTACATATTCTCACGTATTATGTATAGTAAAAAAATAGAAAAATTAAGCAAATTTTGTAATTTAGAACAAATAAATCCTTTTTATTTATTTATCATTTATTTAATATGACGTCAGAATTTATCTCTTATGGAAAAAAATATACTTACGACAAGTTGTCTAGGACAGCTGTGTTGGTAATATATATGCTTAAAGAAGATGCTCTGTCTTCTATTTTATATTATTTTCGTCAATTAGACTTAACATTTTGTGTTCATAAAATCGCATGTCAGCCTGATATAAATCAGCATCAGTGTTGTAGATCTTACCGAGCGAGGCAAGGACCACAAAAAATTCAGTATGACAACACCCCTTGCGCCTCAGGCCCAGTGCAGTGCAATAATGTCTTTATCGACCAAAAATGCGTATAATTCCCAGTAAGTATATATTACGTTTGCTTTATGTAACAACCGTCGATTTATCGAAACGACGCGACTTTTGCCGAATTCGGTCGATCGACGTCGTTAAATTGTAAAATGACAGTTTCAAAATTGTTATCGCCGATAAGTTTATCAATAAAAAGCTGACCAGCTCTTTAAACGTCTGATAGTTAATAAAGGACATGAAGAGGTGATTAGAGTTTAAGAAAATCTTAAATAAAATACTAGCCATCACAAAATGGCCTACTTTACTTCCTTGGATGCAGGTGTTAACCCTATTTGTGTTATGTAAGTATTTCAACTCGTAAAATGAGATAATTTAAATAATTAGTGTCAAATAATAATCAATTTAACAAAAACAATAAATCATTAATTTTTAAGTTATTTTTAGTGAGCTACAACTGAATGAATAAAAAAACAAACTCAATTGATAAGTTTTTCTCCCCAACTTTCTGTGCGCTTAACCTACTGCAATCAGCAATCAACGTCTAGCTAATAATTCCACGATCAATGTTTATTCCATGACAGTAATTCTAGTGCATTTCTGCCGACCATACATCATCTCCCAACACCCAATAATTTAAAGACTTAATTAGTTGATATTGATGGTGCCCACATAACCTCAAAGGTCGATGGTAAAAATAGCCCCTTTTGTTTCTGCTAACCATGATTCATGCATCAATCGAGAATTAATCAGCTGGGACCAGAATACCACAGACCGTGTATCGATGCTTTATTCAAATTGTTTGTTAGCCCAACCAACGGGACCGGTGCTATAAAACAATGGTCTGTAGAGTCAATCAGTAATTTACGCTGAACATTTGTCATTTATGGCGTTTTAAACGTGGGTTTAATTAAGTGTCGTTCGGGGACCGAAATAATAATGTTGGGCAAACGTTGGGCACCAATCGTGTGACCCCATCTCCGGTTGCATTCGGTTTTATTATAATAAAACGGCGAGTTGTCTGCGCCCGCGCCGCCTGAACTTTGGGGCCGCTTTTAATCACACCACGTCGAAGTTTGTTCGATGAAATGTAGCGAAATTTATTGGAGATGGCGTGTGAATTTAAAGCAAATATTTTTAAATGTGTGAAATTTCTTCTCCTTTTTGGTCGAAAGAGTCAAGTGAAATGACAACTTTCTTTGGATTTTCTACGGCGTGGGTGCATGATGTATCGTCAAACAAGTCGTAATGGAATATAGTGAAACTTTGATCCTATTGTTATGTTTTATTTATACGAATATCTTCGTGAGATAACTATGTCCAGTTTGCTATGAGGTCCATATATCAATAGTTAGGCAATATGTTACATAGCACAGCACCTTTGATTCGTGCACGATTTTCGTTCATTCTTCTTTTGAATGAACAAGAAATCATTTTAATAGTGACTATTGAAGGTGTTTAGTAACTCGGTACACAACTCAGAGGTTAAAAGATGAAGAGAGATATGAATCGTTTAATAGGCAAGTGTGAACAGTGTTACCATTGTTAAGCCCATTAACAAACGAGTTTTGACACGCGAGAGTACCTAATTGCGAAAGGTTCGGCTCACGACTAAATAAATAAACTATTTTACATCGTTGCTCAACATCGATAAGTAATTTAATTTGAACGCGTTTAATTGAATATTGAAAGTGATAGTTTAAGGGTTACAATACAAGAGCCATAGAATAGCTTCGAAACGATTTACGCAAATATGATTTTACTGCATGTCGTTTATGCCAGAGCTTTTTAGAGATACAGTCGCAAGTAAACCGAGCCTACTTACATAATTTATGAAAAGTTTGCAACAAAGGCAATTAGATACAAAAGGACAGTTCCTCGTATTAAAATTGAACAGGTTTCACGTTTCATTCACGTTTTAGTGTCCGTTTCAAATTGGCGCAATTAAGTTTTTACGAGTTCCTGTCTAACTTTTACTTTTTATTTGACCGTCATTACAAGACTCAATATTTGAGAAAAACGTCACTCATTTTTGTTTCACTTGTTAGAAAAAGGTAGAGTGCGAGCCAGATAAATCTGCGCGCGGTCGAAATCGAATACTAATCTTTCATCATGACATGACCTTAAAACAAAAAAAATATACTATAACTAGCGCCAAAAAGGCCTTCGTCGCGCACAGAGATACCTAACACGCCCTCTACTCGTATTTTTCATAGATTGTCAAGGCGAACGAAGACTTGTAGGGTAACACGACACTACTTCCAGAAATAATTAAAACAAAGAAAAGAGGTTTATTCTTTAAAAACTCAGTGATTGCACGGTTTGGTTTGAGTATTAAGTTACAGCCATCTACAAAATACAGCAGTTATTTTTAGCGCAGGGGCGATGAAAAAGCTCGTCTGATGTTATGTCGATTGCATAAATGCTGGGAGGTTGTTCGAGGAAGTTGTTCGCGGGTAACGACCAATTGACGCGCTGACGCCGGCCGTCATGGCTTTTTTATCAAACCAACCTTCCTTAATGAGTAGAGAAACCTCCACTGCTCTAACTTCTATGTAAATGTATTTTCTTCCATTTTCGAAAGTGTTTATATTTTGTCAACTGTTGGGATGGGAAAATAAAATGCTTTACTGCCAGAATTTTGTCCTTTGTGCCTAAGACTTAAGGAGATGGATTGGAAGTGTAAAAGGAAAGCAGTTTTTTAATTCGTTAATAATTATAATAACTTTAATTTTCGTGTCCTTTTCGATGCATTATAATGTATAATCTGTGTACGCTATAAATATACACCTCTTAATTTTAATTAATTTTCAAAGATGATGATAGTATCCTTCAGTACGAGTTTTTTTACTACGGGGCCAACCATGAAATCGCGATACTCGCGAGACTCGACTGAAATGTATGGAACAGCTGATTATTTTACGCGATTTCGTGGTTGAGCCCATTGTAATGTTTCTTTCTTATTGATGGACACTATCATCCCCTAAAATCTTTGTACTAATTCAGTTGAGTGGTGTAAATATTGATTTTGATTTTATTCATAAAGCTTTTGACATTGTTTAGCCAGGGCTTTTGTTAACGCGTGAGTGGAGCGGGTCCAGTTACGTTACGACAAATTCTCAGATTAGTAAGTTGTAGAAATCACTTTTTTCTCTCATTATCGTTTTACCAAGTGTATCCTACTTATAATAGGAATAAGTTGGACATACCTACACTAGCAAGGACTAGTTGATATGTGGGTGTAGGCGGAGCGGGTCCAGTTACGTCTAATACTCAGATTAGCATGTTGTAAAAATCACTTTTTTCTCTATCGCTTTACCAAGTGCATCCTACTTATAATGGGAAGTTGGATATACCTACACTAGCAAGGACTAGTAGATGTGTGGGCGTGGGCGGAGCGTGTCGTCCAATTATGTGTAATACTCAGATTAGCAAGTTGTAAAAGTCACTTTTTTCTCTATAGCATTACCAAGTGTATCCTAGTTATAATAAGAAGTTGGACATTTTATAGCCAGAACTAGTGGATAAGATGTCTATGTGGGCATAGTGGAGCGGGTCTAGTTAGGTACGTCTTGCCGGATATTGCCACCCAAACTAAATTTGAACGCCTGTTTGGGCACTAGGATCATGTTCTATAGTTTTCAAGATCAGTATTAATAAGATCAAACATTGTGAAAACGCATTTTGTCTATCTATAAAGCCAAGTGCATCCTACTTATAATGCGAAGTTAAACGTCGTCTAGCCGGGACTAGACTGGTGATGTTTGGGCGTGGGTGAAGCGGGTCCAGTTACGTCTTGGTGGATTTATAGCTTATGCGAGCGCCACTGTCGCCGCTCTCACCTTGACATGTGTCGCCAAAACTAGATTCGAATCCCTGGGTACTTCGGATACAGGTTCTGTGGGCTTTCCGTGGGATTCTTACTTGAACGTTTGTAAATGTTAGCTATTTAGATACTTAAAGTAACCTTTAAAAGTTCTGTCGTCAGGTACTACAATACCTTTTTGTTGTCTGCTAATATACCGACACCTCCTACGTATAATATCGTAACCAACAAATGTGCGAAAATTACTTTTATATATTTTTAAACATTTAATATCACCCTACGTTATACAAAGTATCAAAAATCATTATATTTACAATATTACCGGAGATATCAAGACTGTAATTTATCGTATGTTCATTTAGATCGAAGTAATGTATCGTATAGTGCAGTATCCACACTGTACGCGGGGGCGGGCAGATCGCGAGCCGCGGCGAGCGTGTAGTAACTGGCAGTTGCGACAGATTACGCCGGAGTGGAGCACGCGCGCTGTTTTCGACGTCATTTTTCAAAACAATTGCATTTATTTATGCATTTCATGTGCAGTGGCAGCTTTAATATCCAAGTATGTCATCTAGGTCAAAACGACTGATTGATGTGGTCATTAAAGACGTTGTGTCTGATTCGCAAAATGTAGTGGCCGTTAATAATTCAAATCGCGATGATTGTGTGCGTTCATACGTACCTATGGTTGATGATTCTATTCGGAAAGAAGGTAAATATTAAGTTTTAATACTAATATAAATAAGAAATATATATGAAAAACCTATTACTTATATTATCGCTCAATACCCGCAGTAAAATATCTTAAGTAGAACATATTATAGTCTACTATGAATTTAGATACTTTTGAACTGTCGTAAGTAAAACTTACGATACTTTACTAGGGAAAATTATATAAAAATGTAATAGTATTTTGTACTTACGATACTTCACATCGGAGTAACATTTTGTAATTCTATCTTATGCTATACTTACGATATTTTACTTCGATATGAAAAATAACTTACAACAGTTTACTTTTTGAAAAAAGCTCAAATAATGAATTAGGTTGTTATTTTTTACAGATTCACAGCTTCCTTCTGATGCAGATATTTCTGAGATAAATCAAATGATGGATTGGTTATCTGATTCCGAGGAAATAATATGTCAAAGTTGTAATAATTCACCCATCACCAAACAAAGTAAGTACAATAAAAAACAAACCATAATGATCTGTTAATTGTAAAAATAATATCAACATGTACTTGTTTATTTCTATCGTTAAATGAAGTCGGTTAAAAACGCTAGTTAACTCAAGATGTTTTACTACCATCAATGACTTTAAACTGTCATGGTCACTAACATTAGAATGATATTGTTTATTGGGATCATCATCATCATGTCAGCCGAACGACGCCCACTGCTGGGCATAGGCCTCCCCCAAGGATCTCCACAACGATCGGTCCTGCGCTGCCCGCATATCGGGATATTTACCATGTATTAATAAATTGTTTTTGAATTCTCGATATTTCGGTACTTGCAACAGTATCGAAACATCGGGATCTCAAAAACAATATAGTAATACATGGTAATTATCCCGATAAACCATGTTATTCTAATGTTTTACTACCTACGTGTTTCTTTTGCACGTTAGTTAAAAATAGTCTTAACATTTTTTTTATTTCAAGTTTTGCTGACCATTCTCTTGCTGAAGAAAATACTACACAACATCCATCTCCCGATTGTAGCTAAAATCATCTAGATTTTGTTGTTTTTTCTGTCCCTGGTTTGTTGAAAAGGATATTTTACCTCCACAGTCAGTTGATTACAACATCACCGATTTAGCTTATACCCCTCAAGTCAGTACGCCTCTCTCTTCATACTCAGAAGCAACACCACAAGCTTCTAGAAAACGAAGGAAAGGTAAGGGAAATATCAGACTCCGACATGTTGCGGAATGGAAGGACACCAAAAGAAAAGTTCTAAGAAACTTGGGCAAGGAGTATAATAGTCGTGATGGTACTGTAAGAAATAGCAAATCTATGGGTCCAGTGTGTCATACAAACTGCAGACTGAAATGTTCAACACATATTTTTTAATACTTTTTGGGTTTTAGGTAATCGTGAAAAGCAATGGGCCTTTATTGTAAATTTGCAAAACAAATAAAAACGCAGGTTGTTTACTGATTCACAATCTAGACGCAATTTTACTTTATTTTATAGGCTATCAAGGACAGATATAGACATTAAAAAAAAATATTTACCTGTGTGTAAGAAAATGTTTCCGAATACTTTTTCAGTAAGTGAACAATTTATATACACATCCCTGGAAAAAAGAAACTTGCTAGAAGCCGACATGCGAGGACGTCATATTAACCATCGTTAAGTGGTAAAGGAGGATATTATTAAAAGTGTATGCGATCACATGATTTTATGTGAGCTGTACTTCAGCCTGTAGAATACCATTACACCCGCAGTAGAAGTAATAAACTTTACTTAGATGGCGACCTGAATTTTCATCGCTTATTTGATTTATATATTGAGTGGTTTGACACACTCGAATAAAATGTGCAAATCGCAAATTATTCCTCATATCCATCACCAATTTTTCCAGAGCCTGCCTGAAATTAGTAACGACTTAAATTCAACTTCTGATTCCGATTCTAATTAGAGTTTACTTTTAATTTCATAACGATCTCAAAGAGTCCAATGTTTGAAGTAAGGTTGGCTTTTTTGTTTATTTTTTATTGGAGGCTAGAACGTTTTGATTATTTATGTTGATTAACGAGTTAAGAAAATATTATTTTATTTTTAATGTTTTTAAAAGAGATGATTGCCTTTTTATTTTTATTTGATTAAATATTGGGAGTTTGTGAAATAGACTTTAAACTTGCTATTACAATGTTTGTGTTTTTGTTGTTTTCTGATTTTGGTAATAATAAAGACAATTGCTAATACCATTTTTGAGAGAAATTTATCTTTGGACTGATTTGATTACAAAATACATTTTATTTTATAGTAACGATTGTAATTTTATTTCACTAGTCCATAATTTACGATATTTCATGACAACATTATTCCCTAGAAAATTATGGTAACTATGAATTACAATACATATTATTCTATTTACATCGATGTAAATTGTCGTAAATACAACATACATTATTTTTTGTTTTTTGAAATTCTACGTAAATTGTAGTAAGTACTACATACAATAAACTACGACATTTGTTTCCCAAAGAAAAATATCGTAAGTGACTTTTTAGCTATTCTGGTGAAAAAATTAAATAAACTTTTCATAAATATTATTAAGTTCATAAATGTCTATCTACATGCCAACTTTGGCTCTTAAACGAAAGAAATTGACTTAGTGAGCATCAAAAAACTACTTACTCATCTTAAAATTGCTGTACTGTAAAGTTCATACATTGCAGTTACGATATTATACATAGGAGGTGTCGATACGTTTACTACATAAAACTACAATTCGTAGGTATGATGTTAATGAATTTGTGACCTCGGAATATGCATACAGGTTCAATAACTACGTACCACTACTTTTTCTGAGTAATAAATGATAATTGAAAAATTATTTTAATTTTTAGTTTTTGCATTCACAATGCAATTTTTATTATAGAAAAATGGAAAATGAAGTATTAGAAAAAATCGACCCGTCTCACAACCAGCTCCGATGGGACTCGAACCCACGACCTTTCGCTTTCCGGGCGACTGCTCTAACCACTGAGCTACGGAGTCGTTACGAGAAGCGTCGAATTTATCCAATACTTCTTACTCGCTGTATAGTCAGCGTCAATTTCATCAATGTGGAGATAATTCTACCCTCAAACGCGAAAAAAATACCTTTCCAGGTATTTGGCAATCGCTAAAGATGAAATTACTATTGCAAGTTATTTTAATTTTTAGTTTTTTGCATTCACAATGCAATTTGTTGTGAGACGGGTCGATTTTTTCTAAATACTTCATTTTCCATTTTTCTATAATTGAATAATATTTTTCATCAAAGGTTAAAAATACTAACAACAGCTACAACAACTACTAAATTACTAATGATCAGGAAATTCAGGAACCATTATACAGTGGTTTTGGTAGACGATAGCAGGATGCGGGTTCATTAACAGCCAGTCCCAATAACCTTTCCTAAATTGAGATTTGAAATTATTTTTATGCATTCACAATGCAATTATCTAAGTATGGGAAAAATTGTGAAAGTAAAAAACCACGAGCCCTGCAAGTAGTTAACAGGCGGGATTCGAACCCGCGCCCCAGGGAATCCAGCCCGATGCTCTGACCAATGAACTGAACAATTTTATAGCTGTTTCATCTTAATCGATTGTTAAACATTTCTAAAATTGTTTCTTTCGGATGCGAGGGTTTTCTCACACTGATAAAGCAACGCTGGTTATAACGTGATAGCAAAATTCGACGAGTCGTGTAAGCCAGAAAAAAATCTTTCCGTGTTCTGTGTGTAAGCCTTTCGGTAGCTTAGTTTGTCAGAGCATCGGACTGGATTCCTGGAAGCGCGGGTTTGAACCCGCGCTCCCGGGAATCCCCCCAATCCCCTATTTGCTCGTGGGAGCTCGTGGTTCTTTACTATAAAAGTTTTTCCTATAACCTTTCCTAAGTTTGAGGTAAGCATAATAGTTATACTCATAGTTGCCTAGATATTTTTGTTATTCAGTCCTACATAACAATGGTTATATACCTACTAAGTAACGCAACCAAGAAAGGCCTATCTCTTACAAGGATGGGTATTGGAGCTGGTTATAAGTAGGCATTCGTTTAAAGTGGTAGGACTTTCAAAACTTGAAAAAGTTTGAATGTAAACTTGGCAAGGTTGTTACGTTGTCAACGAGCTCTCACCTTGACATGACGCCGCGCGGGCGCACACGTCTGAACTGAAGTGAAGTCCCGGATGTTCTGACGGGTTTGCGCAACCTGCCTTATGCCTTAAAACGCTTTAATTATACACAACAAAATTCAAGATATTACGACAAAGCTGATGAGATGATGAGTGTGTTCTCTAATGTTTATCTTCGTGAGTGAGCATGTTTTTTTTTGTAATTAATTACCACTAAATAGTCTAAACCAGCGATTTAATTACTTACATATTTTTAAAGCTTGTGTTTTAAATTTTTATTATAACGACGACATTGAACTAATTTACTTTATGTATCAACTAGCGCTCCGCTCGCGACTTCGTCTGCGTGGAATTTAGATATTGACGCGACTATGAATAAAAAAAAAAGAATTGATATAATTTGTTGGAGAATTTTCAGAATCGGTCCAGTAGTTTTTGAGTTTATTTGTAAAGCCAGATTTACATTGATCCAGTAGCTCGATCCAGTGTTACTGGATTGCGGCACTGGACTGGCACTGGATCAATGTAAACATGTTTTACTGGACGCCATACTGGATTGAAACATGTTTACATTGATCCAGTGCGAATCCAGTGCCGCAATCCAGTAACACTGGATCTAACTACTGGATCAATGTAAATCTGGCTTAGCTGCTCCGCGCAGTTACCCGTCCCCATCGGAATATAATGTAGGCTATGTAAGTCAGGAATACTGTAGTTTTATATAGGTGGAATAATTTACGAAATTGGTCCCGTAGTTTAATCGTTATAGCGGCTACACGCGATAGCCGTTCCCGTAGAAATATCGGGATAAAATGTAGCCTATATCACTCAGGAATAAAGTAGCTTTATTTAGGTGAAAGAATTTTCGAAATGGTTCTTAAGTTTTTGAGTTGATTCATTATTCCCTTTTTTACCTACCTATGGGGTGGAGAGTTAAAACTTCTTTCTTAGTGCTCACTTATATCTTTAAAAGCCTATGTAGTAATTATATAGTATACTAGCGCTCCTCTTGCGACTTGTCTTATCTGCGTGGACCGCCTTTTTACCTCATTAGAGGGGGAAATTTAAAAATCCTCTATACTCCCCAGGGAACATACATGCCAAATTTCAGCATCTTGGGCCTAGTAGTTTCGGCTGTGCGTTGTCTGCCAGTCACGCACCAGTTATATATATAAAGATAAGATAAATAGATGTTTGCTCATGACTATGTATTATAAAACTTTTCTCTGTTTCGTTTTCTTTTATAAGCCGTGCTGCCCATTAAATCTTACTAAACTTCACCCGCTACCATCTAAATATTGTCTAAAGAAAAGAGGATTAAGGGGCATTCTAAATTGTGATATCAATAAGGATATCTACCAACTGTTAGTCAATGCATATTTATGCATATACGCAGCGAGAGGTTGGTTTGGTATGCATGCGCCGCAAGCTGCGCGCGCGCTTTTTGACCAAAAAACACTCGAGACGCCGGCAGTTGCGCGGGAAACTTCGCAGTGAGCAGTCGTGCGCTACCCTGTTAATGCTCTCACCCGAACGAGACGCTTCGAAAACAATTACGATAACATCATCGAACATTTTCATTTGTGAACTGTGGTAGTGATGTCTGAACTGAAGTGAAAAATATTTTTTTATTATGTCAGGTTGAAATGACTTTTTCCTGTAGGCAGTGAAATATTAAAGCTCTCCAAATGAAGATGACAGTCAACCGAATCAGGCTAGTGGTGCTAGGCAGCCCTCGGAGTGGCAAGTCTGGTAGGTGCCCTTTTTTCGATATTCCCTAATACTTAAATAAGTATATAGTGCCCCCCCTTAATATGTGCGTAGTTAAAGTAAAATTAAAGTGATTAAAATAAATATTTTGCAACAACATCGGGACTACGTATAGTATTAACATACCAGAAAAACTTTTTATCTAAAAAAGTAAACTCTGACCAAAGTTACATGTCATTTGCCCAATAAAAATAACAAAAAATTCAAAGCAAAATAATTTTAACTACTACAAAAGGAAGTATGACACAATTATTATGATGAAGGATGTTTCACGACTATTTGGGCGAAATAACATTTATAATAATAAAACGACATGAATATTTATTCTTATATCTATGGGCAGCTAACTCGATCGTAGATTTGCGTAGACATAATAAGGCGCAAATAGCATTACGACAATCAAACATACATTCACTATGTTGTTTTGTTTATAATGTCGTTATCCACTTTATCAGTGCATTCATCGTAATATTCCAATGTCAATCTCTGTATACTGTTCCTTCCATTGTTCCTTCATTCTTGAACAAATATTACACTTGTCTCGCACTTGTAATGGAATTTATTTACATTGAACTTGTATAAAATATTGATAATATTAAATGCATTGTGGATGTCTTGTCAATGTAATCAAATAATTTAAAGCTAAAAATGCGAATTTAATCGAAAACTATTATTTACAACATTCATATTTATTGTATCTCATTTAAAAACTTATATTTACCATTAAATGTTTAATCAGTAACATTACGAAAATTTACATTATTTCGAGGTGTCCAGAAATTTCCTTTCATACAAACATTTTAACAATTACGAACAATATTTTTTATACAACTCAGAAGGATCATTCATACACGAGGTATTTAGTCAGTATTTCAGTAGAGCCTAAATAGTTATGTAAATATACAACTATTTAGGCTGAATTTTGAGAAACATAATTCAAAATCAAAGTCATTCATTATACAATTTAAACTAACGAGGCAGTTGCGATAGCAATGTAACCAAATGTCCAAAATTTTATTTTATTTACTAAGTAACTTATACGAACGCCTTTTTAACTTGAATTTATGATGCAGCACGTTGATCTTGAACTGTTTGAACTGCAACTGCAGTATGCACACAGTGAGCTCATTATTTTCTGCAAGTTATGGCGACTTCTTTTTTTAACAAAACAAAAAACTGCAACCATTTATTAGTTGCTGCTGTTTTTGCATCGATATTGCAGAGTTGTTGCAAGCTTTGTTAGCGTTCGGGCGCATGTAGATGCAATATTTGCGTCGTTAGGAATAACAAGGTTGCAATCCGTTTTAATTCCAATTGTTCGCAGTATAGACTAGATCTCGGAGCCACTCTACTACTTATCGTTGTAAAGTTATTTATTTTGTTAATGAGAATCAAGACGTAATAAGTTTTTAGTAATAATTTCATTTTCATGACAAGTTTTTTTTGCTGACTGAACTTAAATATTGTATTGTCATCTAAACCAAACCTGTATATAAAATTTCAGCTCCATCGGACACTGAAAAGTGGGTCAAATTAAGCTTGCAAGATTTGTCCCCCACTAACTAACTAACTAATATGGCAAGTTATAAAAAGCTTGTAAAAACTTTAATAAGCAAAATAAACTTACTACATGAATGTAACCTAAGTAGCAAAATATTATGAAAAATTCACCCGTATAAAAGACATCAACGCGTGAGCGGTGAAAACAATTTATCACTCCCAAGTGTTTTTTTAAATTAATGCGAACAATAAAATGAGCGATTAACGATTCGAAAGCAAGTATCGTTAACTTTTATCTTAATCGACGGTCTATTAAAGTTAAGTGTTTGGTTAATAATTATCCGGAAATGGAGGAAATAAATGACACAAAAAAGATGTGTTATAAGCGATGTAATATCGGTTTTAATTTGAGCGCTAAACATGTGCTTACATATGTGTAGAGCAATGACCTTTTGATCGTGTTGTATCGAAGTGTATAACTCTATTATAAAAATTGCAGTAATCTACAAATTTTAATGTAACTTTTATTGATTTTTTTAATATAGCTTATTATCATTAAAAACGTCCGCAAAACTAAAAGGTTAAAAAAGCGCGTAGCTAGTTTTTTCCTCATATATAATAGCGGCGTCAAGTGTCGCAGCCCTGAGCGGACGTTGCACAACGTCGGCGGCGCCAGACAGCTGGAAATCGTCTGGGTCTGACCCACCGGCCGACTGCCGCGTAATTGCGATAGTGATGCCCCCTTTTACTGACAGTAAATGCTAAAATGTGCCAATTCTATAGAATCCATGAATGATAAAAAGAAAAAAAAAATCGAGTCGATTTATGTTTCGTGGTTTGTGAGATTCGGCTTCCCGAAGTCGGCTACTAGAACCCTAGGCTCTGTAGAGGACCATAGGTCGTCAAACGTGCAGCTGTTTGGACCATGGTGCAAAGTAGGGGATGGGGCTTTTGATAGACTTTGGGATGTGATGATTTTGTTAATAGTTCAGGCAAATTGTACTTAAAAAATACACTACTTTTCTAATCAATCTGATCTAGATTTTTAATTAAATATCCATGAAGTCAAAATTAATTCACCCACCTGGGCTGATTGCTGCCAAAGGAAGTTTAACTTGATTATAAAAAAAAACTATTATTCATAGACTAATAGAGTACTTATAGTTAATAATAATAAATATATATAAAAAAATAAACAAAAAAAAATATAAAATGCTCCGTGCATTTTATTTTTTAGAAACTATATTTAAGAATGCGTCAGAAATCGTTTTGCCCACCCCGGCCGATCGTTCGCCACTTGTAATTGCGCCGCCCTAATTGGACCTAGTGATGCGCCCCACGATCTAATAGCACGCAATTTCGCGTTGAAATGTTAAATGCTAATCAAACTCGCTGATACATTTATGCACAGAGAGATTAAGTATAGGGGGATATGTAAGTATGCTATAAAATTTAGGTTGGGTGCTAATGATTTCGTCTACATGTCATTTGTTTTTGTAAACTGATTGACGCATTCTTAACTTCAGGATTAATGAGTTCCTAACCAAAATATGTATGTAATCTAGTTACACAATTTTTTTAAATACATTAGAGCTAACTCTTTACTGCTCGACTTCAGCATGCGGTTAGACGATCACAGGCACCAAAACTTCAGAAAACAGTCAGTCTCTTTTAGTAGACCAGTAATGGAAGGCCGTGGGGCACGAGCATGACACGACTGACGCACGAGTATGCAAGATGCAAAATCAGATATTTTCAGTCATTAACTAAAATTTTAAATTTCGAAAATTATTGAAAATCCGGATTTTCCATTCCCTATTTCCAACTCATTATAGTCATTATGGCGCTTCATATGCCTTCATCCGAGGCAGATCCTCTCTCCACGCCCCGCGTCTGTCTCGAGGCGTCCGACTATCAATCTGACTCCAGAAGCTACATCTTTAATTCCACTATTAACCACCGTGTTCTGTTCAAAAGAGTTTGTCAGTCACCGTTTGCGATCACATTCGCCAAGTCTTCAGAAAACAGTCCGTCTCTGATATAGTAACCCAGTAATAGGACGGCCGTGGGGCACGCACGACTGACGCAGAAGTTTGCAACTCATTACGCCGCTCCACATGCGATCAAATTGTTACGAGGCAGATCCTGTCTCCGCGCCGCGTCTGTCTCGAGGCGTCCGACTAACATCCTTCCATAATCAATGGAAAACATTTAGACAGACAGCATCAGATAAATAGCAAGAAAATTGGGATCAAAGAAAACGAAAGTAGGTACCTATTTACATTTCCTTCGTTCTAGCTAGAAGTACCACGTGTTTCGCAGTTCTCGCACAGTTGGTACAGCAATTTACTCGGTCGTTCTGAGAACGTTTACGCGAACGCGTCAGTTTATGGCATAATGGATTCCGTTACACGGGACACTCATTACAGCACACTCGTTCAACTTATCGTCTCACATCTGGGCCACGACGTTAATTCTGTCAGTAAAAATATGATATACATCTGAGCACCCAGTGGTTATACGGCGTAAAAGATATCTTCCAAATATTAATTATCTCCAGACAATAAAGAATATCAATTAACGATCAGGCAGCGCGTAAATATTTTCTCATTTTTGTAAAAATATTAACAATAAATACTATGAAACTAAACGTCAATAGATACGGTAAACCAACGCAATAAAAATAAAACATTATTTTAATTTTTAGTTTTTTGCATTCACAATGCAATTTTTATTACTTACTAAAAAATGAAAAATGAAGTATCTAGAAAAAATCGACCCGTCTCACAATCAGCTCCGATGGGACTCGAACCCACGACCTTTCGCTTTCCGGGCGACTGCTCTAACCTTCGCGTGTGAGGGTAGTAATATCTCCACATTGATGAAATTAACGCTGACTACAGCGAGTAAGAGGTATTGGATAAATTCGACGCTTCTCGTAACGATTCCGTAGCTCAGTGGTTAGAGCAGCCGCCCGGAAAGCGAAAGGTCGTGGGTTCGAGTCCCATCGGAGCTGATTGTGAGACGGGTCGATTTTTTCTAAATACTTCATTTTCCATTTTTCAGTAATAAAACATTAATCAAATTAGTACCATTTCATGAAAACCTAAATAATTGTCAATGCATTAGTCAGTGAGTTGTCACGAAGTTGATAAATTCGATTGTGAGATTGCTTTTTGATCGGTTGCTTTTGTTATTTTTAACTACAATTTTCGACTCGTATTATGCATTGCATACTCTAGCCATTTTGATGGGCTATATTCAGCCCTTTTTTTAATTTTGTTGTTAGACTGAACTTTTAGTATTATGGTCATCATGTCCCATTATTGGCTTGTTGCTCAGCTGACTGAGCATGCATGACGACCGTGCAAGAATTTAAGAAATAATATGAGATTTTATGGTATTATGACTAGTTAGTTTGATTGTAACTGCCTAGTAAGAGCGACAGCGATTTTTGAGAATATAAAACAATAACAAAAACACAAGAGAACTGACGTAATTTCCCACTGGTTGAATATAAATTAGGTACTTATGCTATAATAAAATAACATTACACTACACATATTACTGGGTAAAATTACTTAATAATGAAAATTGCTGATGGGGACTGTGCTATTTTTTAAGTAAATAATAATAAATAAATAAATTTACTAGTTACTCGCAAATCACAAGTAGGATAATTTGGAAAAAATATATGTTATTTTACAGTTATTTATCTAGTTCTTCCGGCTATTTTATTCGATTAGTGATATTTTACTGTATCAAATAAAATCCCAAACACCCGTCTTTTCATAATCCAAATATCCTTTTGCTTGGTAATGAAAAATATACGAAAATAATGGTCTTTGAATAGCCGAGGGATTCCGGCCGTCATAAGTTAAATTTTTTATATCATTTTTAATTGAATTTTAAGTGGTTTTCGATTCGCGGGGCGCTCGCGAGTTCATAGTTCACTGCTGGCTGCCGATGCCGCTACGTCCACGCGAAGTGTCGCGCGATTCGCGCGCGGCTGAGCAAGAGTTAGCGTGCCTATTACGGTCGGGAATCCTGGCCTTAATTAGTAAACCTCCTTTGCTATGGAAACTAAAATCTACGACGAGTGTCATTAACCGACTTCTAAATCAAAAAGGAGGAGGAGGTTCTCTATTCGTCTGTATGTTTTTTTTTTTTTTTTTTTTTGTATGTCCACCGATTACTCGAAGACGGCTGAACCGATAGAAATGGTTCAAACGTTATTACATCAGGTTGGTTTCCAAGTTGGTCCCATTTTTTGAAATTTTGAAATCGGTTCAGTAGTTTTCAGGAAATCTTGAAAATACTGTCGTTTTCGTTACCACTTTATGTGAATTTAATACGTATCTTTAGGCATAACTCCTTTGTTTATAAACCGATTTAGATGATTCTTGTTTTGTTGGAAAGGGGATACCTCAAGGTATTTTAACCGACTTCGAAAAAGGAGGTTTTGAGTTTGATCACATACCTATTTACCAGAAAACACGTAAATTGCCTGCACGATGCACTAAAAAGAGTGAAATAAAAATTATTTTTATAAAAAAACTAGCTTTCCGCCCGCGGCTTCGCCCGCGTGGACTATACGACGTTGTCCCACGGGAATGTGACATTTTTCCGGGATAAAAAGTAGCCTATGTTCCTCTCCAGGCTACAAAGTATCTGTGTTTCAAATTTCAGCCAAATCCGTTCAGCCGTTTTGGCGTGATTGAGTAACAAACATCCAAACATCCAAACATCCAAACATCTAAACTTTCACATTTATAATATTAGTAGGATAAAACCGCCTTCTAAAAAACCACATCAAAAAAGTAAGAAATAATTCCTCACCAAATAAATAACGTAAGTACTTTGAAGTCGGGCGGGTTTTAACAAAAACAACAAAACATTGTACATGTTTCACGCCCGACTTCAAAGTACTCACGTTATTTATTTGGTGAGGAATTATTTCTTACTTTTTTGATGTGGTTTTTTAGAAGGCGGTTTTATTTTTTTATAAAAATAATTTTCATAATACTGATCATAGTATCTAGTGAGAAGACTCCTTATTTAAGGTGAATATTTTTCACTTAACAAAAACTTAACGATGATAATTTGGTTTTGAATTATTCTTGAATATTAGCAAAAACAAGTTTAGTTCTATCAAAGTACGAAAGCGTCTGTTTAGAGTTTCGTAGTCATCCTTTTATCGATTGCCAATGGTTGAATAGTCGCACAAGCCCCATGATCGATGGGGCTGATAATCTATTAATTACCTGGAATCCCGTGGATCCCGTCATTGTTCCTGGTGACGAGATCGTCCATCAACCCACGAGCTGCCATGTAGCCCGATCGTTGCTATTTGTCTTATACGCATCAATGAATATTTATTTTGTGATTAAATATTTTGAGATGATCACGATTCTTGCTTTAGATACAGGTAGGCGGTACAAGGGTTAATTGATAAGCAGTGTGGGAACTTTTCTTAAAAGAAGAAAGAAAAAGATAAGGCCGGTATAAAAAAAATGTTTACAAAAATACGCCGCGAAATTAACCAACTTGAGTTTTGTGGTATTTTAATGAAAAAGTACTTTATTATCATTAAGTACTCGAAAATTTCAGATGTCCCATCAAAGAACAAACGCTCTAGTGAAAAATCAGCGGTTAGTCAGCGGAATAGTCAGCGGTTTTAATGAAAAGTAGAATTTTGTTGGAAATCAATCTTTATGTTCGGAAAGGGTTCGATAAAAGTCCCTTTTTGTGCTTCTTCATCAGGTATTTCGGTACATACCAGTTTAATTCTCATTGCCTTGAAACGGAATTTAAAAAAAGCACTCCAATTTCTGTGTCACTGTGTCATAATAAGCTCGTATTATGAAAGCCGGAATCCGAGATTGCGCATTTTAATTACAAAGTGTTGCGTTTGGATTCCGCTAAACCTTATCACATCCTGACGGTAATTGAACGCGGAGAAAGTACTCTGTATGTTTATTGCAGAAATGAAAAAAAAATGAAAGGAAAATGAGAGTGCGGATGTCTCCGCCGTGTTCCGGGATGGTTTTAAACTCTTAAGTAGTGCCAGATGCGCGAGGAATTGTATGGACGACCCAAAATTTTGAGCTTATAAATGAGTTAAACATTTCCTTTATCTCTCAATCACCTACTGATTCCTATTATACGTAATTTTAAATTTACATAAAAAAGTCGTGTCCAATAATCATTAGAAAATTACTTTGAGACGAAATATAAATGTATAAAATTCTTGTACGCAATGTCATTTATATTATTTGTCGAAACAAAATTCGATCATTAATTTTCAATTTCACTAATGTTAAGCTATTTAGTCACTACCTAGACACTCTGAATAAACAAATATGGTCTTATTAAAATTGGCATTTTTTAACACTGACAATGACTATAAAATATAGGTTATAAAATCTTCGATCAACAATAACATACATATATTTTATTGTCAATGCCGGCCTAGAACAGTACAACCCGCTTTTCGTCCCAAGGTGACCCCTTGATAGATAGACAGATAAAATCTGTTAAAGGGACTACAGGTTTCATCAGCAGTATTTTCTGAAAGCTAACGTGACTTTGATCACTAAACTGACCACACAACACAAGACCTTTATCCAACAGAGGTACAACAACATATTATTGAGTTCAGTAGTCACCATTCTATATTATTGTTAAAGCTTTTTTATATTATCTCATTTAGAAGCGACTTTAACGATAACTTTCTTTTAAAATGCCATAAAAACTAAAAGATTTAGATTACTCCATGCCCCATGACTTCACATTATACTTTTGATTACCAATTATTGTTCAATACACATGGCTACTAAGCATTTTTGGAGATCGATTTCGAAACCTGCATTAGATCGTTTTTTAGACGAGTATGCAGATGGAATGCATTCCGGTCGCATTGTCATTCAACGACGGCGCAGTTGCATAAACATTATACCATTGCAAGTTGTGCAACCGATCGGAAGACGACAAAAATGGTAACGAATTCTTTAGGGATGTATGGTGGCTGTGTGTGATGGGAAATTGTATTATGCAGTGGAGTTATCTGTATATGTTTAAGATAAGGAAATTGATATTTTTAAGGCTTTTTTTATGTATTCAATCCGGAAAGTGTGAAAAAGAAAATGACCTTAAACAATTTTTGCATTCTTATCTTATCTATTAAGGTTCATTATTCATGAATCATGACGTTTTCCCTAGCGCAAGTGCTAAAAGCTACTTAAGTATCTTGGAATCAGATAAACGTACTGGTATCGTATGAGATTGTTTCAGATATTTATATTATAGGTATCAATATTTCATACGTATTAGTTTTTAATAATAACAGAATAACAGCGCCTCTGTGTCAGTCTGCCAACTCTGAATGACACAGATGATGATGCTGAGACGGGGTTTTTATTTGCTTTCTTTCTTTCTATTAAAGTTATCGCTTAATGGTCTAGTTCACTGAAGCTTCTTTCTAACCACGGATGGTCTTACTGCCCCTTTTTCCATACCAATTTCTGGACGGGAATATTAAATAGTACTCGTTATCGGCCAATAAGTAGGCTATAGTTTGAATAATTGCATCCACGGAACTCGTGAGACCAGACAGACGGGTTTGGAGAACCGTACAACGTTATTTAAGGACTAAATTGGGACACGCTGTTATTTTAGGAAAATAATGATTAATGTATTCACTTGTTGGACATGATGTTCCGTTGGGAATTAAGTACCTACCTCATTTTATTACCATCAATTACGATTACCATATGAAATAAAAATGCATGAGGTAAACTACCAATACTGCGCACCTAAATTAAGTTGTGAAGATGATGGGGTTTCATTTCACCAAAATTTCTTCAGTTTGATTTTTGAGGAAATTATGTAGCAAAATTAAATGATATACTTAAGTACTTTAATAGAAAAAATCTGGTGAATATCGTTAACAGCTTGAACGTTTGAGTCTTGCGACATGATTAATTCTAAAGTAATTTTGAAGTCATGTCCAAGTCTTTGAAATCTATTTAATCAATGTGTGTTTGTGTGCAAAATACACTAAAGATGCAACATTTCTATCAGCCGAGTGCATGAGGGGAGGGTAAAGAATACCCTTTACAAATTACACTCTCATTACGAGCCAAGAAGTTTTCAATCCACACGAAAGCATCAGACAGATCTCTCCGGGCCCAATCACATTCGCTCCCGAAGTGCGCATCATCAGTACGCAATCAACATTTTGAATAGACCCCAGGCCCTTTCACATCCGCACGGGCGCAGGATTCTCTACACTTCATTTCATCGGTAGCGAGTTCAAACGAGCACTGTTGATCAGTGGCGGACTATAAGCCTGCCAGGGGCCCAGGGCAACGCTGTATGGGGCCCACAAATCCGGGATAGTGGGGATAGAAGGGATAGTACCTATAGTTGTTATTATAGATAATAGTTATTTCGTAATTTCTTATAGACCCTAGTTTAGAATTTCTTCAGGCAAACATGGAACCGTTTGGGGTCTCCAGAGCTGTAAGACCAGCACGTTTGCTTAGGATTTGATCTAGCGAACACGGAGGCGTGTGGGGCCCCCAGTCCAGGACGCTTGTTTGAAAAGGCCCACAGACTATCAGTTCGCCGACGCCACCTACAGGCCGCGTGACATTCGACTTTTGTATGTAAAACTTTGAATATGTGGCCGAATGCGGCCAACGGACAGACCGTTGCCTGCAAGCGGACTGATAGTCTGTGGGGCCCTTAAGAGAGGCGTTTGGGCCCCCTTGATCGGGTCCCTTTCACCCCCCGGTTAGTCCGCCACTGTGATGTACGGCAACTTGCTTCGTCATTGTTGTTGATAACTATTTGATTATGTTAGCCCTACGTCGGGATACAAATACAAGTAGATACCTACGCGTTACGTGAAAAGACTAATCAGGAGTTTGTATTAGAAAGTTAAGGCCAGTGACCTTTTAATTGTTGTGTAGATAGCTTGTCTGGTCCTTGAGATTTATTGAATGTCCAAGTTGATCCCTTCATGTAAGAATTTAATTGGTGCATTGTGAATAAGCAACTTATGCGTTATTTTATTGTTACAGCGGTCGTGGTGCGGTATCTTACAAAGAGATACATTGGGGAATACAGCTCTACCGGAGGTAAGTAAGCTTTTTATTAAAAAAATTAAATATTAACTTCTACCTATTAAAGACTTTGCTTTTCTATCAAAACACTTCACTTTGTTTGAAAACATGTTTGAAATTTTATCCTTTGCTAAAGTTTATGCATTTAAAATGCGCGTCAACGGAACTAAGTTTATAGCTAATAAAAAGTTGCCAGTAATGTAGTAAAAGTAACCTACGTCTTTCGGCGAAACAAATTGTATAAAAACTATTTAAGGCAAGTAGTTAAGTTTGTTGTTTACGATCACAGCACAGCTGAAATATAAATAAAGCTTATTATTTTAAATCTGCCAGTGCACTAGCGTCAGTCGCATTAACTGTGTTATTTAGTGAGACTGGTGACAGCTATTAGCACTTCCACTTATTAAACTTTGAGCTCTGACGCAAATGAAGTTGTAGTATTGCAGTTAATAAAATATCAAAGTTCCTATGCTAACCGCGTTTTTTTACAGCGCGTATTGCTAAGGATTTTTTCAATATTTTCTCGTGTCTGGGTGTATATGGTAATACCTGAGGATAATACACATCGTTGTTTCTAATTGCCGTAAGACAAATATTGTAAAAAAAAAAATTTGGCATATGTATAACGTGACCATTTATATTTTTCGTCAGAGCGGGACACATGCGGGATTTTGAACAAAAGATGAATGAATGAATTAAATTAATAAAACGTCTCTAGGGGTTAAATTAATGTAGGTAACGTCTCTAGGCACTTGTTTTATTTTTGTCAGCGGAGCAAATCCGTTTCAAAAATCGGGTCTCGTTTTCAAGTAAGAATTTTCACATTCTACCGTTCAGTTTCCTGCATTTTACCAGTAGACTACGGGCAGTGTGGAAAAGGAAAAGTAAATTCTCTGTAAGTGCCAAGTTACCTCGTAAATTATTAATTTCCTTCGAAGTCTCTATTGCAGATCCTACCTTATGTTTGACCCTCGATTTTCAACAAGACTTAATGAAAAGTCTCTGCTTTTGCATGCAAAAAATATAATCACAATTCAGAGCTGGGATTTTCGAAGAAATACTTTTTAAATATTTGGACATTTTTGATGCCCAAGAAGTAGCTTTTCAAAGGCTCAAACATTTTCAAAACTATCTCAAACGCCGGCATTAACGCAAGCCACCTTGTTTTACTGTAGCCCAAGACCTTCTGATACTTTGTGTCAGTGGAAATACATTATCTCTTTCAGAGATTCTACTCGACTCTACTCATTTAACGATAGATGCATGCCTAAAGCTAAAGCGGGACATTTTTGCTCTTAGGGGACAGCGGGACAGACAGTCTGAAAGCGGGACAATCCCGCCCAAAGCGGGACGTATGGTCACGTTATATATGTACCATATATATAATACACGGTCTAGACTTATAGACTTTAAAAAGCGGTTATTTTAATATTACAAACAGACACTGCAATTTTATTTATTTGTATACAGTATAGATTAAAAAAAAGTCATTTTTAAGACCCTTGTTATCGACGTTGTTTGTAGTATATTGTGAAATCGGGCCGATTTACTCGTTATAAACCTTTTTATAATTGTTCAACATGTTCATCTTCAAGGCTCATTATGCAGTTAGATCAACTTTCGTATTTATAACTTTGGTTTGTATTATTTCAAAAACAAATATAATAAAAAACTTTGATGGTATCAATATTTCAGTTGTTACAGCAAAATGTAAACAAATACTCATTAAATATACTTAAGTTGATTTTGACAGTACAATGTTGCCGCCATGAAAAACGAGAAACTTGCGAATTGTTCATTCTCAAGCGTTCATAAAACATGTTTAACGCCGCCGTTCGCAGGATCTTGATTTTGTAATACCGTTGTTGTTACGTAAATGACAAGAGATAAAATTGAATAATGGTATTGAATGCACTCTCTTTCAACGGCGACTGCATCTCTGTGAAGTCGCATGCCAATAAAATATCAGGGCTGTGTTAATTATGACATAAACTTGAGACAAGAAAGCTTGTTTTACTGTTAAGACATAATTGTTCATGGTGTTCTAGGGTTAGAATTGATACCTGAAGACTTTCTTAACTACTATGTCTACTATATAATTAAGTAGGTATATTATTGCTTCCATTGATACTGGAGCCCTTATCACAAAATGACATAAGAATTTACCTATTTAAAGCCTCTTGGTTTTGACATTTGCAATCGCAATACAGTTTTCATGTTTTGAAAGTTTAAGTAAATAATAGAAAACTAAACACAATACATTTCTCGAATAATTTGAATCGTTCGAATTAGAATGTTTATGGGCCCTTTTCCACATAGACAGACCGAGAAAACAGATTCTTGGTTACACTACTCATATTTAAAGCGATCCAAGATAAGATGAGAACAGTGTCATATAAATAAATTGTGCTGCCATTAACATATCCGTCTTTTAAGACGTACCGAGAAAACAGATGATCCCCCTAAACGCTAAGTGGGAATGGGCCTCATTTCTCTTCTAAAATGTATATTAGAAAAGAGCTATACAAATTTAAAATCAGAAGGCTATTAACTCCTAGATACTTATGCCATTTTAGTGACGAAACCGTATCGTGTATCGTGTATTTCCGTGCTCCTAATCTCGCCGGTTGAATCCTACTATCGGCGGTTCTGGTATATGTCTATCGGCGGTTCTGTGTCTGTCTATCGCCTTGGGTCCTAATGGTGTGTAATTGTTCCAGATTTCCTCTATCAGCACCGAGTGGCTTTCGACGGCGCCGTTTCTGAGGTCGAGATACTGGACACTTCCAACTGCGCGGTAAGCTCATTTTGCTACTTTGAAATTCGTTATCAAGTAATGCAGTCGATGTTAAATAGACCTTGGAATTCACTACTTAGGTATATGTATCTAATGTATATCTTTGTGAGTCCTAAATGGAGTGCTTAATAGTTTTAAAGATAATTATTTTCAAATTCGGTAAAGTAGATCTTGCCACTTTGGAATTTGATATTAAATAATGCAGTCGATGTGTGTAGTTAGATCTTTGAAACACATAGCCAAAGTAAAGATGACATACAAGTATAGTAAAGTGATTATTATTATACTTACAGCACTAAATTTTCATAACTATAAATATTTTAAGGGATGATTGTGCCCATCAATATCAACATCTTTTACTATTGGGGCCAAACTTTTGCTTTTGAACTCTCGAACATCTTAAGTTTAACAATGTCTGCTTTTTGTTATGTCAATTAAAAGCAGTTGGAGAACGTATTATACGTAATCTCTATATCATCAAAAGATTCTATCAATAAATTTGTGTCCAGGGCACAATTGAAACCAACGGTCCACGGTACATTTTTGCATAATCACAGATTTCAAGCGCACATTCCTTCTAAATCAGGCATCTCAGACATTTTTATCTGACAGCTCGGTAGCTCGGTAAACTACTGGCAAATGAAGCTATGGAGTCTCCGAACTTAATTTAGTCGCGAACAATGGAGATGTTATCTGCGGCTCGCGGTCGTAGGCGGCTGATGGCCGGTACAATTTAATTAGACGAAGTTTATGGGACTTGTACACCGTTATCGGAGCCGATCGCACAACCGCCCCGCCTCGCTTGCAGCCTCTTACTGAAACCTACGCGAAACTGGCGATAGAATTTAACATATTCGATTATTCATTACACGGGGATTATTCAAGGAATGTAGAGATGTCTGCTCCGTTCGACTGGTATTTAGCTTAGAAAACAGATTTTAAATAAATAAAGGGGATTTAAATTTCATTAGTACTTACAATAATAGGAATACTGTAAAAGATTGTCTGTGAAATGTATTAAAATAATCTCGATCAATCTAGGTATTTAAATTGAGTTGAGATTTCTGAAGAAGCAGATTGGAAAGGCTCAAGTAATCGGTACAAGAGCCGAGTTGCTTTTTCCTAGTATAGACTTCAAATTAGAAAAGTATAGATTAGTATATAAAAGTATTGATTTTTCTGAAACTTAAACCATACCTTGAACATTATTATCATTATAAGGACTTCAAAGTAATGGCAGAAATTTCTTAAACTTAGTTTAGCTGATGTAAGAACATTGCTGCTTGTCTATTGTTTACATTATTTTATGTAACTAGATATATTTTAATCTTTGACTATTTGATGGGTGGGAAATCTGGACGTAAATCTTAACTAAGCTTTTTGTATCGATACAAAGCGAATGGAACACCGTTTAATTGTCTACTTGTATAACAGTTTAACCTTTGTATTACTCGTTGTTTTCTTCCGTCGAACTTGTGAACTATGATTTGTCTTACGTAAAAGTTATTGTTAAAACATTGTTCGGTAAGTTGTTGTTCGTGAGTGTTCGATTAAACAGACTCGATGTTGATGCCGATGACGGCTTATTAATCGAAACGATAACGGAACTAGAAACAAAACGAATCGATTGAAGAGGTTGCGCAATCAAATAATTTATTCGATGCGTTCGGAGCATTACTTGTTTTGGTTCTTTCCATAGTTTATTATCGAACTTCACTGCGTTTATGGTTCAGTTTTTTTTTATGGAGTACGGCTTTAAAATATTTTCGTAATTCCAAAAGTTTGATTGCATTTCTGTTTGAGAAAATCGGTGCGAGGCGGTCGTAAAATTTATAGTACAATTACTTAAGATTGACAAGGGATATTTTATGTTATCATATTAAAAGTGTTTTTTATCGGCTCGTAAAAAAGTACAAGTAAAGATATCGCATAATTGTCGGTTTATCTGGTGTCAATTTGGAAATTATAAATAAAAAATATTTCATGTTCTGTGACTAATTGAATGGGATTTTTATATGAAGATTTAGCTTGAAATCTTCCATGAAGTTTAGAATCTTCATTGATCGGACGTGATCGGACTTCGCGTTCGTTACGTACGAACGAGATACCGCACTAACTAAAAACAAAAGTTTCGGAAATGCAAGAAGGCATTTGTATCGGTTTATGTAATGGTACACTAACTAACTTTATTGCAACAAACTGTCATTGGAGTCTACCACCATACTACTTAGTTAGAGTCTACGTAGTAGACGAAATCTACCGAATTTTTCACTTTTTTTGTGTAGTTACCGGCGATATCTAGTCGTCACAAAGACCAATCATTAAACGATGAGTCTTTAGTTTTAAGAGTGCAGAGTTATTATTGTAATTTACTTTTAACAGATGCGGGGCTGTCTCGCGGAGCACGTCCGCTGGGGCGACGCATTCGCCGTGGTGTACTCCGTGTGTGAGCGACGCTCATTCTTAGCTGCAGCAGAACTACTGTCCTTGCTAGAGCGGACCCGGCTGCCGGGCTGCGCGGCCGTCACCCTCTTGGGAAACAAGAGAGACCTCGAACACGTAAGGTACGTTGACAAATGAACAGATAATTTTTGGTTAAGTAAAGGAAGCGAGCTTGGTGCACTCCGTGTGTGAACGACGCACATTCTTAGCTGGGGCTAAACTCTCTCACTGCTAGAGCGGACCCGGATGCCGGGCTGCGCAGCTGTCTACCTTTTGGGAAACAAGAGAGACCTCGAACACGTAAGGTACGATGACAAATGAACAGATAAGTAATGTTAGGGTAGGTTAGAGGACGCGAGCTTGGTGCACTCTGTCTGTGAATGACGCACATTCTTAGCTGGGGCTAAACTCTCTCACTGCTAGAGCGGACCCGGATGCCGGGCTGCGCAGCCGTCTCCCTTTTGGGAAAAAAGGGAGACCTCCAAAATGCAAGGTACGATGCCAGAAGAACAGTCACTGTTAGGTTGGAGGGCGTTCGCGTATGGTGTACTCCGTGTGTGAGCGACGCTCATTCTTAGCTGCGGCTGAACTTCTGTTGCTATTGGAGCGGACCCGGCTGCTGGGCTGCTCAAGATTCTGTCGAGTTTGCATAGACAAAAAACTAAATTAAAACTTTTTGTCCTAGGGAGGTCCACGCAGAAGAGGGTCAGGAGCTGTCGCTCCGGTTTGGGTGCCAGTTCTACGAGGTGTCGGCGGCGGAGTCATGCGCGGGCGCCGCGTTGGCGTTCCATGCGCTGCTCCGGGAAGCGCGCGCGCTCGCGCTGCTGCTGCCCGCGCCGCGCCGCAAGCTCGCCGCCTATTCCGTCTCTAAGGTGAGACACACATGTCGATATAATATCTACAAACTATTCTAATTCTAAAGTCTCCGTGGCAAAGTCAGGCGCGCTAGCGTGCCACACGCTTTTGCAGGAGGCACTCGCGCTGCTTCTTCTTCTCCAAAGTGAGACACATGTCGATATACAAACTGTTTGAAGTCTCAGTCACAGAGTTCCACTCGCCAAATGCGGGAATTGGCGGTGCTACTGCCAGCCACTGCACACCACTATCGTCCGGCTGAGCCTATACAAGTACACGCGTCTTTAATTTCCGCCATCGATAATTTTGTAGAATTGATGATTTCAACCTATTGAAGATACAGTCATCTATTTTATTACATATATTATATAGGTAGTATTTTTACCGACTTCAAAAAAAGGAGAGAGGTACTCAATTCGACCCGTATTTTTTTTCTTTTGTTTGATGTAGGTATGTATACCGATTACTCTGGCGTTAGTGATCCGATTTGAATAGTTGTTTTTTTGTTCGATTGGGTACACTTTCAATGTGGTCCCATATAAGTTTTTATTTAATAACGTATATGTATTAAAAATAAATAAATTCATATTTTAAGTAGTATCACCTATAGTATAGCATGGACGAACGAACGTCCATGCCCATAGGAATTGTTTTGAATTCGAACGGATTTTGGTATCTGATGAATTAGTTTTCCACATTTTAATAATATTTTTTATATTTGTTTACAGGTAATCGGGACAATATTTGGGAAAAACAGCAAAAGTGTGCGGAAGAAAAGACCATCATTGAGCATATAATAACAATATTATTGAGAAATATTCTTAAGACTGTTAATTTTATATTTGTCATCTAAGTTAGGTATATTAGAAAAAAAAGCTGAGACACGTTATTGTCTTCGATTTGTACAGATTATCTTGAAAGATGTCATAAAGAAGCTTTGTAAATAAAACAACTGTAAATACATAAATAAAGAAATTGTAGGATTTTTAAATACCTACACCTCGCAGTAGAGTAAATATATGCGAAAACAAAACAATGGTGCGAATAAGGTGTATATATTAAGTATAAGACATCCTATCCTAAGGTTTTGATTTATAGCATAATAAACATATGGATTAAATCTTATTTGTTGTTTCAATTTGTGCTGACCTTATTCAAAAGCTATGAATATATAGTCATATTTTCAGTTCTATATTAGAAAGTTCGTTCTGTAAAGATAGTAGGACAAAACAGAGGCTGCACCTTTTATGGCCTAGCAATAAAACATGGGCATCTCGTGAAACTATCCTACTATACCTACATGGAAGAAGGAACCAATATACACTTTAACACCTAGCTCGCAAAATTACTTGTGTGCAGATAGTATAATGAACGCTTATCATTCAAAGGGTGGGTTATAGACAATTCAAAATGGACAGTAACAAGGTGCGCTGTATACGTTTTTGGGTAAATCGTTGAACATAACCATAAAAGGTAGCACCGTAAAGTCAAACTCAATTGTCTTGATGTATTCCTCAATGGTGTAGACTGCGAACGCAAAGCCAGACGTCTACTCCGAGATAGCATCGCGTAGTTCGAGGCATTGTAGCGCCTCGCCTCGCAAGCCTTTACGAGTTCAAAGCAGTAATGAGTCGCTGTTTTCACTGTATGAATGTCACGTCACCGGTGAAATAAATAAGTCTTGTCCTTGTCGCAGTAATATTGATCGAGTAGGGCAGTCAATAGCGGAGAGAGCTCGGACTTGCATGTTAGACTCCCGACGTGCGATTCTCTGATAACGTCTAACAGATAGCGAGATTGGCCCCGCGTGACGTTAAATGATCACTAATGTGAAAGCTAACCGACAAGTGCAGATTTGAAGTCGCAGACGAACACATAAAAATATGCCAAATGCGATCAACGTTCCGATTGCGACCGATGAAACGGAAATAATCGTAAAGATGTTTGACTACTGATAACATTGATCAAGTTCAAGATCGCTTTAATAAATAAATTCGTTTCGATTTAGACGGCGGACAGCATAGAAATGAATACTGGTAGGCTATGCAATAAGTAATTGGTGAGCTTGGTAGTTACGTAATAAATGTTCCTTTGGTTGTCCCGCTAGTATTAAATCGGGTACAGGTGTACGGGGCGATGGGGAGATACGAGCAATAAATCGAATCGGTCGATCGCATTAGTGGCGCCAACGTTCCGCTCGGAGCGATGCGAAGCGGAGAAGGGCGATAGTTATCGATATCTAGATAGAAGTCGGGATCTACGAAGCAAGCAGGGCAGCGCGGCCGGAGCAGCCGCAGCTATGATTAATCGTCCGTGTTGAGTTGGGTTTCATCTGATTTAAATTGCCTCGGAACTATTGCGTAGCCCCACTAAAATATATACCGTCACGTCAACTAGCGACTGCCCGAAGCTTATATGGTTTCGATTAGAATTCCTCGATGATGTATAAAAGTAACACCTCGCATCTGTTACGTCAATAGAAGACGGATTTATTATAAAATAGTGTTATCTGTATGAGTTAATAAATTATTAACTATTGAAGTGTGAACGAAAGTGTTGATTGCTGATGTAAAGCCTGGCTTTCGTTAACGAAAAGTAATTGCTGTGTCATCGCTTCATTCAGTGCAGAGATAAAGAATAAAAAAAGGCATCGGTTTCGAGTGCCAAGTGTAAGTTATAAGATGGAATCTCACGCAGATACAAATTTTACTTTAGACGTTGCGTGTAATAAGAAAGTTTTAACGAATTTAAACACCTCCTTCTAGCACTTGAGAGCTTTTTATAGAAAATCGCTCATAATGGTTGTGTCACTAATTCATTGAAAGTAGGGGTCAAGAACAAGTGACCTGAGCCGTTGTGTTATTTAGCGTCAATTATAGAATTTAATGAATCAGCAATTGATGATTTGTGACGGCGGGTGAAAGCGTAGATCTAATCAACAAGGATTCCTACGCGAATCCGCAGGGTATTCTGATACTTTACTTACGAATGGCTGCCTCTTTCAAATGTCGATTGGTCAAGCGTGTAAACGAATAAAACAAAGTTATTGATGAATTTTATAACAGTGTACAAGTTGTGCATAGAAAGTTTTAAGAGGCTACAAGCCGGACCTGGAAAATTTTATTGGTAGGTATTTGCTTTTAAGTAAGTATATACGTCCCGAGTTACTTTTCCCGTGTCAATCACAACACAATCCTGAATTTTAAAACTAAATCAATGCTTTTGGAATTATTTTTAGTCAGGCAGAATCAAGACTCATAAATACAACAAGAATAGGAGACCAACTTAGGCAGTAGACTAGTAATGGTAATTACAACGATTACAAAAACAAATGTCTGTCGCTAATAATGATACTATGTCACGAAGATAATAATGTAATGCCTACTCTACAAAATATTCACACTTATTCAAATAAACTGTTATAGTAGATTGTTTAGCAAGGGATGTATGGCAAGTTAGTAGTTACTTTCAGAATATGAGACATGAAAAAGTTATTACTCATCCATTAGTAAAATAACAAATGACTATCTAGGTATTGAAGTATATTGATACCTAGTTATCTTTAATCCTTAAAAATATATCTCCCTTTATTTTGAAAATATAAACCATGCGCTTTTGACATTTATCGATTAGTGCGTTAGTCATAGTCATAGTTATTCTGCAAGAAGTAGGAAAAATATACAAGACCCCGGTAAGAAATAGATTTTAGGTACAGAGCCACGACATTTTTCTTTACAAACCAATGCAGTTAAACTTAAATCATTACGATCAGTAAATAACAAATGAGTAGGTAACGAAAAATTATGAAATAAAGATCTCTGATTTATTCGAGCAGTCGAAACTTGAGATGAACTTGACCGATTATTTACGATAGAGTCCAACTTCCCGGTCAACCACTTTTAGATGAAATTCTCTTGCACACAATCTACACGCACGCTGCTGTTTGTATGCAAGGTCGAAATGGAGCGTAAGAGATTATCGCCGCAAAGTGGTCAAAGTAAAGAAATGATATCGCGGCATTATTGCAGCAGACGGGGGCACCAGACGGATCCCTGATGTCTCGAGATATGCTATCTGTAACTTTCATCGACGGGCACGAATTAAACGATTACCAGTTTCTTCTAATTGGTCTTATTGCTTCATTCACTACGGACGGGTCGGCGGGTGAATTTACACTGGCAGGTTTATTAATATACTAACGCTTATTTCTGAACACTGCAAAAAGTTAAAATCAAAACTCGAAGAAAACCACGCTAAGGGCCTATAGTCTACATCAATGGCTTTTCGCCTTTATTTTTTTAAGAACATTCAGCTAATTAGGCTACCTATGGCCCATTTAGATCGGTCAGCGTGGGCAAGTCTATAACTATAAGACTAGGTAGGTACAAAGACCTGGGTGCCTACCATCAACTTTAAGACAGCGATTCAAAAATAGCGCGATGCAGAATAGGTTCCTAAAATGAATTGCTTTCTTTCGTACTATGACCTTCTAAAAACTGGATCGCAAATGAATTGCTAAATGTGAATGACCGAACGATTTGTGTCCATATTTCTTCTAACCGTCTCTTTCACTCGATTCTGTCATGCCCGGAGAGTGAGAGGGACGGGTATAACCTGCAGGTGTCATGTTAGCTTGGCCGAGTTATAAGTCAAATAAGACTACATGACAGCTTAGCGCATGAAGCTCGACTTAATACTGAGGTAACCTCAGAGTATTAAGTCAAACTTCATGGCTTAGCGGCTGTGAAATGTCATTGAATGATCACTGAATCGCTGTCATTGATATTAAGCTGTCGTGTTACGAATAAGCGAAGCAGATCAGTTTAGGTCCTATACAAAACCGCAATAAGAGTTGATGGTAGGCACCCTGTTCTTGGTTCCCTGATGGTTCCTAAGAACTCGATTATTTTCGGTATTTTATTTTGTCATTAACCTACTTCAAAAATTGAAAAGGAGGAGGTTATCTATTGGTCGCGTTTTTTATATGTATGTAAGTACATCGATTACTCGAAGATGGCTGAACCGATTGAAATGATTTAAAGGTTATTATAACATCAGGCTTTTCCCAAGTTGGCCCCATTTTTTGAAATTTTGAAATCGGTTCAGTAGTTTAAAGGAAATCTTGAAAATACTGTCGTTTTCGTTACCACTTCATGTGAATTTATTACGTATCTATAAACATAACTCCTTTGTTTATAAACCGATTTAGATGATTCTTGTTTTGTTGGAGAGGGAATACCTTAAGGTATTTTAACCGACTTCAAAAAGAGGTTGAGTTCTATTCACACATATCAAATTTACAAAAAATAAAACAACAACATTAAGTATTAAATTATATAGTCCCACATGCCTATCTGTTCCGGTGACAGCCGTGACAGAGCAGCCACTTGCATTAGCTGTCAAAATGAACTGTAGTATTAAAATGTTTTAGTTCCAAAGATTCACCGGAACAGATATGCTTGTCGCACTATAAAACCCAATTCAAAATCCAACTCAAATCCCCTAGTGTAGATGCACCCAGCCAGGATTTACGCATGACTGATGACAAACCAGTACCTAATAAAACAAATTCGTGTGATGACCCGCCGCTAAACGTCCACGGTCATTAAGGATGACGGCTCGAACATGGCTCTAATTATCCAAATGTTTGACTTTACAGCTGGAACCTATCGCTTTTAAAACACCATGACCACGGACACGCAAATTGGTCGATACCCCAGACAGGCTCATTTAAAACTTGTAAATTGTGCATCGAGTCCACCTGTAGTCTGGGTATTCATGATTGGGTATAATTATAAAGATTACTGATGGTAAAGTGTTCATTTGTTTTGGTATACGCACGAGTAAATTATTTGAGGCTTTTAACGAAATACCTACCATCTCATACGGCAAGACTTGCATTACGGATTTAAATACCTATCTTACATAGAACATGTAAGATGGGTATTTAAATCCGTATTTAAATAACTATCTTAGTATACCTATGCCCAGCAGTGGGCGTCGTTCGGCTGACATGATGATGATGATGATGATACCTTCTTAGAACGAGAGCACACAAATTTAAGAAAAGCGTCTTTATACTTTCTGTTTTCCAAAGCGTGTCGAAAACCTTACCAACTTAACTAAGGGTCATATTAGAAAGGATCGTGACTTAAGATCGGTCATCGACTTCGCAAATGCTTATTCAGAAGCTTGTCACAACAACATTAGTATTGATGACAATCATTAACAATTGCTTAACGTTACATAAGCCTAATTAGCCCGCGGTTCCCAGAATGATGGCAAAACACTTCGTAGATTAATTAGTTTCGCAACTTAAAAAAATATCGAGACCCATAATCGAATTGTATAACAGAAAAACCGGTAAAGCAATGGTATCGATTTAAACACTTAATCAAGTCAAAGGCGTAAACAGTAGTGCAACTCTGCTCAAGACTTTGTCTTTGTTAGGTATTCACACGAAGATAAACAATATTGATTTATATCAAATACGTAACAACCCAAACAATATTATTTTAAGCTTTATCATGTCAGCCGAACGACGCCCACTGCTGGGCAAGCTTAATCGGTTTAAATTACCATCCCGTAAAATACCCGGCCATTGCCGGTATTTTACTGAATGGTATGGTATAATACCCTTGTAAAGGGCACCGTCCTCTATTAGATTAGTTAGTGGATTAAAATGATAAATTTTCATGTTTGTGTGTGAATCCACACAAAATTCGCGCTCGTTTCAATTCAATTCAATTCAACCCCCATCTTGAAAAAGAGGAGTGTTATTTGTTTAAATCTGTGTTTCAGATCAATACCATATCTTATCTTATCTTATATTTGTGACGTCAAAATTGATAAAAAAACAGAAGAAACTGTTGAAAAGGACCAATTGACAGAATAGAACGGACAGAATTCAAAAATCGAATTTAGGTGAAATCGCTAAGGATATGGCGACGTAACGTTATAGAAGCTCACTTTGAAGCCCTATCTTCCCATCATACCGAACATACTGGTCTCAACTAAACTATGCCTTAATGGAGTCTAATTCAGATAAGCAGTGGGCACCTGTCCGACGTTTGACGGATGACAACTGGTGTCGGAGACGTATCGGAGACTCATCAGAGAAAGTGAATACTGGTCATGAGTCAGTCCTCTGGAAGTGGCATAGACCAAGCTGCAAGCTTAATATGGCACTGTTGACCGTTGATGGAGCGTCCTGATATTTAGGTGAGAGGATGAAAAAGTAAACAAGGACTTGATGCGAAGCGATGCCTCGCTTTAAGGCGGGTGGTCCGTTCGTCCACCTAATCGTGTAAAGGGAAAGCTCCATTCTTCCACTTTTGAGACTCGCATCTTTGTATTATGGTTATAAGCAAGGCGGTAGAAGGAAAATAAAAAAAATAAAATCATATCCTTAGGATTAAGGATTGGTCTTAAACCAATACCACTATGTTGAGTCTAATCAAAGTCCTGACTAGTCTGATGCACTTAAAATATCGTTCTTTGTTTTTTTTTGTCTTGTAATGGCAAGTAACCTTTACGGAAAAACTAATACCTATAGAAACTATTTGAACCTGTAGCTATGGATGACTAAAAAAAATTTGTAATTTTTAAAAGTAGGTACCTACTAAAGTAAAAATTTCATTTCAACATTTTAATTTAAATACTGTTAAATACTTTCGTGAATTGCTAAAGCTTTAGACGATTAAAACACTCTTTCATTAATGCAATATTTGTGAAGGTTTTCTGTGTGGTTACTGCCACTTCCATTGTCTCTTATTCTCCAATCATAAATATTGTATGTCCATCAGCCATCCAGTTCTCAGATAACGCTAAATGGCTAATTTGTATTTGTACGGCACACGTTGCGTAAATCAAGTCACGCACGAACTAATCACCAGTAGCTTTGTATGCTTGCTTCACTCCTGTATGATCCGTCCTGTCGTTGCTAAACGCTGCTGGTTAGCTTTGACATACTCGGCGACATGTCTGTGTTTAATCAATTGCGCAAGCTATTGTGATTAAAAAACAAGTATTATTTTTTGATTGAGAAGACTGTCTGTCTTTAGTGCCTTTGTTAAGTCTCTACCTTCGTACAAGATCTGGGGTGCGATTCTCGGATATTGCACCTTCACTTCTACTCCGAACACGGTTTATAAAACAAATTCATAATAAACAAATAAATAATCACATCGTAGATTTCCGCGTGAGTTGTTCATTGAAATAAAACTTTTGTGGGTTATTGCGGGTATTTCATAATCAAATTCAAAAATAGTAAGTAGTAGTATCCGTACGGCTCCTGCCCTATTCACAGATCGTCGGATATATTCCCGACAGCGGAATGTATGCACTGTCATGTCACTGTCACTCACTTCACAATAGACAAAGACAAAGCACAAAATTCGAATCCGATTCTGTTTCCGACGGTTTGTGAATCAGGAGACTGGAAAGGTGCCGAAACGTCGGAAAAACATAAATCTTTGAAACACTCGTCTGCTATCGCATCATCATCATCATCAATCTTTATAGATCCCCCACTGCTGGGCACAGGCCTTCCTTATAGATCGATAAAGAGAATGGGCCATGACCAACTCACCCACCAATAGGGTAGAGGCACCAATAAATGAACGATTAAGGGTTTTTGGCAACTTTGAATACCTTTTTCTCGGCCTTTTCGAGCTATTGGCGCTTGCTGACATTTTTTATATTTCCGAATCATCCTCAAGATTCTATAGTTCATGAAAATAATTCCCTAAATCTACCAGTTTTTGCTAAAATGTATTTTTTTTATAAAATTTATGGATTTGCCCCTTTAGTTGAACGCTGTGTCCTAATTATGAACGTTTTGAACCCAATAGTTGAACTAACATAATAATATGAATGGGAAGAACTCTGTAAAAACTAAGTATAGAGTGTACGTTATTTTAATTCTTCAAGTGTCAAACTGTCAACATATTTTAGTTTGTTCAATTTGTAGATAAAGTCGCTACAAAATGAATGATCAAATTCACTTGCGCGTTCAACTTAAAAACCAATAGCCAAATGTTGAACGTATAAAATTTAAACATCATTATTTGGTTCAAGTTTTGGGCAAGAATCCTAAAGTTGAACAATAAACGATTTCATACTAAATTGTAGTCTTAAAATTAACAAAAACCTATAGAAATTATTTTAAATTTTTGGTAACTAACTTCATAATATATTTTAAAACTAATTTTAACGGTTTTGGTTTGCCTATAGAAATGCTTTTATAGGTTATTGATACCTGTAAATAATTGCACTTTCGCCATTAGTTGAACGCGCCGTTCATTTATTGGATCCAACATACAAAATGAAATCCTATGCTTGAACAGTATATTTCTCGAGAAATATAGTAAATTATGTAAATCTGATACAACGTAGTACCTACAAACTAAACATATCAAAATTTTAATTAAAACCAAAACCATTCAAATATAGATGTAATTATGTGTTTGATGTGACATTATGCTTAAAAACTTGGAGGCTACTTTCCTTAGGTAGGTTTCCATAGAAAACTGATTTTTGGCGGAAACAGCTTGCGCAGCAGCCGACTGTGAGCGCGTCCTTGACATATCCTACTATAATATCCTACTAATATTATAAATGTGAAAGTTTAGATGTTTGGATGTTTGGATGTTTGTTACTCAATCACGCCAAAATGGCTGAACGGATTTGGCTGAAATTTGGAACACAGATACTTTGTAGCCTGGAGAGGAACATAGGCTACTTTTTATCCCGGAAAAAAAACATATTCCCGCAGGATAACGTCGTGAAGTCCACGCGGGCGAAGCCGCGGGCGGAAAACTAGTAATATTATAAATGTGAAAGTTTAGATGTTTGGATTTTTGTTACTCAATCACGCCAAAACGGCTAAACGGATTTGGCTGAAATTTGGGACATAGATACTTTGTAGCCTGGAGAGGAACATAGGCTACTTTTTATCCCGGAAAAGTATCACATTCCCGCAGGATAACGTCGTGTAGTCCACGCGGGCGAAACCGCGGGCGGAAAACTAGTGTGTCAATATTTAAATGGCGTCGGACTGAAAAAGTGTTACCATATTACAGTATAAAATATTGCACAAAAGTACGCGGCAGTTTTTTAATTTTCTTAATATTTCGATCGGACGTTCATCTATTGGGGGTCGTTCATCTTTTGGTGCCACTACCCTATTATTCTTTAAATAAACCCATACCTATGTGATTATTTTTACGAAAATCTCCAAAACGGCTATTTGATACTTTAACCCCTAATATCATTAGGGCATAAGCATGTCCATAAGTGACCGTGCAAGAGAAGAAAGTCTTGCGCAGGGTCATATGCCGACAGCCGCTAGTGATAAATAATCAACATTTTTCATAAAGGGCTTTAACTTGAACAGTAGCCTGTTCAAGCATGTTTTGACACGTACCGTGAAAGTGCCAGTCACGCGAACGGTAAACACTCGTCTGTTAACCCGCGAAATTGAAAGTTATCGGCCATGTTTCATATTACGATACCGCCATGTTATTTCGGTAATTTATACGCGTGAAAAGCATTAACGGCTTTTCAAGAATCGTTGATTGTTGTGATGAGGCCGTTATATTGATTTTAGGGTCTTTTGTTTATTAAAAATACATTTTGAGTATTATTGCAGTTTGGGGAACTAAATTGTTGTGAGTATGAGCATGTTGACCTAAAGGATATGATACGATACTGAACATGAAATGTAAAACAGATTACCCAATAACCGATGGACTAGGTTTAGAAAAGACTGGTGGTAAGTATCACGTATCACGGACGTGTTAAAAAAATATGATATCACTACAACGACGGACGTTTATAAAAAGAAAACGTTTTTGAAAAAAAAAATGTAACCGCCTTCAAAACGGATCTTCAAACAAAAATTAACAAACACTAAAAAACGAAAAAAATAATAAGATTTTTTAATTCAAAGGACAATGATACGTGACTTATTCTAATTTATCTTGGTACTTACTGAACTGTTTGAAGTCGGTGCCGTCTTATACGTATTGAGGTTATTACGTCCTACACCTCACGCTTGGGACCGGGTTTTTTTTTATATGTTAGTTATTTCACTCAGTATATTTCGTTCTTATTCTTTTTGATTGGCACCAACTTCAAACAGTTCAGTAAGTACCAAGATAAATTAGAATAAGTCACGTATCATTGTCCTTTGAATTAAAAAATCTTATTATTTTTTTCGTTTTTTAGTGTTTGTTAATTTTTGTTTGAAGATCCGTTTTGAAGGCGGTTACATTTTTTTTTTCAAAAACGTTTTATTTTTCGATTTTTTGTGAAGTAGCTTAAGAAACTACATGGTGATTATGATAAATTGTTGTAAATTTCCTATCCGTTACGGAATTCAGCTTTCCATCTTTAGCTACTTAGATAACTTGAAGGAATACAACTAAAGGTCCATTCGTGCATATGGTATTTATAAAACATCATAATATAACTCCTAACTGTTGAGGAGTTTCACCTCTCATCAGCAGCTCACCCTAATAACCTGAAAGAATATAACTATTGGCCCATACGTACGATTAATACTTAAAGAAATATTCTCCAGCTCCTAACCGTTAAGGAGTTGTAGCTACCATTACAGCTCATCACTATGGGATGATGAATACCAGATGCAAATACTTGACTAACTTCAAAAATAAATGGAACGCATAAGGCTTGCCTATATTTGAGAATTTCTCTCAATTTTCCTGGGATTTGATCCCCTGGTCCTGACTTGGTGAAAGTAAGATCAGGTCAGAGGAACCAACTTTCGAAAAAAAAATATTTTGAAAAAGATCCCCAATTTGATGAAACTATGAAATCGTCCATATACCCAAATAATGTCTGAATACACATTTTTCAGGATAACTCCTGAACTTCTTGCCAGTTCTTGATAAAATTTGAATGGGACCACACGAGAAGCGTCACCTTTTAAATAAAAAAAGAATTATCCAAATCGGTTCATTAACTAAAAAGTTCTGAGGTAACACACATAAAAAAAAAAAAAAAAAAAAAATATACAGTCGAATTGATAACCTCCTCCTTTTTTTGAAGTCGGTTAAAAAGTATGCGGTCTCCTTTGTTTTATGAGTAAACTTAAAATCAGGAAACCAGCGTTCATCACGGGCAAAGTTTATAAAGACGTCTTTTCCCGCTGAAAATTCCGGCGAATTGTTGGAACTAAGTAACTACAAACTCGACTCAAAGTTAAGCCATACCAGAAACCCTTTTGTTCAAAAAAGGCTCCAAGTCCATAGGTACATTTAGCTTGTACAATTTTAAATTTCTGTACGAGATCACGGCAAAGCTTGTATGAACAACACCAAGCGTCACCCACTAAAACAAAACGCTATGTATTTGGCACCGAGACTGGAAAAAGGTTACGAATTTATGACTTGCCATTGCCACTTGCCATTTATGACGTAAGAAAAATCTTACGTCATAAATAACAAGAAGCGATAAGAAATAAGAGCGCACCCATGACATAGGCTCCTTCTCGCTCGGCCGTTTTTGACACTCTAAAGTCTAACCGGTTGGTTGTCTAGTATTCTTGATCGAAGTGGCAAAGTACCTATTTTCGATTTTACAGCTCTATCAGTTCTTAACGCGTGACATATGCTTCTTCTAAACTCTCTTCTTTCTTCTGTTCCGTGAGCTATACATGCGCATTCATGTTATCAACCTAAATTAATATTGTCATCTCAAAGCTCCACTAATATACTATACTAACACGTCACTGGCTGGCCCCACCTCTGCGACGACGCTGCGTATGCGCTGCGATAATGTCACTCAAACGTGTCACACCGATATGCAACGTATGCGATATCAATTAATTATTATTAATGATACCTTTTTCTCATTAGATCGGTTTTCCTTATCGTGGCTTTCTAAGAACACATCCGTATTATCTAACGTTATAAGAGGTGTAATAGCTGGATTAGCTGGTGCCACTTTACAGCTTGATTTCAAGATGGCACTTAGTGGAATAAAGCTATCCTCCTTGGATCTTATCTTTTCAATACGAGTTGTCATCTCTATCCATAATTTATTACTGACGATATTAAAACTATTCTTAATTTGCATATCCCCTTCAATGTATGTTATCGAAGACCTGGGTGTCGATTCTGCTAACGTTAAATCATAATCGTGTCTCAATGGTAGTTCAATGGTAGTGCTTTTTACACACTAGTTACAAAAAAATGTGAACTTTTTTCACAATACCTACTACTGATGGTCACACCATACCATACACTACATTTATATCACAAAATACTGTCATAGTTCTTGTAACTATGGTGTAAAAAGCACTACTATTTAACTACCATTGAGACACGAATATGACTTAACGTTAGCAGAATCGACACCCTAGTGTATCTTAACGAAGCGACACACAGATCATTTGATTTATATCGATGTTTTTCTTTCCAACTTTGCCAAGTGTTAGGACTATTTCATTATATAACTTTATTACTCGGATTTCATTTTAAGATTTATAAATATTGTTTTAATTAATTGTTATTTTCCCAAATATTTTGGCACCTTAGCAGGGCCCGTGCTCACGGAATAAATCTCACGATTCTTAGAAGTTATTAAATTATTAATTGAAGACCAGGAGGCCAAGCCTGCTAACGTTAAGTCAAAATCGTGTCTCAATCGTGTTTCACTAGTAGTTCAGTTGTAGTACTTTTTTACACATTTGTTACAAGAAATATGTACTTTTTTCACAATACTTCTGATGGTCACACCACACACTACATTCACATCACATCATACTGTCTTAATTCTTGTAACTAGTGTGTAAAAAGCACTGCAATTGAACTACAATTGAAACACGATTGAGACACGATTATGACTTAACGTTAGCAGACTTGGCCCCCAGATTACACCACGTCAGTGATCTAGTGGTACACACCACACCACCGGTATCAGACCCAGTGGTCCCGGGTTCGATTCCCAGTGGGATAACTGTATAAACGCTGTACTACGAAATTTTTAAAGACTTTAGGCTGTTCCACTTTGCTGTATTTGGGCTGTATATCCGGATATTCAGACGTTGTAACTCAAAAAGAGGCCCCAAATTATACAGCTCTAAGTGTAGATCTAGCTGTCTAACAGCTGTGCAATAGCTGTACAAGCCGAAGCATTTAGCTGACTTAGAGATTAATTATATACCATTATACAGATATTGTTCTCAAATTTTGCGTGTTTTATTCTTTTGTACAGTTTTAGGCTACAAAGCGTCTGAATATAAGAATAATATTTCGAATGAATCTCTGACATAGTTATTTTCTAACATTTTATTTATCGGATATGTCGGACACACGGCGGCGGCCATAATATAATTTGTGAAGTGAACAAATATTTATTTTGCTATTGGTAAGTACCGATTATTAGTTTTTGGTTGTTATTTTGCTTGCGGCTGCAACTTTTTCGTGAATATGTATACTAATAGTGAGCCAAAATTCATGCGCCCTCGAAATAATAGATATTATCGAAAATATATATGTAATGAAAACCGTTTAACCCAACTTGAGACTAATTTTATGAGGTCCCAGTACTTTTCTATTTAAAATAAATTAATTGTGTATAGTGTTCTGATAAAATGCTCTGTATATTTCACAAAAAAAATCAAAAACTAACATTAAAATATCTTATGAAATATGAAACCATGTTTATAGGTTATGATTTAATGGCGTCCCAATTTAAACAGCTCTTGCTCTTTTAGTACTCGATAATGAAGCTTTTTGCGTAACTAAATCGTAATTTAAGAATATACTACAGCCTATAAAGTAAAAATGTCTGTACATTAGAATTTAATTACTCTAATAGCTTCTTAAAAGGGTAAATTAAGTATGTAAATATTACAGCAATTTAGGGTTCAATTAAAACAAAGAAGAAACCAATTCACTGGAGATCACATCAACCCAGATTAGACCTTCACCGCGATCACTGATCAAGCGTTAGAATAGTACCTACAGTTTGTGTGTGATTGGGTTTATTATATAATTATAAAAGATACAACTAAGAATCTCCAAGAGAAATGCTGAAGTAGAGTAGACATCTATATTATAATATAAAAATGAATCCCTATTTCCCTTGGTCACGGGTAGGGTAGGGGTAGGGTAGGGGTAGGGTAGGGGTAGGGGTAGGGTAGGGGTAGGGTAGGGTTAGGGTAGGGGTAGGGTAGGGGTAGGGTAGGGGTAGGGTAGAGGTAGGCTAGGGGTAGGGTAGGGGTAGGGTAGGGGTAGGGTAGGGGTAGGGTAGGGGTAGGGTAGGGGTAGGGTAGGGGTAGGGTAGGGGTAGGGTAGGGGTAGGGTAGGGGTAGGGTAGGGGTAGGGTAGGGGTAGGGTAGGGGTAGGGTAGGGGTAGGGTAGGGGTAGGGTAGGGGTAGGGTAGGGGTAGGGTAGGGGTAGGGTAGGGGTAGGGTAGGGGTAGGGTAGGGGTAGGGTAGGGGTAGGGTAGGGGTAGGGTAGGGGTAGGGTAGGGGTAGGGTAGGGGTAGGGTAGGGGTAGGGTAGGGGTAGGGTAGGATAGGGTAGGGTAGGGTAGGGGTAGGGTAGGGGTAGCGTAGGGGAAGGGTAGGGTAGGGTAGGGGTAGGGTAGAGGTAGGGTAGGGGTAGGGTAGGGGAAGGGTAGGGTAGGGGTAGCGTAGGGGTAGGGTAGGGGGTAGGGCCACGGGAACGAAGTCGCGCTGGGTCAGCTAGTATACAATAAACAGAAATATTAGATAACCCAACAAACCAACCAAGGCAAAGGGATAATTGTAAGGCGCCAAATCACAAATATAGTTTTAACCGTAGAATATGCATTATATCGCAGACCACTGCTATTCGGACTATATTTAAAATTGTATTCTTTAGTCGTTTCAGGTACTTCATCCAAATAATGACCCACAAGAGTCGACTTCATCTACATCAAAAACTGTTTCCGGTCAGGCTTCTAACAAGGAATGCAGCGATACGGCTATTACGATACCAATACGAATGACGAATACATCGTAATGACCCAATATGATAACGAATTACGATACGAATGCATTACGATTTATTTTTGATAGCATTTTGTTAAATTTATTTGAAGCTCTGTTTGAATTTACTTATATCAATATTAAGACTGAGTAAAACAAAAATAAATGAAACATTTTTGATTTATTTATTTGCTCTCTCTCTCTTTGCTTGTTACTGATCCAAAATTCAGCAGTACGTATGGCTATATTATCATTGTCTAATAATTTTGGTTGTTTGTACGGAACCCTCCTGGCATGATGACAATGCTAACTTTTGAATTGGCTGACCTTGTACAATTATACTTTGTTCCGTATAAAGTTCTACTGTTTCACGTTGTGAATATGCTTTTATTAGTTTCATTTTTATTCCTCCGGTCCTTTTTTATTTTTTCCATAGTTTTATATTCACAATGAACAATGAATATAATCACCCTTAACAGTATGCAATTAGCCAAAACTGTCATTAAGCGATAGGTACATAAGTTTTACTTAGGCATTAAAATAATCGATAAGCTGAATAATTCTCAATTTATGCACTACCAAAATTATAATAATCTGTTGTAACACCGGGAGCTGTACTATAGGGAAAAATTTACGCTAATCGCGTCAGCTTTAGAATAGGGTAAGACTGAACTTTTATGAAGCAGACGGCATTGTATTACACTCTTGTAAAGAGATTTGCTTTCTAAGGGTGTCCTAGATAACCATTGAACAGTTGTTTTCAAGCCTATTAACACGACTTTATAATAAAGTACTTCTACACCAATATGCAGATGATAGCAATATTCAATGCTCTTAAACAGAATTAGGCAATACAGAAGTAGAATTCAAGAGCAGTATCCAGTCGATATGCTGCTCTAGTCTTCTAACCTTGCTTGTAGTAGTTTTTTACACGACATACTGTATTTCAGTGTTTTTACGTCCTATTTAAAAGCCATAAGTAATAATTTCGACTATATACAGCCGTAAACCAGCTCTACTGTATAACACTACACAATTAATGGTATAGTACAGCCCTAAGTATATTTTTACGCTTTTATTCATCGTTTATAAAGCTTATAGCTGATAATTAACTGGTAAAAAGAAATTTTGTCAGCCTAAATGTTTATTGGGGGTACATATTGTATTCGGTTTGGTTGGTGGTAGGGCTTGTTCAAAAGAACAAAGATGTTTTCATCAGCATTGTAGTGTTCCAGCAGTTAGAGATAAGATAGCCAGTTCCTCGGTAATTGAGGATTCCGGGAGTATTGCGCTTCCACCTTTAGCCTTATCATCACTTAACATCAGGTGTGATGAAGGCTAAGTGCTACCCCGTCGTGGATAAAAAAAAAGATATTTAAAAAATCAAAATACACAGGCGTAGCACGTGCCACATTCACCATAAATGAGAATAAAATCAAAATAAAGAATAACGAAAATAAATTATCATGTCGTCGTTGTCGATTGTACATAAAAAAAATCGGCCAAGTGCGAGTCGGACTCGCTCATGAAGGGTTCCGTACCCACACACTTAACGTACCGATTACTTACACCTACCAAAAATACCACTGTAATTTTTTGCGAGAAAAAAAAATAACATTGTTTTACATAGTATTCGTATGAATGACAAAGTTATATTTGCGGTTTTCGAAAATGTGTTATATCTCAAAAACTTGTAAAGCCTACTTAGCTGTGATAGTTTTCCTTTTAACTTCGTCATATGTACTACTATCGTAAATTTTTCACGTATCCAGAAACAACCATTTGGCTGGTAGTGGGGGGGGGGACACTTGACTCTTGAAAATTTTGCACTTTGAAGCTTAATAATTCACAAACAGATGCCTCAACCAAAAACTAACATCTTTACGAACCCACAACGTTTTTAAAATTGCTATCCAACGACATCCCACACTATGGGGTAGACAAGAAAAAAAATTACCCACTTCACGTGTAGGTAACCTAAAAAAATTTTTTTTTCAAAATTTTACTTTACCACTTTGTTGGCGTGATAAATATGTATATTCATGCCAAATTACAGCCTTCTAGGACTAAGAGTCTATGAGCTACACTGAAACTATAAGGGTTCCTTGTTGACTACGGAACCCTAAAAACGAAGTAGAACTGATGATGGTGACTGAATTTTCAGACTCTTAAAATACATACAATTTAGATTAATGTCTCCTTAATTATAATAAATTGAAAGAATAATAAGAATTACTAATAAAATAAAGTTTATATTTAATTCTTTCTTCATCGCGAAATTTTAAATGATGTGGTTCCCAGTTAGTATTCTGGAATATCGGGAACACAGGTTGATCGTTAATGTTAGTTTTTTTGTGACCAGTCAGTCCAGATGTGTCTCAGGTGAGTCACTGCATTCCTGGCGGTGCTGATTCAAACCTTAATTATGCCAGGATTTCGTTCTAGGTAGGTTTCATTCACCAAGGTTCGTTTTATTAAGAATGATTTTCTTAAATTAGTTGTGATTTTTTTATATTTTCGCGACAATGCTAGAATTACTATTAAGTGTGAATTTTATCGGTATCAATCGATTTTGTTAGTAATTTACTTAAAATTATAATATATATTACTAATATTATTATATAGTTACTTAATATTACTATTTATTTTAAATAGCTTTTTACAGATCTCTTACTTTAAGGCGCTACTCGGAAAATGTATGGACTTTTTGATTTAAAACTATAGGACGGTTACAGTTGTTACAAATCTGGTAATAATATATATATTTCTTCATACCTTTATCTAGAATCGTATAGTTTCAAAAACACGAATTTATGATTTTGCCTCGACACTTTTTGTTTTCGAAAAGACGAAAATTCAAGATTATTCTTAAATGGGGTTACTTACACTATTGAAAATTGGTTTAGTTAGTGGACACCAATAATATTTAGGATCGTATAGAAGCATTTTTTAAAAATAGCTGTAGTTTTATACGAAGTGATTTTGTGGTTTTTTTGCCTAATCTGCAAAATCGGTCTCGCTCCCGCGCGCGTCGTTTTCTCATCGCTATCTCGCTTCAGCATAATTTTTCCGAGTATCGCCTTAACATAAGTATTGAAATTTTATTTCTCGAAATCTATGATAAAAATTTATGATTTAATATGAGCTTCGATTTCATAATAATGTTTTATGGTGTCTTTTTTCCATCAAGTGATGGCTGCATAATGTTCTTTATTATTTTATGGGTGTGGTAGTTATTTTTAATGAACGAATCATTCACAGAGCCTCTATTACGACGTCAATGCTATTGATCATTTAGTGTTAATTGTTCGTCATAAAACGTGTCAATTTTATATTGCTAGACGTATGAAATGTCGTTAAAGAAATTTTATTTTATTCATATTGTGAAAGAATTTTGGATTATCTTCTTTTTTGCTTTTTTATTTATTTTTAAGTGTTATAAAAACACATAGCGCGGAGAACCGATCGATGGCTGTTGGGGCAAAAAGGTTCTGGAATGGCGACCGCGTACCGGGCGACGTTTCGTGGGCAGGCCCCTACAAGGTGGAAATAGAAATAGAAATATATTTATTTGCCTTTGAATAGGGTATTTATTTATTCAGCCATTAATGCAATTTTTTTCACAAATTCAATTTTCGCCTAAGTTAAGCTACATTGGACCGACTACGATTTATTCAAGGTCGCGGGAAGCCGCTGGATGCGGGCAATGTAGGACCGATCGTTATGGAGATCCTATGCCCAGCAGTGGGCGTCGTTCGGTTGACATGATGATGATGATAAAACACTAGGGGCTCGGCGCGGTTTTACCCGCGTGCTACACAATCCCGTGGGAAATTCGTGATTAAATAATATAACATAGGCTATTTTTGAGTCACATAGGTCACTCAATCTTTATTCGTTTATCCATTACAAATAAACAAAAAACCATTAAATCTTTTCTCTTTATAATACTTGTAGATAATGAATAATGATGACTGTTGGATATTTTACTTATAAGCCTTCCGATGTTTGATTTCTGTACAACTATGAGCCATCGGGAAATAGATGTAATCGTCGTCGTAGGTTAAAGTAAAATATACTACAGGAAATGTCCACATAGGATTGAAATCTACACTAATAAAACTGAAGAGTTTGCTTGTTTAGGTACCTACATGTTAATTCTCTTGACTATTAACTTTCGTACTTATATAAATATGTTTTGTCACGGGGAAAGCTTTCGTTGTGAAAAAAAAGATCTTAAAAGTGTTAAATATACAGCTCAGCATAAAATGTAAGTTAAATCAGTAAAAATAAGGTAGGTATTGTTTAAATGAAGTATTTCACTCGTTCTGTTTTTTGTATCGATAATAATTTTTCATGTCTCATATTCTGAAAGTAACTCCTAACTTGCCTAAAATGCGGGTTGAAAGTGGTATGTGGCGGCCCTAGGGCCGTTATGAAATTTAAAAAAGGAATAGGAGGGGGAATAGGAATAGTCAAAATCTGTAATAGCATCTACACACGTTCCGATCCGACAGCCGATTTGGTCTGCTCCCAGACCAAATCTGCGCTACACACGTTCCGATTTAGTCTGGGAGCAGACCGAATCGGAGATCGGATAGGAACGTGTGTAGAGTCTTTAAGTATCTCTTTGGACATTTATTTACCAAAGGTATGCAGGCAAAGGCACAGAAGCCTATACAGCCATGTTTTGCTATTATATAAAATAATTAATATCGTAGAATTATTATTTTAATATCTAAAACATTGTTTTTTTTTAAGAATGCGTTTTTAGAAACGGATTAAACCAAATAAGTTATTTGTAACATAAACAATCAGGCTATTAATGTCATGGAATTGCATGGAGTACAGGTCAAACACCAAACAAGACTGTTTGGACTTAGGTTCCCTTGCCTTCCCTAAAACAGAAAAATTATCAAAAAAGTTATAGTCTTTCGAAACTTCCGCGGCCATAGGTAAAATATTTTTTTAGATTATTTCTGTTTATTTTTACTTTAATCTTATTCAAAATGAAAAGTAGAGTGTTTACTTCGGGCGTATGGACCCATAACAGTCCAAAACACTCGACTGTTATGGGTGCCATACATCCCTTGCTAAACAATCTACTATTTCATGTCTCATATTCTGAAAGTAACTCATAACTTGCCTAAAATGCGGGTTGAAAGTAGTATGTTGCGGCCCTAGGGCCGTAACGAAATTTAAAAAAGGAATAGGAGGGATCAAAACACTCGACTGTTATGGGTGCCATACATCCCTTTGCTAAACATTCTACTATTAATCTTTCGGTCTCTCTTGGTTTTAAAAGTGACAGAGTAGGGAGCCAAGGGCTTACAAATGATTATATTAATAATTCGCACGTAGCCGCTCGTTACTGAGAGGAAGGCGTTAATCAATGAACAACATCGGTCTCAATACTCTCAATACGGAGCGGTGCACGCGCAGAAATAGTAACGAGTCAAATTGCAAGGAGTTCACATTGTTATCAGTAACGAGGGTTTTCCCGCGACTTTGTCGGTGTGGTACCGTGGTGGTACAGCTAGATTAAAACTTCTTTAGAACATCGCGCGAGACGATGCGCAACACACTATTAAAAGACATAATGGTGGTGGGAGAGGTGAGGCTTCGGGTAACTCTAGTGGCTCACTTCACGACCGTCAATAAGATTGAATTCAAAATTCAAAAATTCAAAATAATTAATTCCTTTTTTGCTGATACAACACTTGTGAATTGTGAACGTCAATGAAGCTACGCTATCGGTTCGCAAATCCTACGGCGGGAGGCCTTGTAACGAGAAGAACTGGCAAGAATCGCGCTGTACCTTCGGTTATACTTAATAAGGCGCTCGTCACGTCAATGAACAACATCGCTCACAGCTAGGCTTGCCAACCGTCCCGGATTTTCCGGGACTTCCCGCTTCTGGGTAAATTTTGAGCCGTCCCGCCGTAACCCCTTGCGGGACACCTTTTGTCCCGGAAATCAGCGATTATATGATATTTGTATCTATCTCGTACCAGTCGACTCGGGTTGGACAGTATTTGTCGACGAAGAAAATAAAAAATCAGCCTCTAAAAATCATTGGGCGCTTAAGAACAATGGCACTTATGACTATGAAAGAGGCACCTGCCTGGCTTTCTACATGTCTTTCAGATGGTAGCTTCGATACCACCTTCAAATGCATCAGCAGAGAGAGTGTTTTCTGTTTGTGGAAATGCATGGACAGACAGCAGAAATAAGCTGTCTGTCGACAAAAATGCAGCGAACAAGAGAAAAAAATCTTTCCGTGTTCTGTGGCAGCGAGTTTTACTACTTACGTGTTGCAAAACAAAAACTTGTTAAAGTGCGCAAAATCGCAAAATAGTAGGTACAGTTTAAAAAAAAACAATAATTTAAGTACAATGTTGGTCATACATTTGTATTGATTTTTTTGATTGATGATTTAAGTGTAAGTAGTTTTTTTTCTAACCATTTGTAACTGGTGTGTTGTGTGTCCCGCGTAATATACCAAAGTCCCGGATGTCGAGCTGGGTAATCCCGGAAATGCCTTTTTTGGAGTTGGCAAGCCTACCACAGCGGACGAGGTCGCGCAAGGGCAGAAATAGTTAACGCGTTTAATTGCCGGTGGAGTACCTAGGTACGCCCGCGACTTCGTTTGTGTAGTACAGTGGTGGTATTTAGCCAGATCCAAACTTCTTGGCGTGTCGGAACATCGCGCGAGACGAAGCGTAACACACAAATAAACTAATTTAAAAAACTAAAAAAAACCCGTCTGCGGTGCAAAAAACTAAAAAGAAAAAAACAAGCAAAAAAAGATCGATTTTGGATTGAATAAATGTTCTCTTACTAGTAAATTGTATGCAGCGTTATATATATTAGGTACTTAATACAAATTTTAAGTAAGAGAATTCTCGGAAGCAAGCGGGATCCATTTGCGTATAAAATCTATAAAAATATCATGGATCCCGCCTCCATTATATTTTTACTTCACGATCGCCAATAAGATTGAATTGCACTGTTAAATAAACAATAAAAACCTACCTATTCGGTTTAAGGCGTAAGTCAATGAACAACATCGGTCTCAAAACGGAGCGGACGTGGCGCAGAAATAGTAACGTAACGAGTTCAATTGCCGGTGGAGTGCACAATGTTATCAGTAACCAACCACTACTAAAAGCGTTTGCGCACTGCTTCCGATCCGTATCCAAGTCCAACCGGACTCAAGTTCTTAATAAAAATTATCATAAATAAGATTTTTATTACTTTTTATGCAATTTTTATTATTGAAAATGAAGTAAGTAGGTATTAGAAAAAATCGACCCGCCTCACAACTGGCGCCGGCCGATGGGACTCGAACCCACAGCCTTTCACTGTCCGGGCGAATGTTCTAACCACTGAGCTACGGAGTCGTTGACAGACGGGTCGACTTTTTCCAATAGGTACTTCTCTTTGCATAAATAAAATGTTATGGGACATCATCACTTACATTGCAATAAGTAGGTATAAGTAACTTATGCACTTGTGTAAGCTCTTGTTATACTTAGTAATTGAAAAAAATATAGAAAAATATGTTTTCGACTTTTCGATCGGGAATCTAAACCGTTCCAGGGATAGCCGCTATATAGGTGCCGCACCTTGAAAATCGGTGCGTACGCTACTCTACCACGACGGAGGTCGTCTATAAATCGAATGCTTCTGCGGACATACATTTTGACGGATACAGATTTGCGTGTAACCTACAAACGGAAAACATTGTTTATAAACAATAAATTACAGTAAATTGTGTAATTTTACGTATTATTTTTGACTTTCACATTAGTTCAAATGTTGGGATTCAAAAATATCTTGTAATTTAAATTGTTTATAAAATAAATGTATGATTTACAAAATACTTATATTAAACTGTTTGAAAAGGTAAAGTTAGATTTTAAGTGACTTGGTCGTTGACTTGTTTCCATTCCACCAACATGTAAGAATGCCTAAAGAATGTTCAACGTCCAAGTCACATAAAATATAACTATATCAATAAAGAAATCGCCCTAAGAAACATAAGAGTTAAGCGCTCTAATGTTCCTTAGTGCGATTTCTCCAAGCAGCGCCAGCGAGATTTTGCCATTTTTTTACAGGATGTTTTTGGTGGGATTCATTATGTTCCATTCTATACTTAATTGTACCTACACTTAATACAGTAGGTATGTGCTTTGTTTTCTTAAAAGTTTTTACTTTTTAATCATTTGTATTCGCAAGGAAAGTAAAATACTTTTGCAAGATTTATGATAACATGTTGGGTTCCACACAATACAAGCGTTGGTATTTTGATAAATTAACTCATTTTTCTTTTGAATGGACTTTTTGATTTGACCGATTGATTTCGTGAATCTCTTTGGGTCAAGGTATCGTCATACTTCCTGATGTGATGGCTCTAAAACGAGGTCATGGTTTTACGAGTAAAAGATGCATAAAACCTTCTTTTTGTTGTTTGAATATCCTTTGTTGTTTGTGGGTGTACCTTGTAGGTGTTGACTTGTGCGGTAATCAGGGTTGCCGATTTTTACTTTTCTACGAAACTTTGAGATACAATATCGTTAACAAATCAAGTATGACAGTTCCAATTCGCACTACGAGTGCGATAAGAGTGCAAATTTTTTTGGTTTAGTTTGTTGAAAGTGTAATGCGATTTGTTCTTGAATCACTGTCTATATATTTTACTAGCTTTCCGCCCGCGGCTTCGCCCGCGTAGTCTTCATGACGTTATCCCGCGGGAATGTGATATTTTTCCGGGATAAAAAGTAGCCTATATGTTCCTCTCGAGGCTACAAAGTATCTGTGTCCCAAATTTCAGCCAAATCCGTTCAGCCGATTTGATGTGATTGAGTAACAAACATACAAACATCCAAACATCTAAACTTTCACATTTATAATATTAGTAGGATGTCTTTAGCCCCATGATTTGTTGCGTAAGTAATTTTAAAAAGATCTAACCGTACAGAAGGCGAGAAGAAATTTTGTTTTACTATGTAGAGATTTGGTATTTTTTTTAAGTAAAAAGTAGTACTTTTTATTTCAGAAAATAAAACATATTATTTAAATTTTTACTTTTTTGCATTCACAATGCAATTTTTAAGGTTGAAAAATGGAAAATGAAGTAAGTATTTAGAAAAAAAAGAAATTATTTTTAAAGAAATTATTTAATTAGTATTTAGAAAGGTCGTGGGTTCGAGTCCCATCGGAGCTGGTTGTGAGACGGGTCGATTTTTTCTAAATACTTCATTTTCCATTTTTCAAATTAATCATATAATACACAAATAAGTTACCATCCTCTCTGTAAGGTTACTTACTGACCTACAACGAACTCCACTCTCTTTGCCTTGCCGTTGAAAGGGAAATGATGTATATTTATCTTCAGTTTCTGTTTAAAGATTAAATACTCTTTAAAAGATAAGCGTAGTAAGAAAATGTTTTCCATATAAATATATATTATTCAGGCAAACATTTTCATAGTAGGTACATTTGTAAAGTCACAAATAGGTTTCATCATCATCATCATCATCATCATTTCAGCCGTACGACGCCCACTGCTGGGCATAGGCCTCCCCCAAGGATCTCCACAACGATCGGTCCTGCGCTGCCCGCATCCAGCGGCTTCATGATAATAAAATAAATAAATAATTAGGTTTAATGAAGTAAAATTAATGACATAGAAAATACAAGTAAAGGTATTAAAACTAACATTTAAATAACCTTTGAGGTTTCATTCAGGCATAGTACTAACGAAAACATGATTGTATGATGATTAATTATTTAAATTTTTACTTTTTTGCATTCACAATGCAATTTTTATGGTTGTAAAATTGAGACGGGTCGATTTTTTCTAAATACTTCATTTTCCATTTTTCAACCATAAAAATTGCATTGTGAATGCAAAAAAGTAAAAATTTAAATAACTTGCCATAGTAATTTCTTCTTTAGCGATTGTCAAATATCTGGAAAGGTATTTCTTTCGCGTGTGGGGGTAGTAATATCTTCGCATTGATATACAGCGTGTAAGAAGTATTTGATAAATTCGACGCTTCTCGTAACGACTCCGTAGCTCAGTGGTTAGAGCAGTCGCCCGGCTAGCGAAAGGTCGTGGGTTCGAGTCCCATCGGAGCTGATTGTGAGACGGGTCGATTTTTTCTAAATACTTCATTTTCCATTTTTCTACCATAATTATTGTATGATATGTGACTCTTTGATTAACATGTGCACAAATACCCAAGTAGGTTCCTATTTAAGTTTGAAAAAGTGTTTTATTTGTCAATGTCTTGTAAAAAGGTGTAGTTTTCGTAATATTGGGAATGAAAATCTCAGTGTTTCTTTTTCCGATTAATTCTGTTAACTCTGTTTCAAGACCATTATGAAAGTCATCGCCATTTTCTAAAATCGCACGTCGTCAGCGCTATGATTTTATCACGCATCGTCCGTGTACCCTGGCGCCACTCTATTGCCTATAAGTATTTACTAACAAAAAGAGCTTCAAATAAAATACTTATTGCCTGTAGACAAAGTTGAATATCCAACTGACTTTGTGTTACAATATTGTTTCGTTCCATTAAAATGTTAAACAGTAACTCCATATTGCACTTTGTGTTTGAAGCCATAAAGCTGTTTATAGGTTGTCGAAAATAGTATTTTATAGAATATGCTTACAATTTTACTATCGATCCCCGACATCCGCTCATTACAAGGTGCTGGAATGTTGTTCAACACATTTTATAGTAAGAATTAAGTATTATTTAGTATGACGAAGAGGCGGGTGAAAATAAACGCCTCGGTGCTCTATAAAAAGCTTATTGATTTTTTAAGCTTTTGACTTAATATCTTTGAAGTAGTCTTAAATAAAAGGGTTTACCTGTTGTTATTCAAGATCATGATGTAGGTAAGTATTTATTTTTAAAGTTAAAGTTACGTTGCCAAGGAAATATCGCGAAAACGAGACGTAGTTATACGTATAAACAAGATAGAAAAAAATGTCTAAAGATTTGCTGACATTGAGAAATGAGGAATATATTATGAAGCAATTAGAAGCAATATTCCCGAAACAATGCCACCATTTATTGTGATTGCTCCCGATTGATCCATTACAGTTGCCAAGCAATAATTGACAAAAATAGCACGACTAAAATATCTCTATTTCCATAACTTAAAGTGTACCTGTTTCGGAATAAGATATACCCAAAAAGGTAACGATTACTGTTCAAGTGCCCATATTGAATTTTGGTTGAAAATTTACTGTCTCTAAATTGCCGGTTGTTCGCGTAATAGAGCTGTTGAAATTTTAACCCGGCGAGCATGACCCAGGGTATCTCATACCATGTTACATTTTCAAAGTCGTGTATTTTTTAAGTTTCTCGTCTGACAACACTAGCGCGCTCAGTAGCTGGAGGAAGGGGCTCGCAGGGCAGGATAGTGGCATGATCGCAGTGTGGCCCGGGATACCGGCTGCGATATTAGTGCGCATACCTGTTGGGGGGTATGTCACACCATGACAGCGATTAGTCAAATTTTTACCAAAATATTCATTATATTTTTTTTACGAAGAGGATCTCATTATCTCTTAATTTTTTACTTATTACAAAATCAAACCAATTAAGTTTATAAAATAACAATAAAAATAATTTGTGGTACATGAACTTAAGGGTATGTCAAACCCTGCCTCATGCTTGATGTAACTTTATTTCACCTCATGCTCGCCGGGTCTATGATTTTTGATAGTAATATATTTCAAGAACGGGTACTTGATATTGAAATTTAGCTAAGAGTGTAATACTTAGGTACATAGAGGTAAGTAAAACAGTCATATAAAAAGTTGTACATGAGGAATAATACTACCAACTTGCCTAAAAACAACTAGGTATTCCTCATATTTTTATTTCATTTCTATTTTTATTTCTCTTATACAGGGTTAATTTTTGAACACCATCCAAATGTTTAAGCTCGTCTCAGAATCTGTAAGTGATCAACTTTCTCCTAGAAACATGGGTCGAAATATGACATAAAATTTTTGACTCTTCATACAAATCAGACTGATCACGCGATCGATTTAGTATGGGAAGTCCAAAAATTTTTGTCGTCTTTCGACCATGTTTCTAGAAGAAAGTTGTTCACTTACCGATTCTGGGACGAGCTTAAAAAATTGGATGGTGTTCAAAAATTAACCCTGTATTTATTGTGAATGCAAAAAATTTAATCATAAGTGATAAAAGTTGAGTACGTAAGATTACACCAGTGGAAATTGTTATGTTTTCTATTTTCGTGTTTTCCATTAAAACGGCGGCGAAGACAGCCTTACACATTAATTTCATTCAATCAATTTCAGAAAATCTAAATGTGCGAACTTATGCAATATATAAATAAATGTTGTTTAAAATAATAAATGCTATTACGTTCAATATAGATGTAATAAAGATATCAAAGTCGGTGGCTATGTAATTATAATGTGATTTACGAGCTGACTGCTCAAATATTGTTCGGACCGTATAATTAAGATACCTATTAGATAACTATGTCTATTGATTTAATCTAAAAGTTCGCTTTGCTATTAATAATTCCAAGAGAATTATGCAGATTTCGAGAATTAAGTTATTAGTGGATTATTATTGTTACGAAAATTATAGCAGACCTAATAATAGGTGGGCGATGATCTGGTGAAGGTCGTGGGTAGCCGCTGGATGCGGGCAGCGCAGGACGGTTCGTTGTGGAGATCCTTGGTCCCCCAAGCCCAGCCTATGCCCAGCAACGGGCGTCGTACGGTTAATGATGATTGATCATGATGATATTGTTACGGACAATTTTATTTCAGTTTATTTTCAGGATTCAAAATAATTTCAGTAACACACCTCACTGCGCCCGCCATTTTACCTAAATGGATATTGGATACCATCCCCGTAGGAATATAGGAATGAAAAGTAAGTATCCTATGTTCTTTTATGGATCATAGTAGTACCTACGCATCAGGCGCTTACGTGTGATCCAGTAACAAACAAACCTTCTGATTAATGAGTTATTTTAGAATATGTGATTTTGGTAATAAATTATTAAAGAAAAACAACAGCAAGAAATGGTCCAGCGTCATTGCGCTTTTGCTCACGTATCTATTCTTAGGTACCTACTTACTTACTAAGTACAGTCAGCGTCATAGATACGGTGCCATCCAAAGTGGTCAAATAGTTCGGTACACCATACAAATTATTACCGTATCTATGACGCTGACTGTTTATTCTTACTATCCTACTATCCTACTAATATTATAAATGTGAAAGTTTAGATGTTTGGATGTTTGTATGCTTGTTATACTCAATCACGACAAAACGGCTGAACGGATTTGGCTGCAATTTGGGACAAAGATACTTCGCAGTCTGAAGAGAAACATAGGCTACTTTTCATCCCGGAAAAATATCATATTTACGCGAGATAACGTCGTGTAGTCCATGCGGGCGAAGCCGCGGGCGGAAAGCTAGTTTTTATAAGTTTGCAATCCCATAGCTAGATAATTCAAGTTGTTCTAAATTATAATATATGGGTGGTATAGCATTTGTCAATTTTTTGGTCCAATTAAAGTGTATATGTCACCGGAAAATAACAATTATACTTCATGCTTCGTCCTCAAGATTAGCTTGATTTAACACTTGTAGTACGCCCTAGTAATCGCCAATTTCACACTATATTGAGAATATACCTACTTTTAAATTAAAAAAGTAATAAAAGAAAATTATTATTCTTTAAATTTCAAAAGTGGGTAGTCAACACCGATCTGGCTCAAGCGCCCATCATAGCTGTCATTCGCTTTCTAGTGCGTCGCCGATTCACATCTAGTTTTTAAATTGTGTTAAAAAAGTTGTTAGTTGTTGTTAAAAGTGATTATTTAGGATGCCCAAACGCAAAAAAAGATAACTGTGAACACATTAAACGAAAAATTATAAGATTGGAGAGAAAGTTGGAGCGAAAAAAGAAGCACCACCACCGGTGAGATTTATCTTGTTCTGAGTTATCGGAACAATTCTATCGCTCGTCGTTCTTATCTTAAGGTACGTTATGTATTTTTATACATTTATAAGTCACTGGCCTTGACATATTATATTGCATATTGAAGTTCAGTGACCTGGTTTTCTAACGTTTCGCAAAAAATGCAAACGATAATTACGTTCAACGATAATTATTACTAAGTTTGTAAAAAAAATACTTTCAATAAAGTGTAACAAAATTATTAATTAATTTTAAAGTTATAATTGAACATAAATGCATTAGTTCGTCACAGACTTTTACAAGTTCTCGTATAAGTAGATTTCAAACAGTTTGCGGGCAGTACTTTCTATGAACTGGGACTGCGTCTTACTGAAAATAATTCACATAAGTGACTAAGCTAAAGAAGAGTTTTGTACTCTAAAGTATTATGCTTATTATGATGTGTCGATTTTCAATACTTTGCGGACAGTACTTTTCTTTTGAACTGGTACTGTTAAACAGTTTGCGGGCAGTACTTTCTTTGAACTGGGACTGCTTCTTACTGAAAATAATTTACATAAGTGACTAAGCTAAAAAACAGCTATGTACTCTAAAGTATTATGCTTATTATGATGTGTCGATTTTCAATAGTTTGCGGACAGTACTTTTTTTTCGAACTGGGACTGTCTCTTACGAAATTTAATTGCATACCTAAGGTTAAGCAATACATAATCTCAAATAAGGATAACGTAAACATCATTATATACACTGCAGTCACTGGGTCCTACAAACAGTACAACGGGACTGTTATAAGGTACTACTAAGTGTTGTTTGCGGACAGTACGTGTTGTTATAACTGGGGACTGTCTCTTACAATATTATACTGACATGCAAAAATTGTATGAACATGAGGCTTACTCTGTCCCTTACATACGACCAAGAGGTCATAGTTGACCTCGACGCACCATGTTCTAAGGGTTAACCTGAAGGACAATTAGAACAAGTACTTGGAACCAATCCCCAGTACATCCCAGTCTGAAAACATTACAAATATACAGGATGGTCATTCGTCGACTGAGGCCCCGAAGCGTGATCTACCTTCAGATCAAACGTCTGCTCTTGAAACAGAAAACATACACTTAGATAGTGAAGTATTAGAAATATTAGGTACTGACCCTACTTCAGTCAGGAGTGCTGGAGTTTTCCAGCACTGGGTCACAACAGGTATTAACAAAGAATTGCGTAAAGAACTCGTAAGTACATGACCCCAGAAAATTGCAAATTGATTGACCCACCTGAGCTTGATCCTAAGATTAAAGCAGCTGTTTCAGATATTATTGCTAAACACAATAAGGCCATTCAACTGAAACAGAAGGAATCGACTGCTGGAAACACTTGTCTGGTAAAATCTATACTATTATATTGTCTGCAAATGAGAAAAATACAGCCTTGCTAAAACACTTATGGATTTGGCAAAAATTATGTGTGACTGTCAACATTCTAATTCAATTTACAATTTTTTTTCTGAATGCCGTGAAGATGGATCTAAGGGATTCTCTTCAAAAAATCAAAATTGATAAACAATTATTCAGTGAAAACTTAAGGGAAAACAAAAAATCAGCTAAAGCTATTAACAAGTCTAGCACAGACCCAAAGCAATCAACGACACAAAAGTTTCCTAATAAGTAAGTTATACAGTTCTTCGCGAAATTTAAACTGGAAGGGTCCGGGTCCTAGTCGCAGGCCGACGGGCCCTCCCAGGACGAAGGAGCCTGCAACGACTTCGACGCGTAGACGGCTCATCAACTTATCGAAGCAGTCGCAGTATCCGTGGCAGAGACAGAACAACAGCCGACGCTAAATACGTTAACGCATGCAGGTCGTTTATCATTATTCTATAAAGAATTTTTAATGATTACCAAGGACCCACTGGTTCTTTTTCATAAAAAGGATATAAGATTCCCTTCAATCGAAAGCCGATGCAACCTGTATCACCGTCAACCCAAAAATGTAGTGAAAAGGAAAAGGCTCTTTTCATACACGAAATAAAAAATTTGCTGTCTCTGTAATTTCAGAGATGTCTGAATCTGATCAATATCTATCAACTATTTTTTAGTACCCAAGCCAAATGGAAAAATGCGCTTCATCTTAAACTTATCACTAAATAAATTTATTGACTCAAGACATTTTAAACTCAAGGATTTAAGAACAGTAATAAAATTAATACCGAGATATTGTAACCGTGCACAGTAGACCTGAAAGACATACTTTTTGTTAAAAATTCACAAGGAAGACCGAAAATATCTAAGATACCAATTTGATCAAAAAGCATATGAATTTAATGTCTTATTATTTGGTTTAAACACAGCTCCTTTTTTCACTAAAGTTATCATGAAACCGGTCATGAAATACTCATGATTATATGGTTACCTGTTAACAATATATTTGGATGACCTCTGTCTAATATAAGGGTCTTAAAACTTACAAGATACCGTAAAGTTGCTTACAAGCTTAGGTTTCATTATAAATACTGATAAAAGTAATTTTATACCTTCTCAGTCTTGTAAGTTCTTAGAATATAGTTTAAACTAAAAGAAATTCTAGGTCACTTTGCCAAAATTAAATTTGCAATACAAAAGTTTTCTAACTAAAAAAGGTGTAAAATTAGAGAATTTGTTAGTTTTATTGGACTGTTAATATCCGCCTGTCCCGCCGTGAAATGCAGCTGGTTGTATACTAAATTTTTTGAAATATGTATAATTAGTACATGGATATACCTTGTTACTTGGAACAGGATTTCTATTGGTGGAGCCGCACCAAAATAAAAATAGACAAGTATGACCTGGAAGTTTTTCAGGTGCCTCAACTACGGGGTGGGGAATTGCATGTGGAGACGACAGAGCTAGTGGTTTATGGAGTGTAAAAGAAAGTAGCAGACAATAAATTATTTAGGAATTCTTGCTGCGTTTATTGGTTAAGATACTAACTGTCAAGTACTTCTAGGAACTGACAATACCACGGTAATTTCCTACGTAAACCGTATGGGTGATATACACTCCCCACACCTGACAGAGATCGCAAAAGACCTCTGGCAATGGCGTAAACGTAAAAATCTTTACGTTTTTGCATCTCATATTCGATCTTCAGATAATACTATGCAGGCAGACCAAGAATGGCAGCTAGCTGGTTATGCCTTTCAACAAATTGTTGAAAAGTTTCATAGATATTTTCATTGATACGCTAGTCGTTAAAAATAATAAATGTCCAAGATATATATCCATGGCATAAGGATCCGGATGCATACGCCGTAAATGTTTTTTTTTCAGTGTCGTGGTCGAAATTAAATTTTAATGTTTCTCCTCCTTTCACAATGATGCCTAAATGTTTAAAAAAGATTATCTCTGACAATGCCACAGATATTATAGTTGTTCCATTTTGGTCCACATAAACGTGGTATCCACTATTTAAGAGTCTTTTAATAAGTAAACAATTCGTTTTCAAAGCAGATTCAAACCTAATTTTGTCTACAAATTCAACTCCATTGCCCTGGTGATGGTGATGATACGAAGAGGCGTCAAAAAATTTTCTCTGGACGTCATGCTTAACCCCTTTTTTGGATAACTCGTATAAACAATACGAAGTTTGCTATTAAAAGTGGTTTATTTATTGTCAACAAAATGAACTAAACTTATACGAAAGTATCAATTCCCGATATACAAAATTTTTTGCATCTGCTTTAAACAGTGGCGCTCAGTATGGCACAATTAACTGTTATCATTCTGCTTTGGCTTTAATAACTAAAATTGATATATCACTAAATCAAGAAATAAAAAGATTTATTAAAGGAGTTTTTCGTACCAGACCTCCATCCCCTAAATTTAATGAAGTCTGGAATATAGCACAGATTTTAAATTGTCTTGAAAAGTGGTTTGCTAACGAAAGTTACAATCTGGAAAATATATATATATATATATAAATATATATATATATATATAAAAAAAAAACACATTGCTCGTTATACCATTTTATAACGAAAAGCCAAGTATTTGTCCTGCAAGAGTTTTGATTACTTACCTTGAAATGAAAATGTTTCTCTGTCCTGATTCCGACAATTTATTTATTAGTTACCGAAAGCCATATAAGCCTGTTACGTCACAAACCTTATTCAAATGGATAAAAAACACGTTACATTTAAGTGGAATTGATATTTCTACGTTCACTGCGCATAATACCCGGTATGCTGCTACGTCAGCTGCGCAAAATTTAGGTTTCAGCATAGACCAGATTATAAAACTGCAGGTTGGTTTTCAGAATCACATACGTTTGCCAAATTTTATAACAGGCCAGTAAACAGCAATTGTGATAAAAAATTTGGCACCACTGTTTTGAGTGCTTAATCAAAATATTTTTTCGTTTATTTCATAAGCGATGTTGATTTTTTATGTAACAAATAATACTTTTTTATTGCTTTTTGTTTCTATGCTGAGAAAATAAAGAAGCAAGATAGTATAAGTTAAGTTATAATTTCAATCTATATTATTCAGTAGCCTATATATTACAATTTTTGCATATTTTTCGAACACTTAGTCTCTAAACGTCTACAAGTGTTAAATCAAGCTAATCTTGAGGACGAAGCATGAAGTATAATTAGAGATTAAACGAACTTACCTGAAGTGAAGTTCTATCTTAATTATACGAAGGCTTCGTCCGAAGAGATTAGCTTCCCTCCCTCCCAAAAGTTATTAACTACTCCCCTATATGATTCGAAAAATATAATACTCTAAACTAAATGACAGCTATGATGGGCGCTTGAGCCAGATCGGTGTTGACTACCCACTTTTGAAATTTAAAAAATAATAATTTTCTTTTATTACTTTTTTAATTTAAAAGTAGGTATATTCTCAATATAGTGTGAAATTGGCGATTACTAGGGCGTACTACAAGTGTTAAATCAAGCTAATCTCTTCGGACGAAGCCTTCGTATAATTAAGATAGAACTTCACTTCAGGTAAGTTCGTTTAATCTCTAAATTTACGGAAGTCCTGTAGAACACGTGATAGGTTAGAAGTTTAAAATTTCTTTAGGAAATTTATAAATTTACGGTTTTTATTATTTTCCGGTGACATATATTAGAGCCATAAGTTCTTTATTCGTCAAAAAAGTTATACCACCTTTTTTATGATATTGTCATAGTCTGTTTATTACCACAACATAATAATACTGTAAAAAGTTTTAATAAAACCTTTCCCCTTTGTTTATGGCATTGTCCTTGGTGCGTAAGCGCATCTCGATGGCCGATAACAGGAGCCTCCGGATGGCCAATGGCCATAAACCCCACGATAGCCATCCCCACTCCCGATAACCATCGACGCTTCCTGTCCTTTATAAAGGACTACAAAAATAAAATGAATAGGTACCTACACGAATCGTAAACAATACAATGCGTATTATGTTACAAGTTACAGTGTAGTATATAAAGGCTCTTATCTAATCTTTGTTTGTCTATGTTTGGAAACATATTTTTTTTATTTATCGGAAAGATTTGTGTAAGAAGTTCCTTTTATTGGCCACTAAACTAAGTGAAATGTTGCTGAGGGGACCCGTTTGGACAATTTTTTAGGAGTTGTATGTTTATTTATTAAATGATCAATCTGTGTGATAGTGAATAATAATCAACAAAGAGTGTAATAAACCTTTTTAATATATTACCATTCTCAAGAACTATAGCTGTACAGTTTAGTGATTTAGTGTGTTAGTTGTGAAACAAATGACAAATTTAATAAATACTAATTAGGTACTAGGTACTTATCATTGACGGGCCCGTTCTCGCAGTGGTACTAATCATATCTCCTAAGCCAGGGATCATGGGTTCGATCCCCACCCGGGACAAACATACATATGTGATGAGCATTTGTGTTTGTTCTGTGTCTGGGTGTTATATTTACTTTAGAATTTATAATACCCGCGTTGGTTCTGATTTCCGTAACACAAGTGCTTAAGCTTGCTTAAGCTTAAGTGATGTTGGGAAATATTATTATCATTTATTAATAGGTCTTTACATATGAAATTGCCGTCTTTTTCTCACATGTTTATTGGTCTCTAATTTTTTAATTAATATCAATATATCAAAATTAATAGTCAGTTTCGAAAATAGAGTATGTCGTCATGTTAAACATCTAAGAAAAGAATAATTAAACACGCGTCTAAAATTTTTATAACTGCTTCAAAGTACCGCTCTTTGTTTGTCGTCAATTTGACAGCTTTGAACAGTTTTTTTTTTATTCTAAGACAGTTTATTAAATGAGATTATAGGCGATAGTTAGATTAATTTTGTCTGAACATATCTCGAAAGTTTCGTTGAATTCGGAGTTCACATGTCCAAGAAATCCCCAAATATCTTTGTATGCTAATTACAACTTCCTACAATATCCCCATAGAAAACGGCAATTTCATAGGTAAAGACCTATTATTTAACGCATCAATGTAAATGAACCTAAAGTACTTGTAAAGCATGATTAAAGAAATCGCAATATAACACAAGAGCGCCTAATAACATTAAGGTCACATGTTTGACATAAACCACTGGTCAAAAATGATAAAGTTGCACCCAAAAAATGTGGTAATTGAACCTTTTTGTCCTAAAGGTTAAATTGCGAAGTGTTATCATAGGTAGGTATTAAAGCAACGCATCTCAAGGTGAATCATGTATACATGTTTGACATGACATTATAGCTAAATTACACCTGCGAATAAAGGCTCTGATCACAACATGTTGCGCCATGTGTATTGTAGATATCGAGGCGACTTTGCAATTTGTCTAGCATCGATGTTCTCTTATTTTAATATCAACCTTGGGTCTATTAGTTGCATTGTCTTTTGATTTGGCGCCTAAATAACTATTTGTTATAGAGTGACTTTGTTGTGACTGGAAGAGGACTTATGAGTTTATATTGAAATTGTGAACTATAAGTTTATAGGAAAGTTTAATAAAGCATAACGCCTTACTTAAGAGGATTGATAATTATAGTTATTAATTAATTTAAATACCGAAATACCTCAATGTCTCAAGAAGAAAGTCTTTGACCAGTGTGTGTTGCCAGTAATGACCTATGGAAGTGAGACGTGGTCTTTTACTATGGGTCTCATAAGAAGGCTCAAAGTAACCCAGCGAGCAATGGAGAGAGCGATGCTTGGTATTTCCCTGCTCGATCGAATCAGAAATGATGAGATCCGCAGGAGAACTAAAACAACCGATATCGCTCAAAGGATTGCATCATTGAAGTGGCAGTGGGCGGGACACATAGCGCGAAGAACCGATGGCAGTTGGGGCGGAAAGGTTCTCGAATGGCGACCGCGTACCGGATGACGTTCCGTGGGCAGACCCCCAACAAGGTGGACCGACGATCTGGGTCAAGGTCGCGGGAAGCCGCTGGATGCGGGCAGCGCAGATGATGAATTAATGACATGATGATGATGATGATGAATTAATTAAAAAAAAGCAAACACTGCTTCCAATGTGTCAAGTAAGTTTTTTTCTAGTAAATAGGTAGGTACCTAAGTAATTAAATAAAATAAAAGTTGTCGAAGAAGAAATATATTAATATTTTTTGATAAAAAATATTAAAAAATGCGAGGGCGTCTAGGGGCATGGGCTTTGGCTTGCCCCCCTGGGACATGGGCTGGCGAACAAAATGCCTTCCGAAATATAATGATTTCGAGGTAGGTACTAGTACCTTAGTAGCATACAACTATTAAAATGACAAAAGATAATGCTGCATAGGTAATTATTGGCTCCAGCTTTAGTAAGTTAAATCTCTTTATCTTTTTTTTTAACAATATAAAACAATTCATGTAAGTAGCAAACGACGCAGTGATTGTGACAAAGGTATTTCCTTGCTGCATCACAGATTAGGTACGGACAGAACATAATCCCAAGTTCACTAGACTCTTCCATTATCTCTAGCGTTCGTTATCGCGAAGAGCAATAACCGCATATCGAATCTTGCGCAACTCGCTCATTACGTTATTGATTTCGCCGGTTTTGTTCGAGGCGCCCCGTCGCGCGCCGCGGACCACTCAACACTAAACACAAGACTAATACACGCTTAGATCCATACTAATGTTATAATGCGAAAGTCTGTCTGTTTTCATTTCCTTTTCACGCATAAACCACTGGAGCAAGCTTGAAGAACTTGTTGCTACAAAAAGTAGCTTATGTGCTTTTGGAAGGACAAGGGACGTCGTGACTTCTAAAATTTTAAGTGATCCCTACAGAGCGCGACATACCTAAAAGAATTTCACGTGGACGACGTCACGGGCAAAAGCTAGTTCAATAATCTCATTATGGTCACGCTTTTACTGCGGTTTTGTGGTAAATGCAACATTGTGTGGACGAAAATGTTTATATTGTTTATTTCACCGTAGGGCTTTTATTAATTTTCCATAGTTTTTGCATTCCTGTACAACTTTTAGGGGACAAAAGATGTTAATGGGTTTATAGCTTGCATGATAAAAGTCAGTGAATACACTTAAGAATTTAATTTTAACTGCATATTAATTTCTTTATTGTTCAAGGTCCGTCGGTCGAGGACTTTATGAAACTCTCAAGAGTCTGACATTTAATTTGAAAATTTAATTTTAAATTATTCCGATAGTGATGATGACTTTTTTTACAAGCTTTTATTTAACTTGCAGTGTATGTATGCATGTATGCATGTATGTCCGTTCGTCAAATCTTGCGAGCTAAATTTGACCCACTTACCAATGTCCGATTGAGCTGAAATTTGGAATTCACCTTTAGTTTCGATGACAATGCAATTAAATATATAATCAGTATAGTTATCAATTAAGAATTCTTGCAAATTTTCAAGTACTATATTCTTGTTTTGTTGTGATGGTTACTTGACACTTTGTCAATGTAGGTAGGTACCATAAAGTTATAATCAGCGAGCATTCAGCGAGCGCAATCTTCATAGAGTGCGTGTCAGATAACTCTGCGACTGGGGCGTTTATGGCGCTAGTTACAGTACATTATTTTGTTCTAAGCTTATGGAAAATATTAGTATTCGATTTTGACCCCGCGCAGACTTATCTGGCGCACTCTCTAAATTCAACTAGTAATAGAACACACGTCCCAACCCGACAGCCGATTTGAATTGGTTATTTGAGAAAGAACATGAGTCCATGTCACATAATTGCTATGGAGACAAAAAAACAGTCTGTTTGAAAAGTATGCTATAATATACTATTTACATAAATTTGAGATTATCAATAGAATATTTTATAACGAGGGACTAAACGAAGCCATTATATACCAGAGGTGGTTTGGTTCCCGAGCGTGCGAGGGAGTCAATGTAACCGAGGGTATATTAAGTTGGCGTTTAGTCTCGAGGTGCAAACTGTACTTTTCACTTCGAGTGCGAGAAAACTAGTCAATTTAGTACAAAAACATTTAACAAATTCTGACATTTTCGCGGTCAGTAGTAGTAGTAGTAAAAATATTCGCCCTTTTGTAGGACAGGCCAAGACATTTAGCCATACTGCCAATTATTGAGTATTATTTAATTATTATAGTTTCTTATGTTTTCATAAGAATGTAGGTGTGTTACATTCCAGTGCTCCTTGGAGTTTTTGGCGTCAAGTGTGTCAAGCCAACCTTCTCGATAATTCTTGCTGAGGTTAGTCACCACACCACTATAATAAAACACTCGGCATCACTTTACCGAGATAGCGCCTATTTTAATCATTCTACATATCGTTCAGTTGCGTAGACACTTGGGGCACAAAAACCACACCTATCTTGAGTCACAAAATCCACTATGAAACAAATTGCGATTAATTAAAATATCTACTCAACCTAACCCGCCAAAATGGCGCCAAAAACTCGCAGTAAGTTTTTTCCGGTTTAGCGGTCATAAATTGACAATTTAAAACACATGGCGCCACCTTCCTTGCGGAAAAACCATGAAACAAAAAACATCTTAACATTTTCGCAATGAAGATGGTCCACACTTCACAATTAATAGTATATTCACTGGCTGTTTGAGTTTATCTAATGTCACATGAAGGAAATTAAAAAAGTAATTACATTTTACTCCCTAGGGACTAAAGTGGTTATTTAGTCCCGCTTCGTAGGGCTATATTTGCGTACTTTTAGAGCATGAGAAGTGAAAATTATTATTATTTATATTAAAACATTAATTTAAAGTCCCTGGACTTAGGCTTTTTCTCAATTACTTAAAAAAAAATGACATTTAATTAAAAATGAAGTTTCCCTGTCAGTTACAGGCTACTCAAAATGGTTTTGAAGAATTTTTCGTCATTCTTTTATGACATGTACCGTTCTATTTTTTTTAAATCCAAGACCTTTTTTTGTTAATAGGTCTTTTTCTTTACGAGCCCGTTGCATTGCATTGGCAAATCCAGGTGATTTCTGTGGGTATTTGATAAGAAAAAGTGATGTGATACAAGGCCTTGTTCAGTGATGTGATACAAAGCCTTGGCCAAGACCAGATTTGGTGTAGCTTTTTGATTTTTTGATTTGATTTAATTTTGATTTGGTACGAACGTGTGTAGCACGGATTATATTTGCTTTACAGCAAAGTTCGTAGGCACCAAATCGGCGGTTAGGTCTGGTCTGGACGTGTGTAGCGGCTATAAGAACGAACGAACTATAAAAAAACTAAAAATTAAAATAAGTTGCAATAGTAATTTCATCTTTAGATCGATTGCCAAATACCTGGAAAGGTATTTCTTTCGCGTGTGAGGGTAGTAATATCTCCACATTGATGAAATTAACGCTGACTATACAGCGCGTAAGAAGTATTGGATAAATTCGACGCTTTTCGTAACGACTCCGTAGCTCAGTGGTTAGAGCAGTCGCCCGGAAAGTGAAAGGTCGTGGGTTCGAGTCCCATCGGAGCTAGTTGTGAGACGGGTCGATTTTTTCTAAATACTTCATTTACCATTTTTCTATTCTTGTTCGTAATACAGTGCTTCCTTCTCTTATACCTATGTGAATATGCCTATTTAATGAATATGTGTGTCTGTAGTAAGAATCTACAATCTCCATTTGGTGGTAAAATATATATGTGTGTTTGCAGACTTGATGCAGTTGAAGAGCTAGACTGTAATAAATTAACTGGCAAACGACCATGCAATAATTATGCATTAAATGAAATGAAGCAACTTAGAAACACATCCAATAATAACTAAAAATACAAAAATAAATTATATTAAAAAAACCTTTTATTTAAAATCAAGCTTTTATTCAAATGTCCTAAAAAGAATAAAATAAACTTTGTATCAAGTCAAATCCAACAAATTTATTACATTAAACAATTTATTTGTTTTAAAAGCTTGTCGCGAGATTTTATTGTTACTGGGCTTGCACTAAACACAAATGCTTTAACTTATAATTAAATAAAGCGACAAGCTTTTAAAACATATAAATTGTTTAATGTAATAAATTTGTTGGATTTGACTTGATACAAAGTTTATTTTATTCTTTTTAGGACATTTGAATAAAAGCTTGATTTTAAATAAAAGGTTTTTTAATATAATTTTTAAACATACAAACGAGCACTATTTTGTAAAAGTGTCTCTGTTTATTATGCAAAATACCGTGTGTTTTGTATGCAAATGACGGATATGTTCTAATCTAAGGATTAACACAGTTAAGTAAGAATCCGTTTCTGGCTTTGTAGTTAATCGTTCAGTTTATGATACGGATTGTGAAATCAGATTAGTTATTAGAGAGCTCGTATAATTTGAATAGAATCTGTGGCGATATGATGTCGTTTACAAATAAATGCATTTATGTTTCAATTGATACGGAAAAAATCGACCAGAAAAAAATTTAAAGGAAGTATTTAGAAAAATCGACCCGTCCCACAACCAGCTCCGATGGGACTCGAACTCACGACCTTTCGCTATAACAGCTGCTCTTACCACTGAGCTACGGAGTCGTTGACAACGACTTCACTTTAAATTTTTCAATAATAAAAAATTGCATTGAGAATGCAAAAATGTAAACATTTAAAATCGATCTGTTTTTAAATTCCATTAGAGTTAGTATATCTTAATTTCCACAAAATTAATCAAATAATAATATGTCCTTATATGAGTTATCCATGAGTTATTCTATAGAGGATATATGTGAATACAATACGTGACGTGTATTTTTAAGCTTTTTATTAACTTTCCATGTTAGTTACTTAGTTAGTTATTTAGTTATAGTGGTTGACAAATCTTGCAAGCTTAATTTGACCCACATCCCAGCGTCCGATGGAGCTGCAATTTTGTATACAAGTTTGGTTTAGATGACAATACAATATTAAAGTACAGTCAGCAAAAAAGCTTGGCATAAAAATAAAATTTTTACTTAAACTTAATTCGTTTTTGGAAAGGTTTATTCATATTAGAACGACTTGCTTACAAAAGTCAATGTCAAACAGTAAATCAAACGCATGTAATAATTTGTAACCCATTGTACAGTAATGGCGTAATTTTTCCGTCCATCCGTAGTCGAGCTCGTTATCCCAAAATTAGGGTATTCATAAAGTGACCTTTGGTTTGTGTGGAAACATCGGAGGAAACTAGTCCAATCACAATGTTTTGGTAGGATCATCAGATAAGGGCCGCACAAAAGTGCTATGGTGTCATGAGTTCATAACGTGAAAGCATAGTGAACGAGTAGAATAGTACATAATAGACTAGTGCGACATTTAACTCTTTAGTTGTACCTTTGTACATTGACAATCTGGTAAAGAAAGCGGCTGCTGCCAAGGGCCAGGAAACGCAGCATCGGTCGTGGTGATGACCCTAGGATTAGGCTTGCCTTTTTTTGTTTAGAGTGAGGGCAAATACCATCTCGTATGCTAGTGTATCTGGCATGCTGGACTAGGTCAGCGCACAGGAAGCCGTATGTCCCGGTTATACCGGGACTCCTGGGCTGTCTCTCGCCGCCCTCAACGCCCCCGTCGAGTCTGAATAGTAGGCTCGGCGGGGGAGCCGGAGGGTTTTAACCTCTCTTCAGAAGGGGGAAAGGGAGAGAGTCTCCTCCCGATCTCCCCATAAGGTTACCCACTTGAGGTGGGCTGACCAGATGGGGTGGTCGAGAGCAGGCACCTCTACCAAGGATTAGGCTTGTCTACTAGTCGGCGATATCATATTATTATTTATGTAAAACAAAAATTGCATCAGTGTAAGTTTTTATGTCAAGCAAACGCAAACTATTTCGATTCCGTATTTATGTCAATTTGTATGAAAACTGTATAAGCGCGCTACTCGCCGCTAGAGGCGCTGATACAGTTTTCATACAAATTGACATAAATACGGAATCGAAATAGTTTGCGTTTGCTTGACATAAAAACTTACACTAGGGGTACAGCAAAGCGAAAACTTTTGTAACATATAAACTAAAAACAGAAAGGATCGCTCTTACACAAATAAATATAAAGATAATTTTTTAGAGTGAAAGTGAAGGTTTACCTACTGTGTAAATGTGTACTGTGGCTTCGTATCGTAAGTTTTCGCAAGTACGGGCCATGTTAGCTCATTGTGTGCGCCGGTTGCGCCTGCGCTGCTCCTCTCCCTTGAAAGGTGAAGGACGCCGTCGGAATGCGGGATATCAGCGGATCTGCATTTATTGCGCTACAACTAGACCTCGAAGGGTTTAATTTCATTCTTAAATTAATACGCCATAAAGATCACTCGATAAAAGCTCCAGAAAAAGGTCTCGTTTCAGATATACGACTTTCATGATTTAAATTATAAGGTGTAATAAAAGGATGTAACATAAATAAATTATGTGGAATGTACCTAAGTAAATGGTTTTTGCCACGTCCCGTACTTTATGCTTGATTTTTTTCCTTTAATCTTGGTGGATTGATGACGCGTAGGAGTTAAGAAAATAATTTGCATTGAACGCAATGTAGGTCGCTCCCAAGACCTGGTTAGAGCTGCATTATGCCGTAAGAGAGCCCGCGGCTGCTCACGGATAAAAAGAGAAACCCTTTTCTATCGCTACCGTTTTCTAGAAAATTGCATTTCCTCAGAGAAAGTTCTTTAATGACGGGGCGCAGGATTCGTGCCGATCTAAGGGCGGTATTGCACAAGCAGCCTCAAGAAAGTTGTTCGACTTTCTAATGCTCATTTATATAAGTACAACAGTGGGTATTAATGTGCTCGTCTTCGTACGCTAATTACTGGGAGGCGTAATTTCTGATTTCGCAATATTCTTGCCTGTTAGGTAATCGTTGTTGTAGACATGGGTGCTGTTGTACCTCTCTTGAACTTACTTATTTTTGTAAATATTACGAAAAGCGGGATTTTTACCATGTTTTGATTTGTTGTCGAGTCCATGATATTTCGGCGCAGATGCACACGCCATGATCATGCATTAACTATCTGCTTCTAAGCAGACAAATCTGTCTAATCTCTTTGATCGTTTTCCACGCTCGTGGCCTTTTTATTATACCTGATTACTTTTACCATTTTTGTCCAGTCCCTGATATTACAGTGCATTGCATGCGCCATAATCACGGAGTACCTAATTGATGTTTGGTAAGTACTCCTTACATTTTTCATATGTTGATGATGTCCTTTCGAATGGGTACTAACTAGTAGGTGAGGGTGCATTTTGGAGATCCAAAGGGTCCGAGATCCTCTTCGACGTTTATCCGTCGACGGCGACAACGAGGCTTTATTATTTTCTCTCGTGTGCCCGAACGTGACTCGCAAAGCCAAATTTGGCCAAACACATACCTATTGTGTATTTTCTAATTTTTATGGTCGCTGAATCTCAAAAACTACATTGTTCGATTTTGATTTTCTTCAGGTTGAAAACTGGCTTGTTTTCGATTCCACGCTTTATTCAGTAACTACTAGTGTCTCCCCGCGGTTTTGAGCCCCGTAGTACCCGTTCCCGTGGGAATATCGGGAACGGGTATTCCCACGGAAACGGCCATGCCACTCGTGAAGAATGTAGCTTTCTAATGGTGAAAGAACTAATAAAATCGGTCTAGTAGTTTTTGATTTCAGCCATTACAAACAAACAAACAAAAAACCAAATCTTTCCCCTATAAAATATTAGTATAGATAGTATATAGATTACACTACTACGAGTATAGGTTAACAAAAACAAGGTACCTAACTACTATGGGATGTAAAATAAAGGGTTGTAGTACCTAACACAAGAAAAGAAAGACTTGAGTTACATAGAAGTAGTAATTGTGCGGGCGTGGAAAACCCTTTGCTCAAAGCAGCAAACGCTCCATACATGTTACTTTGTACGAATTGGATTTTCTTCAGATTGCCATGGCAATGAGGTAGCTTGTTTTCGATTCCGCGCTTAATTCAATACCTACACAATGCCCGAGACGCTCCTTCTTATCTCTTTATTTTGTAATGTGAGTCAATACTTGACAATCCAATACGCCAATCCAATAAGACAAGAAAGAAAGAATGAAAAAAAAAATTGAATTCACATAGGTACATCAAAACAAATGAAAAGAATTTAATAACAAAAATAAAATAAGAAACTGAAACTAATTACTAAAACAAAAAGAAAAAAAAGAGAAAAAATAAAATAAGATTAGGCGCTTTTGCGTGTGCGTGTGGACCAACAAATACCCCGTCGTCTCAGCATAATGCTGCTGGTTACAACAATACATAGATATTACCATTGATCACTGGCTCGAGGACAAGCCAATGTAAGTAGTGGACTGGCTCTATTTACACGATGCCAATATTGGACTGGCTTATAGTGGATTGTCTCGAGTATTGGCCACGTGTAAATGCTACATAAGCCACTAACGCAATTGAGAATTGTTTCACTAATAATTCTTTCCCTATTCGAAAAAGTCACAGAACTTTTAATATCAAAAATATTGTGTTAGAAATGGAACTGCACAAATAATATTACTCCTTTCACTGTTTTATGTAATTTATTTCGACAAAAAATGACAGCGAAAGTGATTAAGATCACACATGCACTAATTTAATCAAATGTGACTGTGAATTTCCTAAATATTGATTAATGTCTTCCTAACAAACAAATAATACTTAAAATTCATTAGCGAATTTCACTTTCCGGTTATTATTAATAATTCGGGCGATACATCATACGTAACGTATTTATTACTAATATGAATATGAATTAAATTAGGATAAATCATTGGCAGTGACGTTTATTTTTTAATTATCATAATAATATGTTATCTAATATTTTAAGTTCTCTTGACGTGCCTTAATCGTTCATGAATCATCACTGTCTGTAAATGGATTTCTGTTTTATTACTTACGTGGTCGTTAGATTTATTAGGGTAATTTGCCTTTATGCCGGATGATAGCCAGGGACAGACAAATCGGTCATGGACCACTCTAAGGTGCATGTAGTCGTGAAACGATCATTTTTGAGGCCCTAAAACTCATAAATTAGCCTACTGATGAATCCAGAATTAATATATATTAAATATTGATATATAAACTTCAATCTGAGCATTTAAAAAAACATAGTCTTTAAGATACTATTAAAAAAAAACATTGAAATGAAGCTGTTTTCATCTTGAAATACGCTACTGCTTCTAAACTACAAGTGATATTTTCACGTTTCTTTCAGGAAAAGATTGCTAACTTGTTTCACTTAAAACTGAGTATTTTTCGTTTTAAAATAAAACATAGTTTTGACGAAACGTGTGTTTAAGCTGTTTTGGTGCGGGTAGCGGGCGGGAAAATTAGGCCACTTTTTAACCGACTTCTAAATCAAAAAGGAGGAGGTTCTCTATTCGTCTGTATGTATGTTTTTTTTTTTTTTTTTTGTGTATGTCCACCGATTACTCGAAGACGGCTGAACCGATTGAAATAGTTCAAACGTTATTACATCAGGTTGGTTTCCAAGTTGGTCCCATTTTTTGAAATTTTGAAATCGGTTTAGTAGTTTTCAGGAAATCTTGAAAATACTGTCGTTTTCGTTACCACTTTATGTGAATTTAATACATATCTTTAGGCAATAACTCCTTTGTTTATAAACCGATTCAGATGATTATTGTTTTGTTAAAAAGGGGATACCTTAAGGTATTTTAACCGACTTCGAAAAAGGAGGTTTTGAGTTTGTTCACATACCTATTTACCAGAAAACACGCAAATTGCCTGCACGATGCACTAAAAAGAGTGAAATAAAAAGTATTTTTATAAAAAAATAAAACCGCCTTCTAAAAAACCACATCAAAAAAGTAAGAAATAATTCCTCACTAAATAAATAACGTAAGTACTTTGAAGTCGGGCGGGTTTTAACAAAAACAACAAAAAATTGTACATGTTTCACGCCCGACTTCAAAGTACTTACGTTATTTATTTGGTGAGGAATTATTTCTTACTTTTTTGATGTGGTTTTTTAGAAGGCGGTTTTATTTTTTTATAAAAATAATTTTTATCTCTGCCCAAGGTCGTTGGCGATACCACGGGCCTTAACTTCTTTGCGTTTGGCGTCTCATCGTTCACTCGCAGTCTCTATCCCGAATTGCTTATGCATTGTTGTAGGTACTACCCTAGTTTAATATATTATAACCAAATAGTAAAAGGTTCTGCGTGTGAAGTGAAGAAGTGGTTCACCGAATTTTTCCCTGATTGTACATGGGTAGATTAAACAATACCTATTATAGGTGCCTATAGTCTATAGTAGCAAGGTAGAGTCATCATCATCATCAGCCATTTAATGTCCCCACTGCTGGGACCAGCAGGCCCCCAAGACCAGTGGGCCTTCCTTATGGATGGATAAGGAGAATGGGCCAGCACCCACAACGCGGGCTCAGTTTGGTGGGTATTAACGACTGCAAATGCAGCCGGGACCAACGGCTTAACGTGTCATCTGAAGCACGGAGGAGCTCGAGATGAAAAGTTTTTGGTTTCGTGACCGACCATTGCGAAAGTTGCTTAACCTCAACGATCGCAGAACGAGCGCGCTAACCACTGCGCTACGGACTCATCAGTGTGCGTTTGCAAGCTAGAGTAGAATGCTACAAACCGGATAATGACCCGGATGACACTCGCAGTACAAAATTTGTTGTCCAGAATAGACTGAGCCTGAAAGTATGTACAAATTTTTTGTTTCAATAATTACCGCACCATACACCGGTTCAAATAGATTTGTAGCACTCTACCGTGCTATTACCATACCGTTTGATCTACCCTACCCGTGTAGGGTATACCCCAGCATTAAAACTATTGTTATCGTAATCGTTACCGTGATCGTATTATTTTGTATGAAATCCAGAGCGGTGCCCCAGCTTCCCTATACTCCTATCGGTCGTATAGGGAACTAAAATTCAGTATATATTTGACAGCAGCTTTTTTACAGCTTTTGACGGAAGACATAGTTTAACGATTACCATAACGACAGTTTTTCGTGCTAGGGGTACGTACAGTACCCCAGGTTTTTTAAAGAGAAAAAGGTAATAAATTGTGTTTCTATTTTAGTACGTTTCTCACTTTAAAGAAACTGGATGGAACATACGTTTCTCACTTTAAAGAAACTGGATGGAACGATGGGCTTAGGTTTGCTTGAATTCTGTGTGTGCATTTACAATTGATTAAGCTTTTAATGCACTTCAGTAACTAACCATTTTATATCTGTAATGACATTAAAGCTATTAGATGTGTCATTAGGACTATCAGCTTTCCACCTCATTGAAGGACCAACATTCCAGAGTATTTTTTTCCTGTCAGGATTGGGTAACATTAAGTTAATTCGATAGATTTTGATTGGTTTTAAATCTTTTATGTTGTAGGTACAGTTAAAATCTAAGGTTGTTCAAGTTGGATTTAGTTTTATCTTTTGAAATTACAGTAAAGTTTAAGTTTATACAGCTTGGAACTAACTACTCGAAATAATGATGATAGCTAATTTTACTCACAGGACACATTGCTTCATAATTTGTTAGGAAACCAAACTGCATTTACAGTATTTTTTAAACTTAGTTTTTCCATACAAAAGTACACATAGACTCGACTCTACATTGAATCCTTGACATTTTCATTGTTTTCCTTTCATTTAAATTATCATGTTTCTAAGAGAGATTTTATCCCTATGAGTAATACCATCGATTGAATTGTTTTTTCGAATTTATTCGATACCTGGTTGTGGCAAGCTTATTTATAAAAATCTTTTAATGCAGTTATGTTTCATTTCAAAACTAACGGAATATTTCCTTTCAGTGTTTGTTATATCCATTATAGTCCAGGCAAAATAAAGTTTGGGGTCACATTAATGGCACCTTTAACAAATTTATTTTTAAATAATAATATTGCCTTTATTTTGAGCACTCATCGTGATTTTGTAGGTATACTGGTGTCCGTTCGAGAGAAATACCTAAAGTTGTGTTTTGGCCGATTATAATTAGACAAAAAAGGCACTTTAGGTGAATATTATAATATAATCTATGGATACCCTTTAAATTATGTTAGGCAAGTAATCCCTGACGTGAGCACAATATTCTGCACATTACAACGTTTTTTCAGTCACGACGTAAAAAATGAGACTTACAAAATCGCACTTTCAGAGATTTTACTACTTATACACTATAAATAAAAACCTCGAACCTATTTTAAGTTTTCACTTAGGTGACTTTCTTGGAACCTGGTTAAAAGTGTTTTTTTTGCGTTAAGTCGGTCATACATTAAAGTCACTTCAGTTTTTATGTAAGATTTCCATTAAAATATTTATTTTATATATAAAAAAATCATAATCCCCTGATAACATGAGAAAGATTCCTCAAAATATAAATAAATGCACAATCACTGCAAAGTAATAAAATAACTCATTCAAAATCCAAATTACGCGTGACCTTGATGGAGCGTCCGCATGGCCAGTCGGTGTGCGAGAGAGACGGAGCTATCGGGCGTGAAAAGGATGGATAGACGCGGCGCGTTGCCGCGCTGCGGCAATTCATCCTACTTCCTAATTAAATTGATTAAGTGAAAGTTTAGATGTTTGGATGTTGGTTGTTACTCGATCACGCCAAAACAGCTGAACGGATTTGGCTGAAATTTGGGATATAGATACTTTGTAGCCTGGAGAGGAACATAGGCTTGTTAGTTTATTTATTACACAAATTCGCATCTTATTATCTAAATTTCAAAAAAGTTTGCTGCGTATTGTCCGCAGACTAGCCAGAGTAAAATTATTGACACTTTAATTGGGGATGTGATTTTTTACAAGCTTTTATTTAACTTGCAGTGTATGTATGTAGGTATGTATGTCCGTTCGGGTCAAATCTTACGAGCTAAATTTGACCCACTTGCCAGTGTCCGATTGAGCTGAAATTTTGCATAGGTATAGGTTTGGTATGGATGACAGTACAATATTAAAGTAAGGTCAGCAAAAAAGCTTGTCACAAAAATGAACTTATTTTTGTGATAATTCGAAACATCATATATATTTAAGTTTTATAACAAACTATTTTTATTTTATTTTTTTATTGCAATTCGGATTTTGGTACTATTTTGACAGGGAAATAGCAACGCAATGTTAAAAATATTAAAAAATTCAAGATGGCGGCCAACTTTTTTGTTTGTGGGCCGATTTTGATAAAACTCGATTTCTAGTAAGTACTATTTTGAAAAGTTACATCAAAACCGGCCCACAAAAAAAAGTTGGCTGCCAGCTTGGTTTTTTAAATATTTTTAACTTTGCGTTGCTGTTTTCTTACTGCTGTATGGAAAAAATGGATAAACTGTGTCTTAGCCTTCGATGCTATTATTCAAGAATATTAACATAAGAAAGGTTGACACTTCGAGTAGTTCCTATTGGGAAAACTAAAATAGCGTTTGAGTATTAATAGAAAATAGCCTAAAAGACTTAATATAAACCTATTACTAGAAAAAATCGGCCAAGTGCGAGTTGAACTCGCTCATGAAGGGTTCCGTACTCACTTACTGTACCAATTGGTTATACCTAGCCAAAATTCCACTATAATTTTTCGTCAGCAAAATATAGGTAACTTTGTTTTTCATAGTGTTTTGCGGTTTTTGAATATGTAGTATATTATATCTCAAAAAGTGCTTACCTTAAAAACGAGATATAGTCTCGTTCAAACCAATTTTCGTTGAAATGGTTTGAGAACTTGCATGTCATTTTTAAAGACATATCTATAGATACCCCACACGAATAATAATATGTTTGATTAAAAAAATATATTTCGGTTTTAGTTCCATGTATGGGGAGCCTCCCTTTTTTTAATTTTTTATTTTTGTATAAAAATCGTAAAGCGGTTAACAGAATACATTTAACTACCAAGTTTCAACTGTGTAGTTTTTATAGTTTTGGAATAAAGTGGCTGTGTCATACGTACGGACGGACAAACGGACAGACAGACAGACAGACATGACGAATCTATAAGGTTTCCGTTTTTTGCCATTCGGCTACGGAACCCCCCAGATCCTTGGGGGAGGCCTATGCCCAGCAGTGGGCGTCGTCGTTCGGCTGACATGATGATCTTCTATCAATTACTAAAGGATAATGGGCAATTTCTAAGAGCCTTGGCTTGGTAGCCAAAAAAATGTGTGCGGCCACTTCGAAACTATACATTTTTTCAATCTACACAGATACCTGATAATGTTTTACTACTATGAAAGTTTCTTTTTGTATTTTCAGTTTGGAAACAGTTATAAATGGTTAAAGAATTTATTCATATAAAAGATCTTTCTTTTCTACATTCTCTAAATATTCCTGCGGTGGTGTCGTGTGAGTCGGGTCATTACGTTCCCTAAAATATGGTTGAACGAAGCGATTTGGCTGGCTCATGCGTCATGCTCGTGAACGGGTGCTGCCAGTGGGGTGGGTCTGCTCGTGTCAACTTGTGTTAAAGGTGTTCGGGATATGGTATATAATAGTATTATACTCGTAATATAGTTTTGTAAGCGAGCTGGTGTATCTCATAGTAATTTTGGTAAGTACTCGTGTCTTACAGTAACAGCAATTTTTTCTAATTATTGTTGTAAGTACTTAATATTTATTCAAAAATTCCTTTTATTTGTTGATACTTATAGATTTGAATATACGGCGCAGCTTGCAGTTTCCTTTTTATTAATCCTATAATATAATGTAAATAAGATTAAGATTAGTGCGTCCATTAAACTATTTGATTCCTCGTTTAGTTGAAAATTGTTTACTGTTTTAGGTAATAACCTTACTATTATATTATGTAAAGGTCACTTTTCAAATTTGACGACTCTGTATAAATTAAAACAGGGAGTAAAAAATAGCCCATGGCGAGTTTCTTGCCGGTTCTTCTCGTTACAAGGTCTCCTGCCGTAGGATTTGTGAACCGATGGCGTAGCTTCATTGACGTTCATAAGTGTTGAAACAAACCTAAATTGAATAAACGAAATTAAATTTAGCTTTTTTTTCTATGTATTTCAGAAACTATGGATACAACTTGTAATTTTATAGTGCGACCAAAACATCTTGAGCATGAAATCTTAATTCGTAGGTATAGTTGTTTATTTATTTATTTATTTATCGAACACTTTATGCACAAAAAAGAATGTACAGAGGCGGACTTAATGCCTTAATGTTTTAATGTTTAATGTATAATGGGCTTATGTTATCTTATCTTATGTTATCCCTGATTTAATTTTAGACTTTTTTTGTTTGTTTCAGGTTTATCACAAAGTACAGTTTGCAGAATTGTAAAGTTTGATAATCAAAGTGGTGGAAAATTTATGACTCCAGCTAAACATTTTACTGCAAAAACGTCGAATATAGGAATTCTGCAAAGATTTCAGAACAGTGTGCTCAAAACAATAGTGAATGCCCCATGGTTCATAAAAATGAAAGAAGTCCATGAGTATCTGAATATACCAACCGTCAAACAGCACATAGCCAATGGCATTAGTTCGTATAAAAATCGAATTGGTATTCATAAGAACAAACTGGCCCAGTGTCTTATTGAACCATTGCAAACAAGACGCCTGAAAAGACTGCATCCTTGGGACAGCATACAATAACTATACCAGTTAGCAAAACACAAAGGCAGCCTGACACTGGAAAGGCATGCCTACACGTCTGCATTAATACCAAAACAATTGCTTATGGTCTCAAGACCGATCGCATGTTTGCAAACAAGTATGAACGTATTATATCGAAGTCATCTAAATTTTTAGGAGTGTTTAGCTGGAGTCGAGAATTTTCCACCACTTGATTACCAAACTTTACAATTCTGCGAACTGTACTTTGTGATAGACACAAACAATAACAGACAAAAATTAAATCAGGGATAATAGTTTTCAATACCTACAATGTTTTCTACGAATTAACATTTCATGCTCAAGATATTTTGGTCGCACTATAAAACTTCGAGTATTTGTTTATTTTAGTATAACTGGTATAACCTCTTAAGTTAGGATAATAGTATTAAAAATGTACCTATGTGGGGTAATTCTTAAAGAACTAACATCCAGGATCAATATAATACTTTGTGAATACGCATCGTGCAACTTACTTACTTACCCGTGAAATCCGCGGTGCGTTGGTAAACATCGTCGAGACTACTGAGCAACTTTCCTGCTTGGAACTCCGCCAAACATCGTAAAAACACCTAGAAAACTATATCACGGGCACCGCCACGGATTACCTTATTTATAGTTATGAAATTTCCACTTCTCTTCTACGAAATACAATAAACAAATAATACTTATAAATAGTCATAACTTTAAACTTTTTAAAAGGCATTCTTATGGCCTTTTTCACCAAACGTTAAGACGTTCCTAAGGCAATGCTTATCGTTAAGCGATTCTTAAATGGAACTTTTACGTTTCACCACAACTTAAGAATGGCCTAAGTAGTTAAGAAGCTCCTAAAGTTAGGACACAGAAAACGGCCGCCTAATTGTTAAGGATCAACTTAATGTCCAATGAAACGTCAAACTTGACTTGAGTTATCTTCGTAAATCTTGAGTAAAGTTTAAAATAATCATGAATTTGTATAATAAAAAATGAATGTGTAAGATTTGTTTGAATTTCTGAATTTCTTTGACGATTTTGACGACGATAAAGGTGATATTCTACGCATAAAGACAACGACGGATAAAGCCAATACACACGATGCGCTCTCATGCTGTCGAAATATACGAGAACTTGTATCTACATTACGGAAAATGTTGGTTTCCTAGAACTTTCAAGACTTTCAAAGGAACTTTATGGTACCTACCTACCTAATCTATGCTAGAATTCATTTTTCAGAAGTGACATTCTATAGAGAAATTAAACTTAACTAAGACGTTCCTATCTAGGAATCTTTTTAGTAGTTTTGGTTGTTGAAACGTAACAGTATCATAAGGTACTGTTTAAATTAAGATATTCTTAGCTAACAAATACCTAACGAGTGATTGGTGAAAACGGCCATAAATTTTCAAAATTACTTATTTTGCTAAGTATACCTACTGAGACGCACTACTGGGTCCCACCCCACTGATAATGCGATGTTCTTCAAATTGTATCTGCGGTTGGGAATTCTCGCCTTAATGACGCGCGCGCCTCACTTCATTTGCGTTTTTGATAATAATTATAATAAGATAACTATAACATATTGGTACGGGATTTTTATTGTTTTGAGTTTATAATAGGTCTTTACCTATGAAATTGCCGTTTTGTATGGAGATTTCTGTAATTATTTTTTTTCCATACTAACGTTTTTGTTATTATTTAACGACTAATATTATGTAAATTTACAAAATTTTACACACGTATTTATGGACATTTTAACTACTAAATGACACATTCGTTAAGAGAAAAAAATTTTTTTTCACTAAGTTACAACTAATAAAGTACGAAATTCTGGAAACAAAAATAGTCGTAACTTTCGGAATAAGTTTTTTCTATGTAAATAATCAAATATCGTGGTTATTAAATTATCAAAAGTTGCTCGATACGGTCTTAATGTAACGCAATATTAAAGAAATTATATATTTCTAATATTATAAAAGTTGTTAAGTTATATGTACAAAAGAAAAAAACGGCAATTTCATATGTAAAGACCTATTATAAATTATTTCTACATGGATTACTAAAAAAATTCGAGGTGACTTTAATGTGCAAATTTTAAAATCAAATAAAACTGCATTAAAAAAAAAGTACCAGAGTCACCTTGGTGATAATTAGTATACTTATTAGTATTATTTATATACATGCTTTGATTAAATATCACTCGGTGTGCCATTATTGTTATAAAGTTAGAAATAATTTGACATAGTATATTCGAAATACACTCAATAAATCGACCTAGACGAGAGATTATTTATTCCTTAATTAAAGTATTCTAAAAGACTCTAAAATGAACAAAATCACCAGTTTTCCATTTTTTGTTCACACCCAAATAACTTTTTCTTACTTTATTGATTAATTAACCGACAAGTACGAAGTTTATACCAGATATTATTCTGATTTCCGGTTTTTCAAGTATTCATTTATGTTATTCCAAATTATCACCCAAAGTGCTAATATTGCAACCTACTCCATACAAACCAGGGACTTATATCGATATTTGAAAAATATCGATATAAGCATAAAATTTCGATAGTTGGATATCGATACGAAATAGCGATTAAAATATCGATAATTTTATCGATATTTTAATATCGATAATGTACGAAACGTGCGAGTGCGACGTTGCCAAACTTAGCAGGGCGAGAGGATCGGATCAGGGGATTACCGTCGGAGCGACAACGTCGCCGTCGCGACGGCACGACGACAAGCGTTTGATTTTGTTTTGAGTTTTGGCAAGCGGCAGATAGCTGCCAAGTAAAATGCGTTCTTTGCGTATTTTAGTAATTTACCCTATTTGTGGCTATTACGATACCAATACGAATGACGAATACATCGTAATGACCCAATACGATAACAAATTACGATACGAATGTATTACGACTTCTTTTTGATAGCATTTTGTTGAATTTATTTGAAGCTTTGTTTGAATACCTATATGTTTTTATATCAATATTAAGTCTAAGTAAAACAAAAACTAAATTGATTAATTTATTTATTTAAATGTATAATAACGTAAATTTTTTTCAAAGGTCTATTTAGCATGTGAAAGTAAAACTAATTTGTTTCATTTACTTTAGCAATTTTGTGATCAAAAATTCTTATTGAGAAAACAAATAGGTACCACGTTGTTTCACTCGAAACTGAAAAAATATGGAAAAAGAATGAATCGTACACATATCGTATCGTAATGTTGACGATAGCTAATGATCGTAAAAATTTACTATACGGTAGGTACGGTAGGTAGGGTAGGTAACCCTTTTAAAGCCTTGCTCAAATATTAGCGATATCGCTCTCGCGCTCGGTAGCGATACCGAGTCGGTACGCGATATCGCTGTCATCCTCGGTAGGACATATCGCCGCTATACCTACTGCAAAAACGTACTAAATGACAATTTACCGAAAAATTTGTTAAATACATGCCTGAATGGAGTGGTGCTGTAGGGCCACAGTACGGACGCGGAGGTGCTACTCACCATGCAAAAGAAATTGATTCGCATTATAGCCAACATCGAAGAAACTGAAAGCTGCAAAAAGTATTTTAAAATATATTTACCTGACGATACCTGACGACCGATTTGGCGCAGGAGTAAACTACCTGCCTTCCGCGCCAGAGGTTTCGGGTTCGATTTCCGAACAAGACAAATATTTGTTCAAACATGTCTATTTGTCTTGGTCTGGGTGTTTTCTATGTATAATAAGTATGTATTTACAAACAAAAAATATTTAAGTATATATTTATCCGTCAACAAGTTCACATAGACACAGTTTCTCAAGAAATTTACTATGGGCTTAGATAATTGGTGTGATTGTAAGAAAATATTTATTTAATACTGGCCCTGCCGTGTTTGTATATTTACGAAGTTTGCAAATTTGTACGCAAACATAGCGAATTTTACACAAAACGACAAGATATTCCATTGAAATATCCATCACGATACAAAAATAAATTAATGTTGCTAAGTTGCAGATTTAAACTTACATCTAATAGTACATAACATTCATCTATTAAAACATATAATAAATTACCTCCTTCAATAATTAATGAAAATAAGTAGGTATTCTTTGTTTACTAACCAATCAAAAAAATTCTAATAAATAAATGCTATTACAATTTAAATTAATACTTCAATGTCATCATTAATACTTAAAACAAAAAATAATTTATTAATAGGCTACTTGACTCATACTTAATTTGATACATCGAATGAATATTTCCTTTAGTATTTGGCTTAGGAAAACGTAATATAGCGATATCATGAAATAAATTTATTTATTTACTAAAACGGTTACATACACCAATAATATTAATTAAAGACATCATTCAATTCAATAAGGCGTTACTACTACAATAATAATAAAAAAAAACACAAAATTAATATATTAATCTACATTCCCTTGCATTCAACATATCCTCTCACAAAAACGCAGACACTCGGCCAATATCTTCGACCATGAATCCGCTTGTATCTAAAAGTACAATATCTATTGATAAGTAAAAATAATTTTAAAAATATATTTTTTAATTTTTTATTTGAACTGATGAAAACACTATCATCCATGTTGTGACGTCATTGGATTTCTAAATTTGCAAACAAATAAACGTACTTTCACTTTTTCTACATATAAGTAAGGGTGTATTCCACTTATCAAAGATGGATGTTGAACGTATAAATTTGAATGTCAAAGTCGTCCAATTTCTCTAATCAAATGCATATTGGAGAAAGATCTTTGTTAAGTGGAACTACCCTAAGGTAAGTAAACAACCACTTGACACTGTCAACACTGTCAAGTGGTTGGTTACAAATTTTATGACGTCAGAACATGGCGAAGAGTGTTTTTACCGGTTAATAAAAAGCGAAATTTTAAAATAAAGTTTTGTAGGTTTTTATGTTTTAAAATATTAATTTAATACATTTTTTGGTGTAATAGGACAATTATTAATTGTTTAGGACACGAAGTTTAAATGAATACTTCCGTGACATTATTAATTAAAATAAAACATATTTTAATTTTAATCTCCCAACCAAAGAATGATTGGCACTTTTGTATAGACCCTGGCCGGCATGCATAGCCAATAAAGTTCTAATGTCTGTTAACTCAACTCAACTCAACGACTGGTTGGGATTGTTTTTCTTTCAAACTTGTCCCAACGAGTCACTGTGTGTCTGGTAGGGATTGCTTTTCTTTCAAACTTGTCCCAACGAGTAACAGAGTTACTGGATGGGAATTTTCCAGAATGAAAATCCTTCCAGTTTTTGAGTAAAACTTAATTTAAAGCCAAGCGAGCAAACCCTTGCAAAAAAATCGTAATAAAACAGCAAAAAGCCTTTATTTTTCTTTTCATTGACAACAAATTACCGCAACTATTGTTTTGGTTGTCATGGCGCTTTAGAATGACTGTTTTACCGACCCGAGCTCGTCCAATAGTGCCATCTATTGTAGGTTTTTAATAAAATTGAGTATTCGTCTTACCCACACTAGGCTTCCCCTACTCATTGTTAGGAATAAGGCAATCATGCAATTAATTCTGTTTTGTACGTTTTTGCTGAACTGAACTGAGGTAAAGTACGTATTTCCTCTACATAACTTCTAAACTATCGTTTTGATCATATAAATTACAATCCATTTTACCAGACGAAAGAACAAAATTTTAAATTCAGACATGTATTTAATTCATTTTTCGGTAAAATGTCATTTAGTACGTTTTTACAGTATAGCGGTGAGGCTACCGAGGATGACAGCGATATCGCGTACCGATAACGCGGTATCGCATAAGTTCGCGATATGTACTTGTATACGTACCTGATTTATGTAAGTTTAGAGTAAAACATTGTAATCGGTTTCGTTTATGACTATAGATACAGTTTGCACCATACAGGAGTGAAGGGGACACCGTTTTCATAAACATCACTTTCGCAATCCGCTTCACTCCCAATATATGGTCATCTTCAATCATGCTGGGGCATGCGCGTCTAGCAGAATGCAGAATCTAGCGCGCTAATTGTTTCAAATTAGTGCGCTAAGACCCGGCTGCAACTGCGTATTATATCAAATAGCGAGCTAATTAATGGAATTAGACGCAGGTGAAGCTCGGGCATAACTGATGCGCCGCCAAAAGTAGCACTAATAAAATGAAAAAAACGACAACAAAAAAGTAAAAAAATGATTGACTATTCGGTAATTTTTTTATTCAGTTTTCGCAATCAGCTTCACCCCCAAGCAGATTCATACGTTCTAAGGATGATTGGATGGAATATGGTGGATATCATCAATAAAAATCTACCATCAAAGAATCTGGCACGTCATAATATAATTATGGTCATGTTCAATATCTGATGCGCCGCCAAAAGTAGCACTAAGTAAAATAAAAAAACGACATCAAAAAATTAAAAAAAATGGTTGACTATCCGGTAAGTTTTTTATTCAGTTATAAGGATTAATTTTCTAACGCATGTCAATCACTTATTATAAAACAATACTAACATAATTATTAATCATAACGATAGTACGCTAAAAGAATATTAGTAAAAGATAAATAACAGCAACGGCGCGCCCCATGTGTGTGGCGTGTGAGTGTGTGAGCCACACACACCACACCACACCAGACAATCAATATCCAGACGGACGTAAAATTGGCAACATGCATACATGATATGACGCAGCAAGGCCTTATCGATTATTAATTATCGATATTTTTTTCGATATAATTATCGATAATAGAAATATCGATAAATTTTATCGATATTTTTTTATATCGATATATTTTTTTATCGATATTTTAGTCCCTGATACAAACACATTTATTTTGACTGGACTATTACGTCGAGTACTATCCCTCGAGGTATCATGAAATAATTTAATAACAATTTAATAAACATTATTGTTAGTTGTGATCTGATACCTTTAATAGGTAGGTACTAGTACCTAATCTCATAATCACATTAACGTGTACTTCATACCTAAAGATCGTAACAAGGTGTAAGCACCGTCTTAGTTTACACTGTGGTGTAAGGCGCAAGGCGTGTTTTTGTGTATGTCTACATGACTGCAACAGTTCAGTTGGGTTACCATTGAAAAAAAAATGCAATAAGTAAAGGAAAAAATTGTGATAAGTAGTAAAAAACACTGGTTCGCATCCCGCCTGAAAGCTACTTGCAGGGCTGGTGGTTTTCACTGTCACATTTATTCCATTATTTACAGACTTACATTGTAAATACATAAAAATAATTTAAAATCTCAATTTAATGGCTGTTTTATTAACGCTGGCCTACAGCGCTAAAAAGTGATAGTAAAATTAGACGACTCTTTGTCTTGTAGGCCTTGCCTACTTTGGTCAGGATTACCAGGGGCGCGGGTTGAATCCCACCTGAAAGTACTTGCATAGCTGGTAGTTTTTTTACTACAACAATTTTTCCTATACTTACAGAATTGCATTGTGAATGCACAAAAATAATTTTAAATCTTAAAATTGCAAAAGACAATTGAATCCTTCCGTTAGCGGTTATGTTTGACATTAGCGCAAGGATTGTCCAATGCCATTTCGTTCAAGGGTGACACACCAGTTGCTGCAGTCTGCTGGACATCATGGCATCTTTGATAGGACGCCACTGAGCTCCGTCTTTACCTCTCATCCTCCCATGACTCCTCGCAGTCTGTCGTATGTATAGTCACTCCCCTAAGTTGCATGTTTTGATCGCTTAAAACTAACTACTACAGTTATCATACCTCTTTTTTTTATAGGGTGTCAAAGATAGGAAGCACATTGATATATAGAAAGATATGCATATTAAAGACCTGTTTTATCACATAACTCACGAGTCAAGGTTATTTTCGCGAAATGTCTACGAGGGGCGGCGACCGGAAGCTTCAAATGTGAAGTTACAATAAGCAACTTTTTTTTTCTTTAAATCATAAGCAGATATATGGTTATGTGTATAATTAACATATTTATTTAGATTTTTATCTGTCAGCTCTTTAATATTAAGATTTGTTTTAATCACAATAATACAATCTCAAGTTGTAATTTTGCATAAAAATAAGATATTACAAAATTATAAATAAGTAACCTCAACTTATAAAAAATAAGATGAGGCTATTTCTCTTATCAGTCGTACTGGCTTCAAAAATTTTTTTTAGTGTTGATGTCACAGGTAAACTGTTGATATAAAAGTAAATATACTTTGTAAAGACAAAGTAGGATTTTTGGCGTAAATTCTGTATATTCCTGTATTCAGAATCAGTGCACACACATCAACAAACATTCTAGAGGGCATACTACAGTTAGAGTACTAACTATTATCTCTATTTCATCGGTAAAATTGTGTTTCATTACTATAAAAGATATAATAGTGAATATCATCATAAAGCTTTAAGTGCTTATTACCTATAAATTAATGGTTACGATTACGTATTACAGTTATTGGCACATTTAGGAAAGTGTTATCAGAAGAAAAATGCTTACTGCAATGCTTTATATTAGGCTTCCGCCAAGATTTAGAATCCATATAATACCTATTATAAATGTGAAAGTGTGTTTGTTTGTTTTAATTGTCCATTTTTCACGTCAAGACGGAGCAACGGGTAAACATGATTTTTGGTATGGGGATAGTTTGGGGCTTTTTATCCTGGAAAACATCACCTTTCCGCGGATTTAGTCGTGAAATCCACGCGGGCGAAGCCCCGAGCGGAAGGCTAGTCGTTTCGTAGTATCTGGTTCAGCATTGAAGATAGATAGTTAAACATATAAAGCCTTAAAAGCTTGGTAATGAAAAGTAGATTTATCGAGCAAGTTTATAGCTGAGTTAGTACCATAAAGTCACGAAATAGTTTGTAAACTGCAGAGCTAAGAGCTAAAATGGTGTTTAATGTAACATATCAGTTTGTTTCCGTTGATAATTCTCTTCGTAATGGTACTCGTACTTTCTATTCGTGTTCAGCTCTGATGGAGGATCAGTATCACGAGCTGAGAGCGCGCAAACCTCCTCAAGCACGCCATTTATCACTTCAATCAAACTACTTGCTTGAGCACGAATGCAATTTTTATTGCCACTAATTGTTTTAGCCAAATCCATTGTAATATTTTAAATGCGAAAGTAAGTCTGTATGTTGAGAGAATAAAGAATTTCATTTCATAAACAAAGTTACAATTCAACCATACCACTCTATACTAAGCAAAAAATACAATCACACGTTAAGTGGCCCATCAATATTGCTTATCGATATAGATAGGTACTTTAAAGTAAATTCTATAAAATAGTAGAAATAATATTCAGCTTGCGTGGTTATTTACACAATGTATTTATTATAGGGACAATACCATCACATCTCGAACATTCCATCACTTTACAAAGTCTTTTTTTTTCTACTACCTGCGTTTATATTTAACTCATAAATTGATACTAACTAAACAAATGCTTTACACTGCATTATATACTATTATTAACCATATTTTTAGTACAAAAATGACAATAGATCATAGAATGTTAAGACTTTATTCCTATGAGAAAATGTATTATGGAATCATAAAAAAAAATACAAAGAATTGCAAATTAAAAGTAACAATAATGGTGATTGATGGTAAATTAAGCTAAGTATTTTACTCCCCGTAGTAGCCGAGGCTGTGTTACGGCAAAGTAAGATTCACTGGAAACTTTTCACACACGCTTTGAAAACCTCGATAGTAATCTAATTTTGTTCTGGTTTTATTAGATCGTCTGAAATTTTGAACCAGGCCTTGGCCTTGGTGAAGGATAGAGGTATAAATAACAGATAAATCCAGAGCGCAGCGAAGGATTCTAGAGTAGAATCCCGAGCACAGCGAGGGATTCTAAAGTAGAATCCTGAACGCAGCGAGGGATTCAATATACGTCGCCCGAGGTGAAAATAATTTTGCGGCCGAGTAATACACTCTACTTTTCATTTCAAATATAAGGAAAGTAAATACACTCTGATTTTCATCCCCCTCTAAGAAAAGCAATAAAGACAACTAAAACTACCTAGAAAAATAAAAGAACGGTGGGGGGGGGGGGGGGGGGGGGGGGCTTCGCCTTCCCTGTTTTTTCTATAATAGGTTTATAAAAAAATTTAAGTTCTGAAATAAAAAAAAATTTTTTTGACCAAAAACATTTTTTTTTATGTCTATCGGATGTCTTCTAAGTATCTCCGGAGTACCATAGGGGGTTGAAAATTTTGTTAGATTTTAGCTACACTACGATGCACCGTTTTTGAGATATTCTCACATTTTCTCTTTTTTAGATATAAATAAAAAAATAACTCGTTTTTATAAAATTCATTTTTTTTTATTTTTCAAGTCCCGTCCCCATACAAAATCAGTTGAAAACTTTTTCATTGCCGATGGGGTAGGTAACTCTATGGTTGACTGTAACCAAAATCAGTTCTATTTTTAAAATTCTTTTCCACCCTAGGGTGAAACGGATAGTTTTGGACCCGCTGCTCAGTTTAAATATTCATCACTTTCCGAATCTGAGAGATGAAATAGTAGATTGTATTACAAGGGAGCAAAATAATATATTTACGGCGAGGGCGCTATTTTGAATCCAGAGTGCAGTGAAGGATTCTAGAGTAGAATCTCGAGCGCAGCGAGGGATTCTAAAGTAGAATCCTGAACGCAGCGAGGGATTCAATATACGCCACCCGAGGTGAAAATAATTTTGCGGCCGAGTAATACACTCTGCTTTTCATCCCCCTCTATAAGAAAAGCAGTAAAGACAACTCAAACTACCTACCTTTCTTTGTCGTTCGGATACATCATAGCGCTAGTCGGGCAAGAAAAAAAAATTGAGTTTTTAAATAAAAACAAATTAAATAAAAAAAATGTATGTCCATCAGATTTCTTATAAGTATCTCCGGGGATGCCGTAGGGGGGTTGAAAATTTTGTTAGATTTTAGCTACGTCTCACCGTTTACGAGATATTCTCAATTTTATAAAATTCCGTTTTTGAAAATTTCTCGGTCCCGAAAAAAGTCCCGGCCCCATACAAAATCAGTTGAATTTTTTTTTAAGTACTGCTCACCCTTTGCTACACTCCAACCAATGCTTCTTTAATTATGTTCTAAATTCAAATCTCATCGTTTTGGACCCTGTTATGAAGCTGTTCAAAATTCAAATCTCATTTATTCCCTCTTGTCATAACAGGTAAAAAATGAATCGTTTTGGACCCTGTTATCAGATAAACAATCATCGCTTTTCGAATCGATGGGATGAAAAAGTTTTTTTTTGCGTCGAACGTCCGACCATTTCCTATTGAAATAATCGCACGTCCGGCAACCTCCCGGACAAAAGGGGGAAGGAGGCAGTGAATCCTCATGGATACCGTTATAGCCGGCTGAAGGGTTATGTCGGACTCTTACCGACAAAAGACTGCCTGAAATCAGCTGTTACCTGGACGGGTAATTCAGCTTATCGAAGGCGACCACGTACCTGGACGGCGGTGGCGCAGGGTTAGAGAAAATGAGAGGTGCGCTTATATACCTAGTGATTGTCATTCAAACCCATTTCTAGAGGAATTTCCAAAAAAACTTTAAGTACATCACTGAAATTTTCAGCAGTCTATTCAACTTTCGCGATAGAAATTTGGCACAGCTATTATTCCTTTTTGTAGCCTTTGTCCTTTTCCATTGATAGTTTCGTTTGCAGTACACTATATTATGTCGCTGCGCTTGTCGTGTTTATGGACGGAGTGGAGCAAACACCGCCTTTCCCTAATGCTTGCAATTACACGTTATTTAAATCAGACTTGTGAAATACAAAGATCTCTGCTCCACGGTGGATCGTGACCTGTTCACTATGATAAAAGATTTCGCTATTGTTTCTGGTACTGTCATCATTTCGAAGAACCTTTGCATTAAACACTCGATAAGATAGACAATTTTAAATACCACTGGTTATTCGAGAAATGTTATTAAGAACAAATGGAACAACATTTGCGCTCGTCGTATTTTCTTTGGGTATTAAGATTAAAGATCAGGGTGCCTACCATCAACTCTTATTGCGGTTTTGTTTAGGACCTAAACTGATCTGCTTCGCTTATTCGTACCACGACAGCTTAATATCAATGACAGCGATTCAGTGATCATTCAATGACATTTCACAGCCGCTGAGCTGTCATCAACTCTTATTTGACTTACAACTCGGCCAAGCTAACATGACACCTGCAGGTTATACCCGTCCCTTTCACTCTCCGGGCATGACAGAATCGAGTGAAAGAGACGGGTAGAAGAAATAAGGACACAAATCGTTCGGTCACTCACATTTAGCAATTCATTTGCGATCCAGTTTTTAGAAGGTCATAGTACGAAAGAAAGCAATTCATTTTAGGAACCTATTCTGCATCGCGCTATTTTTGAATCGCTGTCTTAAAGTTGATGGTAGGCACCCTGTGGTAGTTTTTACATGCACTTAACATTTTAATTATCGACTGTTACTTATAACTGTTGTGTAGACCGTTAGCAGAGCTTTATTAGGTATTTAGCAATTCCTTGGTTAGAATTTATTACACTTTTAGATTTGATCTTTGGTTTTAGTTATAATATTGTATTTGAGATTTGAGCCTATAAATATTTGATTTGATGGCTAACGTCTTAAACATTGCAATCATATTAGATAAACTTATAGGATTGTGTAAGACAAATAAAAACCAGGCATATGAGGCTATTTTAGTAAAATGCTAATTAATAGCTTCAGTAACATATCGTAGGTACCTCCGACAGTAGATGGAGCTTTTCATAATTCATGACATAATATCTGTCGGTCCTTAGAGTCCGAACATGAGAAAATCTGGTACACTAGGATAGTAACTCTAATTAGTTGGTGTTTCCGACGTACTCTAGTCACGACGGTCATCCTTAAGCATTTATTGATAGTTCTACGAGAAGTTATACCTACGTTGTTATTATATCTCTTTTGATTTCATGTTGCCCTGGTACGCCTGAGGTGGTAGATACAGTTAGTTTGGATTTAGTGATAGGTACGTTTAAAGTTCAGTGCTAAGTATATGGTGCTGTAATTCAAAAAGTATTACAGTACAGGGCTTGCGAAATGCAATGTTGTTCAATGTTTGAAGCACAAAGTAAAAAAACACAACTTATCAATATTTTTGTGTTAAATAAAAGATAACCCAAGTGAGAGAATAATTCTATAGATGAAAACGATAAAATATGTATGTAATTTTACTAACTGTATGCTCTATGTGTACACGTTGTTGCAATAGTCTAAACATTTTTTTGGATCATGCATCTTTCGTGAATTCTTCGAACTAAATACTAATAACAATATATTTGAGGAAGCACATTGTTATGATAGTCTGTATAAGTTCCTTATCTAATCCCATCGCTGGTAATACCGGTTAAGATCATATTACGGGCATGGAACAAAACGACGATTAATCATCTCCCAGGGATGCACAGTCGGCCCATCATTTGTTAAGCAGTTTCACCGTTTGAAAGAAAGCGCAGTTAAGCGCATACATAACACTCAGTTTAATGTGTTACGAAGACGGGTCACTGACACACAAACACCGAAAAGTTTTGGATTTTTTAAAGTGCAGTTCAAACGTGCATATTATGTCGTGCTACTTAAATGTATGTTGCTTTGCTGTTTGCAAAAAAAGTTCTGCAAACTTATTTTGTGAGGATTTTTTCCATAACGAGGTGTCAGTAGGCAACGCTAAGCCTTCATCACAGCTGATGTTAAGTGATGATAAGGTTAAAATGGAAGCGCGAACACAATAATGTTGATAACATTATTGCTATATCATCAGACTTAGATAAGATGGTGGTAACTAGCCAGGTGGACTTAGAACTGCCTTCTCCCGTTCGCCCCATCTGGCCTGCCCACCAAGAGTGGGTAGCCTTATGGGGAGCTGGGTAGGAAGCTTCTGTCCGGCCCCCTCTCGAGCTTACGAGCTCGCTAGGGGGTTGGGCAGGGGTTAGAACCGCCTAGCCCTGACGCGAAGCCTAATAGGCTTGGTGGTAAGGCTGGGTGCGGCGAGGGACATCAGGCGTATGGTATGCCTAAAGATCGCATTCTCCTCTTGATAAAAAAAGGTGGACTTAGAACAACTCGTACCATCAACCAAACAGAACACAATAATATTGTATTATGTTTACCTCCACTGGGAATTAACGCGGGACCTCTGGTTCTGATAATGGTGGTGTGTATGACCGCAGAGGCGAGTGGATAAACTTTATTTGCTGGCAGTACCGAGTACACTCAAGGCTACTATAACTATTGTTTACACTTAAATCCGCACCGCAGTGTTTAATACCGGGGCTTCGTCAATAAATGCTAATAACGGTGTTAGAAAATGTTATCACTAAATCCATGGACCGTTAACAATGGCCCATGACCATTGACCATATGCGTAGGTTAGTTGTTTGTTAGTACCTAATAGGAATTAATGGCGAAGACAATTATTTTGCTATTCATGTAAAGTTCCGTCTTTGTACCTTCGACACCACATTAAGCTGAACATTTGCTTTCGAAAACCACTCTTATTACGCACGCAATAATGGCGTTATAAATAAATTCGAGATAGTTTATTTCATTTCATAATATTAGTGAAGTAGTAGTAGTTAATTTTTGTAAGCCCCTTACATCCATAAATATTAAAAAGTACTTAATAATAAAAAATATTTAAAAAAAATTAAAATAAAATAAAATATTAATTAAAATAAAATATAAAAAATACAGGTAACAATAATTTATGTTACTAACTTATTTCTCACTCTACTTTTCGGAATTCATAAAATAGCTATTATGAGACATGAAATAGATATTACTTTTACCCTAACTCTTGCCTAATCCAAGTTAGTTCTTCATAGTATTATATTATCTGTGGTTCTTCTTAGGACTCAACTTGGGTTAGGCAAGAGTTGGAGTTAAGGGTTAGGGCTTTGGACCCAGTCTTGGTGGCAGGGACTTAAATAATTTTATGTTAATAAGTACCTAGGAACATGTACTACTAGTGTGTAGGTAGATTCGTGAAGTAGGTACATACAAAAATTTTATCTGTAGGAAAGAATTACCTAAAGTGAAATTTATTTTCAGTAGACACAGTCATAATTCATAATACTGTCTGTATACCTATTTACATAAAATATGTCAATATAGTATTTGAAAGAAAGCTCTAGAACTTATTACGATTAAGTCATAAGGTACCATTTGTAGTCGTTATCGTTACCTTATTAAAATAGCGCCAACAAAAAGATTATATTTGAAAACGAAAGCAAACTTTCTTTTAATTTCCTAAAGATATAATCACACTTACGTAAGTATTTAATAGATAGGTTCTTCACTATCTAATCATTCGCTTATGTTTCGTTTAATTGGATATGAGTCGAACAATAGTGCTGTCAGCGACAGTAACACTCATTCTTTTCTAAATCCAACGATATCAAAATATAGATCTAGGTAGATTCAATTTTGGAATAATGGGTAATAGAAATGTCATTGTGGCTGATAATTAGAAAACGGCTGGGTTTCTCCTTCGGGTAAAGAAGTGCTTTCTTGGAAAGGTTGATTATTTGTAGGTTTATTATTGAAAGCTGAGATCGTATCACGGTTGGTTGTTATTAGCCAGTGATTTACTGGACCGGTACTCCAGCTATGCGCTATTATGCCCACCCCCCTTTGCTGATAGAATGCTGGCGCCAGACATAGCTGCCCGAGGAAGTCTGGCTGATTCGATTAACCCTTTGTTTCAATAAAGGAACGATTTATGGGACGGATTACAATGCACAATTTAGGATACCCATATTGCTACCCCCTTACGAATAATCGTGGTGTAAAGTTACACCAGGTGTAAATCTGTTGTTGTCAAGTTGTCTAAAATGATGACAGAGAAAACATCAGTTCACACCAAGTGTAAATTTACACCACGTTTATTCGTAAGGGGGCTAGGCTAAAACACTTTTCTACTAAGATTATCCGGCACCGAAACTTGATCGTAGTGGAAATTTCATACGTTTACATACTAAATAACCAAAATATACATTTTTATAGTCGCCATAATCATTGCCAAGATTCAAATAGTCTCCCATTTTGTATGAAAGTTATTCGAGTGAATGAGAGAGTTTTGGTGGCGGTAGGTAAGTTTATTAATTATAGTTTTGTAATTAGATTAAAATTTTAAGAACCTCTTTACACATAGTTAGACTTACTGAAAACAAAACTTTTAACAAGGAAAACTTAATTCGTTTAGTTATTGCTTCGGTTCTCATTCCGTTTTAATCCAACCGCAAAGCCAATAGTCACGCTTACAAATCCAAATGTTTACACTAAGACCGCAGTGTTGTGGCAGAGAATAGTTTTCCCAACAAATAAATAAACTCTTTGTATTAGTCCAGTAGGTAGGTACCTACTTGACTTGTTGTCCTAGGTGGGCGACGCGACGGACGCTACGTCACATGGCTACGCGACGCGTTTCAATAGTTTTTAATAACTATAGTACAGTCGATCCTATTGAATCTGGACCCATTTTGCTAATAATTCGTTTGAAAGCGTAAAAACTATAAAGGTTAGTGTCACTGTCAAAATTTTGGATTTCGACTTAATTGAATTTTAATATCTGTTTGAAAATAAACTTATGGTGGGTCACGCTTACATTAATTTGATTGTACAAAGATTTAAGGGGATGAAAGTGTCCATCAATACGGACAAGCTACGAATACCTACGCGAAAAAAAAACAGCTGCTCCATACATTTTGGTCGAATTACTGTAGAAGGTATTATTATGTGGAACAGCTGTTTTTTCACACACTTTAATCAGCAACAAAGTAAGTAGGACACACATGCATAAATAAAAAAAATGCATTTATTTCAGGCTAAATTACACCTATAGTTTTACTTAACTTTAGTTTACACATAACTTAACTACTTACTTGATAATTTTGCTAAATGGAATTGAAAAAAATATTCATGAAAGCACATCTTAGATTTCTGCGCGAACTTCATGCAACTTCATTATATAACCTATATAACCACTATTTTTACGGATTTAATTTTGAATTATTACTAAAATGAAAGAATTTTTAAAACCGGTCCAGAGTTTTGAGTTAATCCATTACAAAAACAAACAAACAAAAGTTCTAAATTGTCCTTTAGAATATTAGTATAGATTTTACTCCAGTATATAAACGTATAGGGGCACGGCATCGGTGCAGCCAAGTCACTAAACTTGCTCCAAATTAGCATAAAATATTTGAAGTTCAAGACCCCCTACAGCTCTGCCCCGAGAGACGTGAAACTTGACACGTTGATCGTCTTTCTGTAGATTAAGAAATAATCGTGAAATCAGTCACACTCATGATCATGACTAAGAACGGACAGTACGATCTGTACGATAGGAAAAAAATAAGTTTGACTGACAATTAAAATTGAAGCTGAATTTAAAATTATAAGTAGGTAATGTACCTATTGCATGAAAAATGAAGATACAGTTCATGCCTCCCTAGCAAGCCTTCCCGCAAGGGCAGATCTTTGCATGATACATAAGAGCCCGGTGTGGTACCGAAACCTACTATAGTCAGAATGAAAAGTTTTAACTGCTATTGCTATTATTTATTACTTAATATTGCTATTTTCATTTCACAATTATATTGACATACCTACTAGCAATAAATAGAGTGAATCCCGCCGGGACCAATTGGGAAGCGGACCGATTTTTGTCAGTATTTCCAATTGCTATTATTATTTCAGCTCCTCAAGGGTGTCGCCGCACTGTGAGTCATGCATGTTGGCAAGGGCCGCCTGTTAGTTACCCGCAAGAGGCCAGTTACTCGGTTTAGGACTGACTACTAATGCACAGGCATAGTGTGTGGCCGCTGGGTGGCGCGGACCAATGTCGACAGGTTATCGGCCAGACAGAAACAACAGACTATTTAAAACTAAAGCCGGCTCCACATTCTCGGCCAAACTTTGACCAATACAGCGTACATTGACACTTTTGAAAAACCAAGTCTAAAAAGGTTTCCTTCAAAAGTGTCAATGCACGATGTATCGGCCGATGTTTGGCCGAGAATGTGGAGCCGACTTAAAAGTGTCGACTATCAACTGCTAGTGTGTGGCCTCAAAGCCGCGCGGTTTTCGACTATTGACGATAGGCAATGATCGGTCTAGTGAGTGGCCGATGGAGGCCTCGAACGGCAGACAGCCTATCCGATCTAGGACTGCAAGCGAACTGATAGTCTCTGAGGCGGCTTCAGGGGCCTCAGTGAGGCCCTTTAGGCGAGCGCACATAAATTTTTAATCGCCCAGATTTGTCTGGGCGATTAAAAATTTATAATTGAGTCTTTTCCATTTAAAGCAAAAAATAAATATATCACTTTCACATACAGACAATCGAAAGTGGACTTAATTCCAGAGGTATGATATATTTGAATATTTTAATCAAGCTACCAATTATGTAAAGCGTCAATATGTTTTTCTTTCTTAATCTGTTGTGTTGTTTCGAAATAAAAGCATAATTTTTATTTTTATTCAAATATAATATTTGCAAATTCTTCATTGATTACTAATATAAAACTTTATTCAATCAAACTACAAAGCATAAATTATTTATTATTTAGAAATAAAAAAAATATCCAAAGACATTTTGACAATTTTAACACTAGATAATGATAACTCATGAAATGTAATGATTTAAAATCAACTGTTATCTTAGGAGTTACGAAAGTCCAGTCGCGGTAGTCCAGGCGCAATATCTACGACCTAGGCTATTGACACAGAATATAAATATAATAGTACTAACGTCTTTTGATTCCATTCATAAAATAGTGGCATAATATGATTAATATTACCGTTGTTTTATATCATCTTGATACCTAATCTTTGTTAGAAATTTCATACTTATGAAGGCCTCGGAAGCCATGGCCGGTTAAATTTAAAAACCTTTTTACTTTCTAGAAAGCAACCACAGAACAGAAAAATGGCTTTCCTGACTTTTGAAGCCGCTGACAAAATCCATGACTGAAATCCAAAAATTTGTCACTCGTAAGGAATTAACTTAAAAACTACGGGTCCGAATTTAAAAATCCTTTTACCATTAGGAAGCTACTTTCTTCCTGAGTGACATAGGCTATATTTTATCCTGATATTCCCACGGGAACGGGTACCACGCGGATAAAACCGAGGCGAGCCATACCCGAAAACATCATCATCATCATGTCAGCCGAACGACGCCTACGCTGGGCATAGACCTCCCCAAGGATCTCCACAACGATCGGTCTTGCGCTGCCCGCATCCAGCGGCTTCCCGTGACCTTGACCAGATCGTCGGTCCACCTTGTAGGGGGCCTGTACTCGAAAACATATAGATACTTAATTGGTAATATCGGTCAAGAACACTTGCCAACGTACTTGAATGAACTTGATGACCTATTTGCACACCACACGACATGTCGCGAGGCTCGGCGCCCTAATGCTCATGTAGGTTTATACGACACGCTCCAACGTGTTGGTCGCTAATTTGTGCGGACGGCTCTCATATTACACACCCACGTTGCATAAGCTACAGCTTAGGTACAAACTTACGCTCCAGTTAAGTTACAAGGACCGGTCTACTAATATTTTATGAAAACATTAGGTGTTAACTAATGATTGTCTCGATGTTGCGAAATTCGTAACTGGGACGCGTAAGGTGAAATAAAATTCTGTACGATGTCTTTTTTAGCGTGTAAGCGTCGTCGAAGGATTAAAATGAAATGTTTTAGTTGGTTCTTATTATTATTATAACTATCAATAAAAGATGTTGGGAAGGAAGGTTCCGTACTGTCTTTGCCTTGCAGTACGGAACGGACTTACAATGCGCCGAATATTGGGGGAAGCCACTAGATGCGGGCCTTGCGGCAAAGAATATATACACTCTTGCGGGCAGCAGACGATTGACCAACTGATAAATGATACAATGAAAATAGTAGGTACAGTAAGTTATTGTACTAACACATATGAATGTAAAACTTGTCCGAAATGAAGAACTTATTATTATTATTACAGTCAGGGACACATTCAGTGAACCACTTCTTACTTGTTTTACTGTTGTTGGTGCCTCGCCACTCACGCGCAGATCCTTTTACTATTTGGTTATGTATTAAACTAGGGTAGTATAATGCATAGGTACACAATTAGGGATAGGGACTGCAAGTGAACGGTGAGACGCCAGCCACACGAAAAGGAGTAAAAGGTGGTTCACCGAATTTATCCCTGACTCTACATTTATAGTGAAGTTAGTACCTACGAACTTACGTAAATATAACATGTTTTGTCTTTATTTATATCTCACCCGTGTAATTTCTTATTAATTTAGGCAGCCTAATTGTTGACTAGTGGTCAAAGTATTTACACTTCCCCGAGAATCAAAGGCTATCAAAAAGGTTTTTTGTGAAATGTGGTTTGTGTGTGACGACACACATTTCACAAAAACCTTTCTGAGGTCTTTTGACGACCTCCGTTTGCCGAGTGGTGCACACGCCGCCGGTTTTCAAGGTTTTCTAAGATCCCGGGTTACACTACATTCCCGGTAGGGAAAATATTGACAGCAATTTTTTTTTATATTTTCTCGTGTCTGGGTGTAAGTATCTGGTAATTACCCATCGTTGTTTCCCATAACCATAGAACGAGAGCTAAATGTAGCGTGGCATAACGTACGTATAAGTAGCTTAAGCTTCTAAAGGGATTCAAGCAATATATGTGATTTTATCTATTTTTTATTATTATTTTATAAAGCCCGCTAATCCCTGAACTCGCCGCTCGGCACGATAGTTTTTGCCAATTAAGTGTTAAACAAAAAGTCAACACCTGCACATATAAAAACTTTGAGCCTAAAACCCGACAAGGTGAATGTTGTTTTTTGTTTATAATCTGCTTGCGAACTTATCTGTTATGCTAATCAATGACACTTGCGTTTTGTTGGCAAGCGTAAATCAAATTATTTGATATGGATTCTGGCGGGTTAATTTTAATAAAATAATAGGAGAATTTCACATTTATTTATTTAACATCTGAGAGGCTGCAGGTGGGAGAAAGCTCTATTCCAGGAATTCTTAACCACTGAGAAACTGACTACTTATCTTTATCTCTATCTGCCGAAACACAACAATGCTGAAAACATCGTTTTTTCAGTTATAAATCGGCTCTAATTATAATTAGTACTTCAATAAACTTGAAGAAAGTTGAAGAAGTGAAAGCAAGAAATATACTTAATGTAACTTGCTCTTTTAACTCATATTGTAAAACTATTATGGTGCCTGTTAATATGGATACGGTGAATTTAGTGTAATATACTTACATTGAAAGGTCTCTCGCCGCTGCCCGTAGGATTAACGAACCGATGGCGTAGCTTCTTCGACATTCATAAGTATTGTAAACCCTAAATTTAATAAATAAATAATTAATAAATATTGGACACCATCACATACATTGTTGCAATACCAAAGTTTAAACTTTAAATTGGAAACAACGACGGGTATTATACCCAGACCCGAGGAAAGTTCGTTTTCAATATTTATCCGACCGGGAATCGAACCCGGAAGCTCTACAGAGATAGCGGCATCTTCAAAACCTCTCACCACCACTCGGCCACTCTATATAATAAATACATAATAAATCACATTTATGTACTTATAATAATGAAATGTTGAACCCCAATAACGGTTTGCCATTTGCCCACCAAATTAATTAGGCTTCCTGTTGCATTTTGTTGGTTAGACCGATGACGGATTAATGTAGGATAATGCGGGTCATTCACTCTACGCTGATTCGTGGGTCAACAAGCTTTCAAAGTTTTTTTCGTTATATTTTCTTGTACCGTTTATCTGGTCTTTGAAAATCATAATATCAAAATCGCTTTAATACTAGAATACACCTTTGATTTAATCATAATGTCAAAATTGCTTTAATAATTGATTTAAATTAGTACAAATATCACAGGGTAAAAAATACGAATAATTTTCACTACGGGACCAGCCACAAAATCGCAAATATAAATCTGCTGTTTCAAAGAAAATACAATACGGTTTCTACCAAAATGTATGGAAAAGTTGTTAGTATTGATGAAGAATTTCAGCCCCTGAAATATTTTACTAATTAAAAATTAAGGGCGTATATGTAGCGGCTTCGAAAACAAATCAAAAAGCCATAAAATTTTCTCAAGCAGTGCTTGAACCATAAATACTTAATTACAAGAAAAAATCGATCATGACAGCACTTCTCAATGCATTGGCATATTGAAATAAACGATTGTCAAGATTTCCTTAAAACACAACTCAAAACAAAAAGGTCGGTAAAGGTCGCCTGCCACTTACGTAACTGCACTCTTGACATTTGACGAGGTGCGCAGGAGTCGACGTCACTGCTTTCAGAAGGAATTCCCTGTTACGTCACTAATGATATGAAAGGAAACGGCTGCGACAATATTTTGTCGGTCCGTCGGAAATTCAAAACGCGCTCTCGTGATTCGTAGAAGACCTTGAGTTGCACTTGAAACAATATTTGAAGTAAGTTTGACGTTATTTAGAATGTCACCAATTTCCGGCGTGATTAATTTTTAGATTCCGACAAACAGATTATTCACGCAGAATTACATTTTCCTCTAATCTTTATATAAAAGAAATATTCAAAAAACACTTCTTTATTTATTGGAAGACTTTGAGTGATCAACAATTTCACTAGTTAACGCCTCACTCACCCACCAACTAAAACAAAACTCAAATATGGCACCGACTGACCTTTTTTTTAAACGGAGTAAAATGTAGGTACGTAAGTCCGAAACATTCAGAGTTTCAGTCTTACATCATAAATGATAGGAATCGATAGGAGAAGAAATAAGAGCGGACCTTTGCAGTGCGAAGTTGGAACACCAATAAGTAGATCAACGTTTACATATAAAAACAAAAAAAAACTTATAAGATCGCAATTTGTTTATTAGTAAGCTGGTTCATTAGTCAACACTTCTTGTGTTAAGTAATTAGTTTTTAGTTAAGTTTTATCATAGACCTCTTCGCAGCTACGGCGAAAAGAGCAAGAAATTCTATTATTAATACCGATTGCTAGTTTGCTGATACTACATGCTCTATATGTCATGGTTTGCAAACCTGAACCGAACCAAAATGGCTGTAAGTTCATACTTTACTTCATTGAATTCTTGTTTATCGTCAACAAATATAGGACTATGTTGAAAGTATTGACGGACAGCATGCAGTTTCTTAACAACTCCCATCGGGATGTACTTACAACAAAAACACGCCAAGGAGTTTCTAAGTCACAAATCTAACCTTATCTGAAGACAGGGTTGCAGTAGATGGCAAAAATACCCGACGCAAAATGCAGACATGTCCACGTGAACTTGTACACACATGTACTACCTTGTATAGTCAAGGAATTCCACTCGTAGTCTTATATGGGCGCCTGGTACGAAGCTGCGGGTTCCCATAAGAGAAACGCCGAAAATATTCAAGCAATAGCATACATTTATTGGGTATTACGTAGTACTATCTTTGGGACGTGTCGTGACGTGACTACATATTATAAGATTATCTGAAACAAGTTTCGAAGACAAATTCTTGATTTGTCTGCCTACATGTTATTGTCTATGATCTCTAATATTTTTTTTGTAGGAATTATAACAATTTGTCTAAAACTATAATTATTAAACTTTTTTTTTTTCAAAATGGAAAATTTATAACCAGCTTATATTTGAAAAATATAAAATGAAGTATTTTAGAAAAAACGACCCGTCTCACAACCAGCTCCGATGGGTTGTGAGACAGGTCGAATTTTAAAATTTAAATAACAGCTTATACCTATGCATTTGTTAAATTGTTGCTCGATAAATAAAATTTAAACTATTCAAATATATATTACCCAAGCTTGATACTGCACAAATTATGCAACAAGGAGAAGGCACCTAAGCAAAGAATATTGTCTAAAATTTTTTGTACTTACGTCTAAAGTTATTGCTTACACCAAGATTGATGGCACCACCCGCAGATTTTTCGCCGGTTTTATCTCACTAAAATTTCTTCGCGGATCCTACAAGGCTTTTTATAACACAAGCGCCGAAAGATTAATGTGCGCAGTGCAATTGCCTCGTTTTCTCTGCTACCGTTTGCGCCGATAAAAAGGAATAAAAGTGAACTTCTCCTTTGCGGGAACAGTGAGCCTCTTTTGGTGCGCGTCCCGTACAATGCCTGGAACCACTTCTGTACCCGGCTTTGCCCGAATTGGGCAGTGGGCGCACGTGTGGGATTGTCGCCGGACCAGATTGTGTTATTTGTGGCGCCGTGAGAGGCAATTATAAGCTACTAGATTTATAACGCACATTATGATGCAGCAAAATTTACTAAGGTGCTTAACGTCTTTCAAAACCTCGTAAATTATTCAAGCAAACAAAAGTCTCCAGTGTAAACCCAAAGCCAATTCTTTGTTTTTAATAGAAGTGCCATTTTATACGGCCATATTGCGCATGTTGATTTTCTACAGTGTGGTTGATCTCAAAGGACCTTTTATCCTTTTGTCACGCTCAATGTCGGAGAGAAAAATACACGAACACTGCATCCTACAATGTTAACATTGAAGGTAATATTTTTATTGTAATTCTTCTCGAGTGCGAGGCAAAAGTGTAAATGCTTAAGCACCAATTAACGAATCATAAAGAAGCTCATAATTTTATTGATGACAGCCACATGGCGAATACTGTCAATAGGCCATTAAAAGAAAAGAAAGCAAGTATAAGTCGGAGCGACGCGGTCAAAACAACAATTTTGCTGTCCACTGCATTAAATTTATCGCCGTTCGAATCGTAGAGGCGTGCATAATATAATACGAGCAACAACTATTTTATGTTCCTTTCTTTGCGTGGCCGCCTCTATTCTAAAGTTTTATATTCGCCGAGGAGTCATTTTTCTGCGTCTGTGACACAAACACTCTTCGCCAGGGTAACGTATTAATTTGAGATGTCGATGACCTCATGTCGTACCTCCTACATACAAGTATAACACCGCAAGCGGCTGTTGTATTTTTTGGTCCTTTCAAAAATTACAAGTTTTTTCGGTACTCAAAAGTTATGGCTATCACCGCTAAAGCAGTACGTTTTCAATATTTTATAATGACATTGTCTCGTGACATGCGATCGAAGACTTCCTTATTTAGTACTTAACTACATTATAAAATGTCGTTAAGTCCGACCAACTGTTTATCAACTAGACGACTAGTAATTGAGCAATTTGGGAAGAAAGTGTGCTGAATGTCTAAGTTTCTAGGAATTAGGAACAATTCCCGCATACAAATGAAGAATTCAAAGAATTTGATGGTGACATCAAATCAATATAAATGAAGGGAAAATACAAGATTAGCCTTTTGAGTTTAGATTTCTGAGTCACCAAGGCTCTGAATTTTTCGGATTTTAAGCAATGCAGTGCGTTTTATAGTTGTATGAAAAAGAGTTTTAAACAGAAGTCAAAGGTTTAAAAAATCTTACCTTAGATAAAGGTATTGGAGTACAAAACCAAAACCAATTATAGAATATCTTTAAACACTAACACTTTAAAACTCGTACAGGTGTTCAAACAAAACGACGAAAGCCAGACAATTGAGGTGTAATAACACCAATTATGGTTACAATTACGGGGTATTTTATGTAGAAACGCACATTTTGCTTGGGACCTCAATGGTAACGGTTCCCTGACGGACACGACACACGAGAGCCGTGTGTAAGATGGAAAAATTATGGATTTCTCGCCTTTTATCCGCACACTGTTATTATTATAACGGGCCAGCCGGGCGCAAGGATTGGGCCCAATCGGTCCCATAATCAGCTGGCTAATAATTTTTGAATATTTTTTTTTTTTCAAATTTATTTCTTGATCATCTATAAGTACTAATATTATAAAGAGGAAATATTTGATTGATTGCTTGTTTGTTTGTTTGCATCGAATAGGCTCCGAAACTACTGGACCGATTTAGAAAATTCTTTGACCATTAGAAAGTTACATTCATCCCGAGCACAGATAATATAATACTATACATCCCGAATGACATAGGCTATATTTTATCCCGACATTACCACGGGAACGGGTACCACGCGGGTGAAACCGCGAGGATCCGCGATTTTGTCATAAACGAAGACTGATTGATGACGAGTGAATCATGAATGCTTTTTCTAAAGGTAGCATTTTTCGCTCAGCGATGTACAACCGATAGTACCTATTAACATTTTGGTCAATAAACTTTGCTACTTTACCCATACCTAATGTAGTTTCTTTCGCATGAACGCGCTTGCCGTGAGTCAATATAATAATTCTAATGTGTTATGGAAATCATGGAATATCTAGCACTGTAGAAGTTTCAATAAACTTTGAACTGTTGGTTTTGTTTGTTGTTTTCCAATCATTTTTTTACTCTTCAAGTACCTATAAATATTTAGGAACAAATTTGTATGTAGGTACACCATAAATGAATGTCAATGTCTTCTATTGTGTTGGTATCAAATTCCTTCCCACCCGAACAGATTCAGATTCAATAAATCTACCATCAACATTCTGACATTAATTTTATAGCTAGAGGGCGAATTTCAATAGCGCATCGCATCTTATCGTGAACGTTGCGACTGTACCTGTCGATGTCGATTCTAAATATAGTCATCTAGATTTCTTTACATTTCAACCCGATTTCATCGCTTTTACTTCGAGTTGACCTTCAAATGTCAGTCATGGCTTAATGTGGTGCAAAAGCTGACACTTCATAATGACCAGTGCCTTCATCAAATGCAAAACGAATAAACTCTATGAATAATAATGTTGAAAGAAAAAATTAATTGGGGCATTCAGAACATGATTTATAATCTGTTTTTAATAGAGTACCTATACTTGATTAAACGTTATAATTTCTCCTTTTTGTTTTGTATAGAGATGTAGAGCGCGTGTTTATGCAAAAAATAAGTTTAGTTTATTTATTAAAATTTGGTTGGAATTTGGCACACAGATAGTAGATAGTACTAGATAACCTGGATTAAAACATAGGATACTTTTTATCCCGATATTTCCACAGGAGGGAAACACGCGGGTGAAACCTACCTGTTATATTAGTATGGATTATTATTATTTCGGATCGCATTTTTTTCTCTTTATTTTTTTCAATAATTTATGGCTCTTCAAGACAAATAAGTGTGAAATAAGTTTTTAGATCTGAAATATTAAAATAGCTAATTATTTCTACTAAAAACGAATGCCTACTAGGCTAGGTAATATCAACGAGGAAATATGTATAATATTTTTAAGTAAATACACCTACAAACTAAGCTGTAGTTTGACAATAAAATTCTGATTTTTACAAAACTACGAGGAAGTATTTCATTAAGATTAAAAATAAAATAGGTAAGAATCACTGAAATTGGTCAATAGTTCGCGAAGATTTTGACGTGTAAAGCAGGAACCTCCAGTCGATAACTTCTGGACTGTACCTATACTGTAAATATTTCATGGGACCAAATTGACACTTTGATCCATCAGATAAAAGAAGAATTATCAAAATCGGTTAACAGTTTGCGGAGATATCGTGGAACAAACATAAAAAAAACATTCAGGTGACTTGGGAACCTCCTCCGTTTTTTGAAGTCGGTTAAAAACGAGCATATCGTGAGCATCGTAAAAAGCTCTTCCTACAATTATCTGTCATGCGCCCTGAATAATAAAAGCAGTATCCCTATTAATAAAGTCATCAAAATATGTTCGATATAAACCCCTTTATAGCCTTCTATGGCTGTAACTTATTTCTGTTCAGTCAAGACATGCTCGCTATGGTTCATGACTTCATTGGGCCCACCATTTACGGTATGAAATGTAGACAATTCCGCGGCAATAATCTAGGGAAGGACAAAAGCAAGTCCCCTGTTTATATGGAGCAGTCCCGATGTTCCAGACAACTCGCAGCGGGGTACCCTCATTACTGGTTTAATCACCAGGTATGGTTTTACTAGCATCATTTAAGATACTTAGTTTGTTAGTAGCTTTATTATCTGATACAAGTTGGCTATAAATACTAACAACAAATAAACCTGATTGATTTGATATTTTAATGAAAAGTGCAATAATATTTCCAAAGGCTAGGATTTAACTGCATAATCAAAGTTTAAACATTAAACTTAGGCCCTAGTTCACTAGCAGTCGGTTACGTTAACCGTTGGTTGGTTAACGCACGTGATTGGTGTTCGTATATAGTGTATCCTACATACGTCATTTATTGAGAGCCGTTCAAGTCCACATAGAAAACACTTTAAATTCAATAGGTAGCAGAGTAGCAGTTATTAACTCACATAAAGAGCGACTAACCGTTATTTTAAATGCCGTGAATGTGACAGCTTGCGCATGAGTTTGATGTACAGTAGCAGTGAGGAGACAGCAAATAGCGCAATAAAATCGATATAGTAGAGATGCACGCAGCGGGAAGCCAATAAGAATCCAGTGGGGCAGCGTCGGGAGTTAAGCGGTCTTATTGCTTCAAGCGATTTATTGTTATAGCTCTGGATTGTGTGGACTCACTTTATTTCGCCGATTTGCTGCCTAAATAATTAAGGAAGCTGTCTTTCTTAAGGTTTTATGGCTTTGGTACACTTCCTCACTGGTAAAGAATAGCGTTTAGAATTGGAAGGAGGTTTGCGTTTTGGATGAGTTAATAGTGTTAATAAATGGATGAAAAGCTAAGACAGATTACTGATTAACTTTAAAGTTAAAAGAAACGGTGCCAACTGTTAGTTTAAAAAATGTGGATATAAAATTGCTAGATGCAGTAATAATATAACTGGTTTAGTAAATTACCAATCCACACTGTTTACCTATAGATTGGATTGGTTATTAAGCATAACAGTAGGTTCGTAGTACCTAGGGGAGTCTTGATAATATTTGTAACGAAGTAAAGTCAAAGTATTAAGGAAAAACAGGCAATCGAGGTAGGTTATTTAGCGTAGATTATAATACTAAACTTCTCATAACGAGATTAGATTGAGTTAAGTAGAAACCATCTTTACTTCAGGACTAATTGGGCACTACTATTTGATTGGAAGTTCCTGAAGTCTGTAAAACATTGGTTTATCATATAGGTATTGGATTCCCCGAATGTCCAATGGCGATTCGTATCATCTTGGTTCGTGTTCCTGGCGAAAGTTCCCCGAAGTCCGAATGTCTGAAATTGATGATCCTGTCGGCAAGTGCCGGAATCGAACCTTGTACCGATCATACACGCAAGCCGCTCACGCTACGGGGTCCTTAACCTTGCTAAATTATTAAACATTGTTACTGATTGCGTTGATTAAGGAGAAATTATTTTACAGGTACTACAGTACCATAACGATAATTCTGGAAGTTTAAATGAAAGCTATATGATGAGTTCCTCAACATCATTTTCACTATCACGCCGTTTTTCTGATAGAGCACGATATAAGATCTTACCAGTGCTTCCAGAAAAATGACATAGATTTAACACTTTGCGAAACTAAAGGTAATACAAAATAATCGAAAAACCCCGAACTTTTGACTTAACACTATTGTGCTAAGAATGCGGTGTTGCAACAACCAATATCTCGCTATCTACCTATCTGTACCGTCTGACATAAACAATCAGGTCAGTAGTGTTCCCCCACTTGTTACATTTGGGCCTATTCAGCGATCAACCTCTGACCGGGGATCACACACGGCGAGACGGGCAAACAGTCCAAATTGCCACTAATTTGCGTTTACTGTTATTACATGACTTGCGCCCGTAGTACCTTCGCGCTTTACGTTTGTTTGGCTCATTATGGACGTGTAGGTTTTGATTGAATGACAAACATTTGTAGGTGGTGGGATGAATTTGAGTTACTGTTGGTGTAGTGGATAGGTTTGAGTGTTTAGATGATATTTTCTTCTTTCTTAATTCAACTTAATGTCAATAGCAGAAAGCTTTCATTGTGCTGTACTCTTGAGTTGATATAGATACCTAAGAAATAACCAAAGCTTCTATTTAGATTGGCATACGATTTTTTTGTCTATAGATTATGTAATGTTTTATAACATGGGACGTCTATTTGATATCAAGAAATTTATTATTGTGCCAATATTTAAAAGGATCATGAGAAAAAATAATTTCATGCATACAAAAGTGTCTGATTTCGGACGCAATGAATAACATGATTTTCAACGACTATAAAATAAAATAATTGAACTGACCAACATTTTGTAAGCTGTGCGATACTTAAAACTAGTAATTTAATTCAATTGGTCGTCAGAATTACCCTCGTGAGAGATGAACGTAATAATACGGTTTTGTCGACTGATTATTATGATTTCCATAAATGCGCAGTAAAATACATGACGATAAAATTTATTACAAGGAAATTTATAGCAATACAAAGGGGTAATTATTTGAACTGAAAGTTAACGTTCAGTCGAACTTTTGTATTTCACAAGCCGAAACGAAACAATATCGGTCGAATTATTAACCAAAGTCATTTTTATTCTTTCAAGTTAAACCGAACAAGCTTTAACCGATATTGTTGGTATAAAACTTTCAAATCTAACTGAAAGTTTAAGCAAAAAATAGCATACAACTAAAACTAAACTTTCGATGAACTCATTACGTGTTAGGAAGCTTCTTAGAAAAAAAATCGGCAACATTCATTAATTCCTTAACGAGCTCTTAAGCAACATCGTCTCAGCAACCGTTTGTTTAGGATCCAAAAGCACGTATAGCACATTGATTAGTGATGACTGGCCGTCAACAAAAATTACAAGCAATACTTGCTGATTGAATTTCTCGAATGCGAAATTGCGTCACTAGTGACATGATACTTCGGTCGCAATATGATATGTGGCCGTAAGAGGCATTAAAATCTACCGCTGATTTATTTACAGCACATAATGAGTACAAGACATTTAAGAAACATGCAACTAGTACTGTACGGGTAACGTTACAAAAGTGTTTGTCGTGAAGTTGTGCAATCGGAGCTCGTATGAAAAGCTCCGAGAGAGTTGATTAGCTGTCCATAATCAACACTATTCATTGAGGGGTTAACAGCATTAATTATGTCCGCATATTATATTACACAAGGGTCTATGATAGCGTCAATGATTGAATGATTAGGTAGTAATCGCGCAAGTATAAATTGATGACGAAAACTGATGAGCATCAGCTTTGTAAATTAAACGTTCATTGCGTACTGTAATGTGATCTTAGATGCTGCAGGTCAGTTTTATCAACAGTGATAGGTGCCTACTTATATTTACTAGTAAGTGGGTTAGATACTTTATGGGAAAATTGATAAAGCAAAAATAAGTCATTAGTTGTTAGACGGGTTATATTAAGTTTGGGTAAGTATAAGATAGGGTCACAAACTGGAGGGCTCCTTTAATAGTCGCTAGCGTCAGAGAAAAGTTATCGTTGAAGAATTGTTTGATGTGAAAGATAGAATTCAAGACACATGAACTATAATTTTTTTCGAACGTGTTATTAACAGTTTTACTAGAAAAAATGCCTTATTTACCATAATATTATTTTTCATTGCCAGAGCCTTTTTATATAAATGGGTACCTACACTTAACAATTAATAACATCAATGCTCGTCTTTTTTACATAATTATGCAATTAAAGTTGAAAATTCTTTATTGCTTCGCTGCCATCTCGGTATAGATTGAGCCTAAAGAGATACAGATATTTGTTTTAAGGAACCATGATGTCGATTTTAGAGTTAAGTACTGACCCGTCCCGATGGATAAGCCAGATCAGCCTGTATAATACGTCTCAAGTTTCTAATTTGTTTATATTCGTGGCTTAAATTCTTTGAAATATCGGTACGTTCTGGATCAAGCACACTCAATAAATTAGTCAGGAGCAATCAGGAATTACTCCGTCGGCCGTCGTGTAGCGCCGCGCGTTTGCATACCATATTTCATTTTCCTCCCTGCGGTGCATCTGCGGTGGTTACTTACCATTCGGAATAGTATAAATCGGACGATCCCTAATCTAACTCCATCTCTGACACACAAGATTGAAGTTGCTATTTTTAATTAACCTCTGGCATCTCAACCGTGAGTTATTACTGCGCCCGACGTCTAGCAGATCTGACTTATTAGATTAACTCTATCTGGAGTTTCATCTGTAGAGCTTCTACCTCGTACTCAACTTATGAGTTTGCAATATTTTACGTGTTACGTAATCCAAGCTCACTGGAGGCACGCATAAGATTATCTGATACAGATTAACATCACATCCAACATTTGTGGGGCATATTGGTCCAAGTATCTGAGGCGTTACGATGTGTCATCAATCCCGACGATTCGGGTCGCTCGTAAGCCCTTTAACCGGGACAATAAACGGATTAAGAAACCGTAAATCATTACGATGTTTTATGTAACTGTTGTAATACAAATGAAAGTAACAGTGGAGACGTAATTTGTCCCTAATTTCCATACGGGTTGGTGGCATTTGGCTGACACTTTTAGCGGTTGTTTTCGCTAATTACCATCTCGTTTGCAATTTAAAGCTGCATGTTGTATGGCGGCCGAGTGGTGGCGAAAGTGAGTTTGTATGGGGGTTGTATGTCGCGGTAATTGGCAGGTTTGTGGGTACCATTGCGACGACACGGTCGCGTTTGTAGCTCTGGTACTACACGACCAATGGCCAATAAACTTCAATGCGGTATACATTGGGAAGTAATTAAAACTGGATCGGTAATTAACGATACCTAAGTCCTAACTATAACCTAGTTAGAACGTAAAGTAATAATAATGATTAGTGTATGATTATTGATGAAAACATATTCTTAGAGGTAATAAAAATGCTTACAAGTAGGTATGCTTACTTATTTATTTGTCAAAATCATTGTGTTTGTATTCCATTATGTTGATGTCATTCGTCTCCGATTTTCCTAGCGCATTTTTCAAAGATTTATTATCTTCAACTACATTGCCTCAACACATAACGAATGGCGAAATAATTTTTCTACATTGCCCCAACACCATGCCAAATGGCGAAATCATTTTTTGAAGTGAAAACTTCTTTAGCGGCGTTGTACACTTTTGTGATTGGTAAAAAAAATATACTCGCGTCAGGACACGTGACCGATCGAAAATTCGTAAGACGGACACGTGAGATCGAAAAACTGTAGCTGTTAGAAAACAGGCGGCATTGAAACCAGAAGACCATGGTTCAAATCAAGTCCGTGTTTAAAAGTCTAGGGAGCCCTTTTCACTTCTGCCGGCACTCCCGGAGTGCAACCCGTTGTTTTTTTTAATACCAGTACAAGTACCTATGAACATTTTTATACTGGAATCTTTTATCAACAATACCTATAGATGAAGCCTCACGAGCTAAAACACAATGCAACTATGGCACCGACAGAGTTTTTTTAAACGGAGAATAAGTTATGAGTTTCAGTCTTACGTCAAAAATGACAGGAATCGATATTGACGTGCGCTCTTATTCGCTCGGTCGTTTTTGACACTCCAACCGGTTATCTAGTGGAATGTTAATCGAAGACTGGAATACTAATAAAATAAATAAATAAATATTTTCTTACAATCACACCAATTATCTAAGCCCATAGTAAGTTTCTTAAGAAACTGTGTCTATGTGAACTTGATAACGGATAAAATGTGAACATAAATACTTTTTTGTTTGTAAATACATACTTAATATACATAGAAAACACTCAGATCAAGACAAATAGACATGTTCATGCACACAAATATTTGTCTTGTTCGGGAATCGAACCCGAGACCTCTGGTGCAGAAGGCAGGTAGCTTACCCCTGCGCCGAATCGGTCGTCAAATAATAAACTAGTGTTACTGACTACTAGTAGGCACTGTGTCATAAGAGTATACTATCCGCACCGCATAGGGTGCGGTGTTACGTGAGCCCCCACGGCCAACACCTACTGACGTTTCCTGGATGTTTACAGTAATTGAGTTTAGTGACCAGATCAATGGGTTACCCTAAGGCAAGCCCTGGACACTGTCAATATGAATAAGTACATTTACATTTGGTAGCCTTTTATTAACTTGATAAAGCTGAAATCCTTAACGAAACGATTCGCTCGTCAAATCCGTCATTTAAATGGTTTGCTCAAATCTTGTGGTAACAGTATTTGTGGAAGCTTGTAATTGGCCCTAGATATTTAAGTTCCTTTGTATTTTTTCTGTAACCTAGCTGTAAGCTTCCCGAAAAGTTGTAAAATAAAATAAAAATAAGTACTTAGGCAGGAATCACTCCTTCCTTCACTCCTCATTCACTTCTTTCTCATTGAGATATTATCATTACGCAAACAATCTATCCATCTTGCGGTCTTCCTCTTCCTCTCCGTCCATCCACAAGCATGACCATCACATTTCTAGTAATATGCCTATCATCCCTTCTCATAACAAATTTCCTACTATGCGCTGTTAGAAGTATCACAGATTTACGTACATGTTGAAATTTTGTGTTATTGTAGCGCCTATGTTTTCCTGATGTGTCTGAGGTTATCACGACCCCTGCTATATTCGAACAGATTTTTGTATTTCATTATTTTGATGCAACTTTTGTGTTTTATTAGTATTACTAATAATGTATTTTAATAATTTCTTCTTTTGATTGACAAAATAAACTTAATCTTCAGTATATCGAACAATCAACACTAACATCTTCACAGCGCCTCATGACATGGATCTTAAAATGGTTCAAACCTTACTGCACTGTAATGACACACTCAGTATAGTGATCAGTTACAGTTGTCAGTTCATTTATTGACAATCATGCACGGAAATCTTAGCCAGCCTGCAAGTTCATGAGCCATGGCCACAGAATAAACTCTACCAATATTCCATCTTCTTAAAAAAGGTTGGGACGCGCGAGATGACGCGCTTTTTTCCTGCAGAGCAGTTGGTTTCCTGCAGAGCAGTTGGTCGTATGTATCGATACACACGCGCGTCGATGGACGGGACGGTGCGTTTTTTTACAGCGCAATTGAGTAATTCAGGTGTGCAAGGGCTGCAGACTTCGTGTGACTTGCGTGCATATCGCGTCGACGACGGCGCAATAAAAACTCGCGATGAGCATAGGTTCTAATATGTCTCTCTCTCTCTCTCTTTCTTTCGGTATGATCTGGAAGGATCTCAGCATGCGCTTCATTCGTACTGAGAGATAGAGAGATACATAGTGAGTCATAACTTTCATCCGACCTCTTAAATGAAGATGGAATACTGGAAGTATTTTATTCTATAACATGGCGTCGCTTCGAGTTCGATGAATAGCTTGTTAGACTGTGCGACTTTATTCATTGGCAGGACTAAAAATATCTATCACCTGGATATAATGGAGACCTGATGCGGCTCCACGTCTAAATGCTTCACAAGTGTTCTCGGAATAACTAAGCGGATAGTGTGAATCAAATGAATTATTTACAATGCTTTTTATTGTAATTTGTTTCCTATTGTTGTATGCAATAGACTTTGTTCTTTAGTTGTGCGTAGTGCGTACGTTTTCATATTAAGCGTATTTTTGATCTCAGACCCATTGGACCCACAAGATTCGACCCTAAAGCAAAAAGTGCCCATTGGACCTTATTTAAAATACTTACCAATTCTTTGCTGACTTTTATCAATTTTGTAACAAGGTTTTCTATAGACACTTAGTAACTATTTCATCGGTGAGGAATGCTACTTAGCTTTCCAAGAAAGAGAAATCAATTTGGTCCCGACACCAAGCACCAGTTAAAAATAGCTTTTCCTATCTACCCAGCAATAAATATGAGTTATGTCTTGCCATATTTAAGTTTTCATTTCTCAATATCTCCGAAGAAAGCCTATCTAAGAACGGTAATTATTTTGTGATATAAGTTCTGTGGTCGCTCTGCCGACAGAAGGGAGGGGTTAACTATTTATTAATAACGGGTCTGGGTCTATAATCAAAGTATTGTACTAGCAGCTGTTTGAGATTAAACCACCGTGGTACGGCACGAGCATTCGGTGCGAGACCGTTGGCCACTCTTAACTTGGTACAAGGGACAGCCCGCAGAACATAGAAAGTTTCCTTTTTTCTGTGGTACAGTCGATTTTTGTATTCTTTTGGGATTGACATGTCTTAAGTTCTAGCAGTTTAAGTTTAAGCTGTAATTTACTACCGAATATTACCGCGTGTTACTTGTGTTGGAAGGGAACATGGATTTTTGATTGTATAATAGAGAAGTTCGTATTTTTCAATTTTCCTATAAGTACTTACACAATTTCATTATGAATGCAAAATTTAGCGGTGGTTATGTCTTAATCGATTTTATTTGATTGTTACATTAAAAAAATATTTCTCTTAAATGAGGATTCACTTTCACATTTCATTCACATTTCTTTCATTGATGAAACGATGATAGCCTACAGCGTAAAAAGTAACAGAAAAGTTTGTTGCGTTTTGAAAGCTTTTCGGTAGAACGGCTTTAAATGTTATATGTTCGGTACACAGCCATCTCTATCGTCTTCTACAAGCCATGCTATGATACGGAACGGCAACATTGCTGTGAACCGGTTTACTCCTCTGAGTACTAAATCCTATGGAGGTGGCATACCTACGAAAATGTGAGGTGTAACTAAGTCACAATGTAAGAAAATCTTGGAATTCAATTTTAAACTACTTCTAATTGTCGTATTAATCGGTCCGTCAAAATCGGTCCAGCCGTTTCAGAGATTAACCGGAACAAACAGACAGACAGACAAAAATTGTAAAACATGTCAGTTTGGTATATGTACCGTATATTTAATCCTATGCACGTAGTAAAAAGCGGTTATTTAATGTTACAAACAGACACTCCAATTTTATTTATTTGTATAGATGTATAGAAGATATGCCATCTCCATAGGATTCAGTACTCGAGGTTTACTCGCTGTTTACCTGTCAAACGGTGCAAACGGTGTCAAATCGGTTCACTTAAAACTACGTTGCCAACTTTATGCGCTTGGCTTGTAGAAGACGATAGAGATGGCTGTGGTTCGGTAGGACGGTAGCTTAATTAATTAGAGCATTGTATCGGACTTTCAAGGACTTGACTCGGGTTCGACTCCAGTCCGAAAAGCTACTTGCGAGGCTGGTTGTCTTTCTATTAGATTTTTAATTTTCTTATTTTTACTACTCAACCTTTACTGGGGCGCGTGGTAACCGCCCAGGCCGCGTGCCCTTGACGCTTCAGGTATGGGAGGTTCTGATGAAGGATAAACAAACAAGGCATTAGTCTTCGGACATATCAATTTGTTTTCCTTGCGATTAATTGCGGTGCTGTCATTGCACGATTTATTTCGTCGCTAGCGTGCAGTCGCGTTCTGAAAATATTTTCTAACAGTACTAAAATACTGATCTAACAAAGGTTCTGATAAGAACCTAACAGACACGATTACAGGTATTATATTTAATTTATCACTCGACCTTTTCCATGTACTTAATTTGAGTAGGTAGTATACTCAATTATGAAAATGAGGAATAATTAGCTTTTTAACACTCATCCACCATCATCATATTGTCAAGTAAAGTACGTAGTCTCATTTCTCTCAGCATTTTTTTAAGAATAAAAAATTCAGTTCAATCTTTCCATACATACATTATTCGCAATTCGCAACCGTCGTAATAACACAAGAACCGATAAGTAGGTAAGATGTTATCGAGGGTAAACGTATGCATTAAGATTAACTTGATTTCATCGCCGACGCAATCGCGAATCACAAAGGAGTGGTGTTCCAAATATTTTTATGACATCTGAAAATTGGTGTGACATAACGCCAAGTAGGTACAGTTCCACAAACTTATCTGACCTGGTGGTCAAATTTGGAACTAAAAAGCTTTTGCTGTAGCTGACGGCTTTCGGTAATTTTATAATGCTAGTAGCGCCTCCACCCCAGGTCACATATATGTTTGTGGGACTGCAGTTCGTGTTGCAGCCCAACCCAGGGCGTTGACACCAGTCCTAAAGGTCAGAACGACCAGTGGGCACTTTCGCATTATAATAAATTTAATTTAAATTGACGTCAGTGATTCTAGAGTAATTAGCAACAGTAGGCGACGCGACGTCAATTGGAAATGAGTTAAGCATTTTTGCGTCATTAATAAATTGTTTGTGGGATATAATTTGCGGAAATTAATGAGTTAAAAGACATTATAATATTTCAACCCCTTTTTTTTTCAAAAGATATTTATTTGCATTAATTAAATCTTTTTATGGAAGTTATTGAATTGGAGGTAGGTTGTTTGTTATGAACAAACTAACTTTCCGCTCTCGGCTTTGCCCGCGTTAGTTAGTCGATGTTTTCCCATGGGAATGATATATATTCCCGAGTTAAAAAGTAGCCACTTAAACCCGTTCAGCCGTTTCACTGTGATTAAGTAACAAACATCCAAACATTCGCATTCAAAATATTAGCATAGTCTACATTATACTATACTAGCTTTCCGCCCGCCCGCGGCTTCGCCCGCGTGGACTACACTACGTCATCCCGCGGGAATTTGTTATTTTTCCGAGATAAAAAGTAGCCTATGTTCTTCTCCAGGCTTCACAATATCTGTATTCCAAATTTTAGCCAAATCCGTTCAGCCGTTTTGGCGTGATTGAGTAACAAACATCCAAACATCTAAACTTTCACGTTTATAATATTATAATATAAATATAAGTAGGAGATTTCCCTCTACGCTGTGAAATTAGTAAAGAAACCGCACTTGACTATTTTATAGAAATACTAGGGCTCCGCTCGTGACTTCGTCTGCGTGGACCCCCTTTTTACCCCCTTAGATGGGGACTTTCCATAAATCCTCTCTTAGTGCGCCCCTGCACTCCCCAAGGAACATACATGCCAAATTTAGGCTGTGAGTTGTCTGTCATCCGATTGATCTGAATCGGAAACTCTAACTTTACTGACTGACTGACTGACAGACAACTGACAGCCTAAATTTGGCATGTATATTCCTCTTAGATTTGATTTTTACAATAAAAATTAAACCACGACATATTTGGAAAAAAGTTTATAAATATTACAACATACTTAAAAGGGACTGGACTAAGTGAAAACATAAAACTTAACATTTTGTCGATAAAAAAAATCACAAAGTTCTGCTATAAGTAATTAATTTATTTTCTTTATGACGCATTACTGAGCCAATATTTTAATACATATAGCAAACTATATTATCTAGCGACCGTATTAACGATTTGCAAAAATAATGTTTATTTTATTTAACTTTTTTTTATTTTTTTTTTCTTAGTTTATACATGATGTTTAAATGCAAACTTAAAACAATAGCTAGCGAAAATACTCAGAATGAAAAAAGGTAAATAAATATATATTTTTGCACAGCATTAATCAATTGAACTTCATGAAACTGGATCTACGTCTACGAAGATGATTAGAAGACCAATTTCTTAAATGGATGCAGTATGTCATTCGCTATGAATGGTAAATTGATGGATTGACGTAAACGATGACCATTGATCATGTGCAATTATTCGATCACTATTAAACATGCAGCAAACCAGTTTCAAGATTCCTTTATAAGTATCTTTTTAGTTAGAGAATTGTGAGATATTTTTGGCCTGGAAAATTTTGCCAGTAGAAATAATAATATGAAACTTTTCTCCTTAAAATAAACTCATTTAAAACTGTCAGACAAAACACGTATGACTTCGTCTGCATGGACCCCCTTTTTAACCGACTTCTAAATCAAAAAGGAGGAGGTTCTCTATTCGTCTGTATGTATGATTTTTTTTTTTTTTTTTTTTTTTTTTTGTGTATGTCCACCGATTACTCGAAGACGGCTGAACCGATTGAAATGGTTCAAACGTTATTACATCAGGTTGGTTTCCAAGTTGGTCCCATTTTGAAATCGGTTCAGTAGTTTTCAGGAAATCTTGAAAAGACTGTCGTTTTCGTTACCACTTTATGTGAATTTAATACTTATCTTTAGGCATAACTCCTTTGTTTATAAACCGATTTAGATGATTCTTGTTTTGTTAAAAAGGGGATACCTCAAGGTATTTTAACCGACTTCGAAAAAAGAGGTTTTGAGTTTGATCACATACCTAATTACCAGAAAACACGCGAATTGCTTGCACGATGCACTAAAAAGAGTGAAATAAAAATTATTTTTATAAAAAAATAAAACCGCCTTCTAAAAAACCACATCAAAAAAGTAAGAAATAATTCCTCACCAAATAAATAACGTAAGTACTTTGAAGTCGGGCGGGTTTTAACAAAAACAACAAAAAATTGTACATGTTTCACGCCCGACTTCAAAGTACTTACGTTATTTATTTGGTGAGGAATTATTTCTTACTTTTTTGATGTGGTTTTCCCCCTTAGAGAGGGGATTTCAAAATATCTTATTGCTCCCCTATACTCCCCAAGGAACATACATGCCAAATTTCAGCTTCTTGCGCCCAGTAGTTTCGGCTGTGCGTTGTCTGTCAGTCAGTCAGTAACGCAAGAGTTTTAAGATAGGTCTACATATTTTGAGTAGGTATTCATTCAACTGTTGTAATTTTCTAAAATAAAAAATATCTGGTTTTCTTGTGCATAAGTACTTAATATAAATAATTAAGAAACCTAGTTATTATGTTGGTGTCATAGCTAGATTAGATAAAGGTAGGGCAGTCGTACCGGTATTGGCCACTGTACCGGTTTTGGTCACTTTTCACTTTAAAGTTATATAAATAGGAATAAAAAAACTATTGCTTATATTTATTAATGGCGAATAAAAGATTGTACTTTTAGTTAATAATTACAGCACTTAGCTTTTTTTACGTAGTACGATATTTTAGAAATAAACACCATGTTATGTTTCAAAGTTCACATTTTGTAAAATTCTTAAGCAAAATGTTAAGAGTAAAGGTTTTGAAAAATATTTTTTTTTCTACAGTCAAATTATTTTATGGTTATTTAATATTTTATATCACATTAGAATATATTTCTTCTAGATGGATTAAGTGTTGTTTTCTCCCTGTTCTCACAAAAAGTTGGAAAACAATAAGTGGCCAAAAGTGGGGCTGGAAATTTTTGCATTGTGCCACCTTTGGCCACTTTGGCATTAGTAGGAAGTATCCAACTTTTCAAGCTCATTTATTATAAAAGACTCACAACTCACTAAACTTTTAAATTAATAATGTTTAGGTTGTCCGCTGTCACGGTAGAGGAGCGGAGTGAGTCAGCAATGCAGAGCGGAGTCGCAGACTGTTTCTGCTTCGGAATCATTAGTATTTGTTAGGGCCACTTTTCACTTAAAAAGTGATATAAATCTCCGTGCTTTGTAGTGACACGGTAGAGGAAGTGGAGCGAGCGAGTCGAGTGGAGAAGTGGAGTCAGGATGCTTGCCCCGCTTGGCTCTCTCTCTCTCCGCTTCTCTGCTAGGTTTCCTCACTCCGCTTCTTTTTAGGGTTCCGTACCCAAAGGGTAAAAACGGGACCCTATTACTAAAACTTCGCTGCCCGTCTGTCTGTCTGTCACCAGGCTGTATTTCATGAACCGTGTCAGCTAGACAGTTGAAATTTTTACAGATGATGTATTTCTGTTGCCGCTGTAACAACAAATACTAAAAAACAGAATAAAATAAATATGAAAGGGGGCTCCCATACAACAAACGTGCTTTTTTTGCCGTTTTTGTTCGATCTTAAATATAGTGTCAAATGTTGTATAGAATAATATTGTACCTGACGTTATAAATAGTGTCTAAACTTGTATAGATAATGGTACAGAACTCTTCGTGCGCGAGTCGGACTCGCACTTGGCCGGTATTTTCATTCTTCTGTTTCTAGTCCTACTAATATTATAAATGTGAAAGTTTAGATGTTTGGATGTTTGTTACTCAATCAATCACGCCAAAACGGCTGAACGGATTTGGCTGAAATTTGGTACATAGATACTTTTTAGCCTTGAGAGGAACATAGGCTACTTTTTATCCCGAAAAAATTTCATATTCCCGCAGGATAACGTCGGTCGTAGCGGGCGAAGCCGCGGCGAAAAGCTAGTGTTTCATAAAACCCTTGTTTTGCTACCTCGCTCCTCTTTGCTACCTAACTCCTTTTAGCTCCGTAAGGCTGCCTGTCCGCTGAAGTAGAGGGATTGGAGGGAAGTTGCGTTTCCATACTAATTGAAAGTAGAACCTAAATTTATAAAAACACAGCTCCGGTCCGCTTTATTATATGGAAAGTTACACACGGCGGCACATCAGACTATACATTTGAGACCGCCTTTATGCACTACGTAACAAAAGCTGTTATCGCAGTTTAACTGTTTAACTTGATGTGCTGTCTAGTGTACTTCGGAATGAGTGTTTAAGAATAAGGTACGAGTTCGTAGCAGACTCCTTGGAACTTCAAGTGTCTCTTAAAGTTAAGCGACATTCACTTGAACTTGACGTTGATTGCATCGACGTATTTCTGATATCAAAGGTAGAAAAAACCTCGTGGTCGAGTGCCACTTAAAGCTGGGTATCCCTTAAAATTAAGTAACACTCAACCGAACGTGAAATCGGCGTGTTTTGATGTCTAAGTTGGAAACCACCATAGTAGTTAAATGCCCCTTAAAGTTAAGTGCCCCTCAAAGTTAAGTGACACTCATATTAACGTGAAATCGGCGAGTTTTGATGTCAAAGATGGAGACCACCATAGTAGTTAAATGCCCCTTAAAGTTAAGTGACACTCATATTAACGTGAAATCGCCGTGTTTTGATGTCAAATATAGAAACCACCATCCTAGTTAAGTGCCCCTTAAAGTTAAGTGACACTCATATTAAGGTGTATCGATGAGCTCAGTGGCGCCGCCAATGGAAATAAATCAATTGCATTTTATTAAAGCCTTGGATTAAAAGTTTCGGTTATTTCGCGCCGGTGAAAGAGTGGAATGCATTTTATAAATATACTTTTGAGAACTCAAACTTACGCAATAAGTTGTGAATATCAATAGTGCCAAAAGTGGCCACATTTGGCAATATCGAGATCCATAACTTGGTGCTCATATTTGAGGCCATGAAAAAACAATTAAAAATTGCATTTTGCTCTTCTATTTGCGCGAAATAACCGAAACTTTTAATCCAAACCTTTAATAAAATGCAATTGATTTATTTCCATTGGCGGCGCCACTGAGCTCATCGATACACCTTAAGGTCCACTCAGTAAGTGAACAACTTTCTTCTAGAAATATGGGTCGAAATACGACAAAAAATTTTGGACTTCCCATACTAAATCGATCACGTGATCAGTATGATTTGCATGAAAAAAGTCAAAAAAATATTGTCATATTGTCACCCATGTTTCTAGGAGAAAGTTGTTCACTTACCGATTCTGAGCCGAACTTAAAAATTTTGCCAGATGTTTCAAAATAACCCTGTATATTGATTCTACTAGGTAGGTACTCTAGATCTAGAAGCAAACATAAAAGCGTGCGCACAAAATAAATATTGAACACTTTAAAGTTCAAGATTAATCTTAAACGTCAGTTTAAATAACACTCATGTTTTCCAGAGAAAACAGGAAAGTTTGTAAACGACCACTTAAGCATAGAGATAAGTAAATCAATAATGTATTTCATACAATCACTCATTCTCACTTTCATTTCTTAGAATTTGATTTAGTGTGATTTTCTATAAAGATTTTTAAAAATCAAAGTTAGTTCCAAATATACGAGTGTGGGAAATTTCATCAGTTTATTTGATGAAATCGACAATTTTGACTAGAAAAAACTGAAACTGTTGCTAAACACAATTAGGCAAAAATACCTAGGTAGGGCAGGCGTACCGGTTTTGGCCACTTTAAGGATTTTTTCACTTTCAAACGCTTAGTGCTTGATGATCTTAAAAGTCTTTTAGAAAAAAATTATATCTAGAATTATAGAGAATTTATCGACCTTTAAGGGTACAATTTACAAAGTAAAAAAAAACCAATAGTTTTTTTTATATAAAACTAATTCTGCAGGGAGGGCCAAATGTACCGGTTTTGGCCATTTTGCATTGGTTTTGGCCACATCGTTTGCATTGGTTTTGGCCACTTTCATAAAATTACTATATTTAGAAGTTGAGTTTATGCTTAATTGATGTCTTATAGAGTTCTGGACTAAAACACTACATGAAATAGTATTTCAATCCCAGCTAGCTCTTTACTACAATTTTATAAGTATACCTTTATCACTTGATTAGAAGAAAATTAGCGGATTTAGGCTAGTGTTGTAGGTAGGCACTAGCTTCAATTCGCTAATTTAGGTAGATGGGGCAATAAAACAATAGTGCCTCTTACCTTTGACATCAGAAACACGTCGATGTCATGTTTGGATGAGATAAGTGTCACTTAACTTCCACTTGAATTTGATGTTGTCTTCTACCTCTAAAATCAGTCAACGTCACGTTCAGTGAGGGGCACTAATCCATGACGGCATCTTCTACCTTTCTTGACATCAGAAACACGTCAACGTCACGTTTAGTTAAGATAAGAGTTATCTTTCTTTGAAGGACACTTAACTTTAAGAAGCACTTAACCACTATGGTGGTTTGTATCTTTGTCGTTAATATGAGTGTCACTTAACTTTAAGAGACACTTAACTACTATGGTAGTTTCCATCTTTGACATCAAAACACGCCGATTTCACGTTAAGGTGTATCGATGAGCTCAGTGGCGCCGCCAATGGAAATAAATCAATTGCATTTTATTAAAGGTTTGGATTAAAAGTTTCGGTTATTTCGCGCAAATAGAAGAGCAAAATGCAATTTTTAATTGTTTTTTCATGGCCTCAAATATGAGCACCAAGTTATGGATCTCGATATTGCCAAATGTGGCCACTTTTGGCACTATTGATATTCACAACTTATTGCGTAAGTTTGAGTTCTCAAAAGTATATTTATAAAATGCATTCCACTCTTTCACCTGCGCGAAATAACCGAAACTTTTAATCCAAGGCTTTAATAAAATGCAATTGATTTATTTCCATTGGCGGCGCCACTGAGCTCATCGATACACCTTAAGCACAGTGATTTCAAAATAACCCCGTATACAATAATCGAGTTAAGCATTTGTAATACAATAGGTACAATACCAAATGTTATTTTCCCTTTATTCGAACTACTTTTTTTCGAAATTCGAATTACTTCGAACTTTTTTATATCGAGCCTGGCATACCTAGTTGCATTTATGACATATTTTGGTGTAGGTAACTAGGTACACCTTATGAAACATGCGCCAGTCAACCGAGAAAATAATTACAAACGACAAATACTATTGACAATATGATGTAAATGATAATATCTTCTGATATTTCAGTTCGTAGATGTAAAATAATTTTATTTTACACAGTGAAATATTTCAAAAAGTATATCATAAGCGACATTTTATCATTAGTATTTGTCGTTTGTAATTATTTCCTCGGTTGACTGGCGCATGTTTCATAGGTGTACACCAAAATATTTCATACTTGCAACTTAGGTAGGTATGCCAATAAGGTTCGATGCCTTTTATTTCTGACTCCGCGGTTACACCTAGGTGGGTGGGTGGTGGGTGATACCCATTCCCGTAGGAATATCGGGATCAAATAAAGTCTTTGTTACTCAGGAAGCATGTAGTTTTCTTAGTGAAAGACTTTTAAAATAGGTCCAGTATTTTTTGAGGTCAATTCGTTACAAACAAAAAACTAAAATACTAATATTTTCTCTTTATAATATTAGTATAGAAGTATGGACTATTGTGGCTTACCGCGGTTTTTCCCACGTAATACCCGTTCCCGTGAGAATATCGGGTACTACGTGGTGGTTTTTTAAATCAGTACAGTATTAGGTTTTGCGGTTATCCATTATGTTACAAACAAACAGAAAATCAAATCTTCCCTTTTTACACGACTGCCCAAGGAGTGTATTGTGTTTAGGGTTAATGTATGTATATGTTAGGAGTATCCCATCGGAGCTGATTTGAGACGGGTCGATTTTTTCTAAATAAGTACTTCATTTTCCATTTTTCAGTAATAAAAATTGCATTGTGAATGCAAAAAACTAAAAATTAAAATTACATGTTAGGAGTATCTGTCGATATTAAGTATATACATATGCGTAAAGATAATATTATACTTTAATCCATTATACGTGATGTTTATGTGATTATTTGCTGTAAATTGTTATGGTTCAAAGTAAACATTATTTGCAGCTATTTTATTTGAATTTCTATTGTTCGTGCTATTTTCAGCTGACCTAACTTAAACAATCTGAGTTGGTTATTTTCAAGTCAAATTTAACGTATAAGTAAACGTTTCTCATATCAAGTAAATATTGTAAATAGCCTTACTGTTGTTAGTATGATTTAAGTGTAAATTGAAGACAAATGTGTTGGTTAAAGATGGGTCAATACTAGTTGTGTGTATAGGATTAAAGTGGATAGAAGTCACGACCTCTCACATCCAAACCCTTTGCCGTAACGATTTAGGTTTAGATCGGGTGAATTTTGGTCTCTGGTTAGTCAGTTTGTGTTTCTTGTGAAATTGACTCCATATTTACACGTCGAGGAGCTCATGGTGAAGTGGTAGGTGCTCGGCCTGAGTTCGTTCAGGTCAAGCCACTTTTGCAAAGGTTGGTTACGGGATGGGTGACCAAACATTTAATTTGAAAGGCACGTTAACTTGTTTTTTAACCAACTTCAAAAAAAAAGGAGGAGGTTGGTTGATATTTTATAAATACCATATGCATGAATGGACCTTCAGTTGTATTCATTCAAGTATTTAGGTAGCTAAAGATGGATAATGGAAAATGAAGTATTTTTGAAAAATCGACCCGTCTCTCAACCAAAAATACTTACTTCATTTTCCATTTTTCAATAATAAAAATTGCATTGTGAATGAATTAAAGTAAAAATTTTAATAACTAAAGATGGAAAGCTGAACTCCGTAACGGTTAGGATATTTACAACAATTTATCATCTACGATTATATATAAAAAAAAATGTTTAAAAAAATTAAACTTATTAATTAAAAATAATAAGAACTTTTAATTCAAAGGACGAAAATACGTGACCTTTTCTAACTTATCTTGGTACTTACTGAACTGTTTGAAGTCGGTGCCTTCTAATTGACATGTGCAACAGCATCAATCATAACCAACATTCCCCAGGGATCATTACAACGATCGCTAAAAGTCGGGACTGTAGGCAGAGATATCTATAATGTGCTAATAAACATAAAGTTACGTGTGAATGGTATGAATTTTATTATAATGTGCTAAGAAACATAAAGTTACCTGTGAATGGTATGAATTTTATTACACCATATTTTATTATTGGTTTTATCCTTCAAAAAGAAACATAAATTTGAACTGGGCGAGACAAAATGTTTGCCCTAACAATTCGGCCCCTGCAGGAAGCTATGGATCAAGGTATTGGAATCACTTGAAACTTTTGCGCGTGTGTGATGTCACTCCCACATCACACTGTTATTTCTGAGGCACAAAAAAGCTGCTTGCTGAATCATATGGCCAACACCAAATGCAGACTACAAATTGCAAATTATCTTGGGCATTTCAGTTTATTTATTTATTTATTTATTTAATAATTCTGTACACACAAAGGTTTTAATAGAAAAACATATACAGAGAAGAAATGTACAAGGGCACAACTTATTCCAGTTTAGTATATTTTACATTTTTTTTGTCTTGGCTATCAAGTCGTTGGTATATATTGGAAAAACAGTAGACGTTTAAAGGTATCCTGGTACTGCTCGTACCTAATTATTCCTCGAAACTGTGTTTAACCCCTGTGAGTGTGATATATGATTCAATGTTTCTTCTAAAGTTTGAGAAATAACAGTTATTCTTACCTATCTATGTTCTCATCTAACGGTCAAATGGATTAGAAAAAACTGTATGTACATTTAAAAGTAATTTTGTTTTGTTCTTAAATCCGCTTAAACTTTGTCAGCCTTATTAATAAACAAAGAGTAAGTTTACACCTAGGTTTAACCAAAAATATTGCTTAGCAATATTACTCCTTACGTTTGACGTTTGAAAGCGTCATATTCCTAAGACAACTTCTTGGTTAAACCTAGGTGTAAATTTAATCTTCGTTTATTAAAAAGGGGGTGTGGGTGTGATATATGAATGACTGTTATTTCTAAAGTCCTAAAGAAGCTGCTTACTCAATCATACGGTCAAACACCAAACGCAGGCTATAAATTGCATGTTCACTTGTGCATTCCAGTTTTCAGTATTTACTACTGTTTGGAATTTTTTATTTGTTCGGACTGTGTTTAACCCTTGTGGGTGTGATATATGAATGACTGTTATTTCTAAAGCCCTAAAGAAGCTGCTTACTCAATCTTATGGTCTGGCTGGCTGTAAATTGATTGTTTACCGTTCCCCGTACATTCCAGTTTTCAGTATAATTTACAGCTCGCACGCATTGATATAGGGTCTGGCGGGCTTCGGAAGGTCAGCCACGGATTTATGCATCACGAACTCTTTGTAGAACGCCGCGCCGCTCTTCAGCTAACGGGCCTGTACTCTGGCGTTACCAGAACTAAATAAACATTATGGATGCGGGTTAATAGAAGGTTTGGACTGGCTGGACCTTAGAATTCTGTTCCTAGTAATATAACAATACCGTAAGAGTTAATTTTCAATCCTTGATTGAATGCTGTCAATTAGTGTTATTTCTTAACTAATTGCTAATTTTGCAAGAAAACTAGCTGTTACATAAGTGAATATAAATATCAAACAAATAAGTTGTGTCTAATAACACATTCTCTAACCCAAACATTGATATGTTTCCGAAGGCAGTTTGTCATGGTGGATGGTGGTAATTTTCTAAATTGTTTATTTGTAAATTTTTAGAGATCCTGCTAGCTGGATAGCCTTCTAGAGGGACCGAATTAACAAATGACCCAGAGCCTCAGAAATCGAAACAGTTCAACTTCGTTTCACCAAAGCTCAACATGCTTTCTAGACATAACTTGGTTGCGAATGAACATTTTATCGCATCCAGTGTTGTTTCCGCTGCTTGTCCGAAAGTTTCTCGTTGCTCTACAATACCGCGATCGTTCAAGTAAAACAGTTTTCATGTTCAGTATTGAAAGCGTTCGTGAGTCGAACCAGCCGTTGAAATTCTGTTTTAGTTCGTTCTATTGGATAAACCTCAGACTTACAAACGACAAATACTATTGACAATATGATGTAAATGATAATATCTTCTGATATTTCAGTTCGTAGATGTAAAATAATTTTATTTTACACAGTGAAATATTTCAAAAAGTATATCATAAGCGACATTTTATCATTAGTATTTGTCGTTTGTAATTATTTCCTCGGTTGACTGGCGCATGTTTCATAGGTGTACACCAAAATATTTCATACTTGCAACTTAGGTAGGTATGCCAATAAGGTTCGATGCCTTTTATTTCTGACTCCGCGGTTACACCTAGGTGGGTGGGTGGTGGGTGATACCCATTCCCGTAGGAATATCGGGATCAAATAAAGTCTTTGTTACTCAGGAAGCATGTAGTTTTCTTAGTGAAAGACTTTTAAAATAGGTCCAGTATTTTTTGAGGTCAATTCGTTACAAACAAAAAACTAAAATACTAATATTTTCTCTTTATAATATTAGTATAGAAGTATGGACTATTGTGGCTTACCGCGGTTTTTCCCACGTAATACCCGTTCCCGTGAGAATATCGGGTACTACGTGGTGGTTTTTTAAATCAGTACAGTATTAGGTTTTGCGGTTATCCATTATGTTACAAACAAACAGAAAATCAAATCTTCCCTTTTTACACGACTGCCCAAGGAGTGTATTGTGTTTAGGGTTAATGTATGTATATGTTAGGAGTATCCCATCGGAGCTGATTTGAGACGGGTCGATTTTTTCTAAATAAGTACTTCATTTTCCATTTTTCAGTAATAAAAATTGCATTGTGAATGCAAAAAACTAAAAATTAAAATTACATGTTAGGAGTATCTGTCGATATTAAGTATATACATATGCGTAAAGATAATATTATACTTTAATCCATTATACGTGATGTTTATGTGATTATTTGCTGTAAATTGTTATGGTTCAAAGTAAACATTATTTGCAGCTATTTTATTTGAATTTCTATTGTTCGTGCTATTTTCAGCTGACCTAACTTAAACAATCTGAGTTGGTTATTTTCAAGTCAAATTTAACGTATAAATAAACGTTTCTCATATCAAGTAAATATTGTAAATAGCCTTACTGTTGTTAGTATGATTTAAGTGTAAATTGAAGACAAATGTGTTGGTTAAAGATGGGTCAATACTAGTTGTGTGTATAGGATTAAAGTGGATAGAAGTCACGACCTCTCACATCCAAACCCTTTGCCGTAACGATTTAGGTTTAGATCGGGTGAATTTTGGTCTCTGGTTAGTCAGTTTGTGTTTCTTGTGAAATTGACTCCATATTTACACGTCGAGGAGCTCATGGTGAAGTGGTAGGTGCTCGGCCTGAGTTCGTTCAGGTCAAGCCACTTTTGCAAAGGTTGGTTACGGGATGGGTGACCAAACATTTAATTTGAAAGGCACGTTAACTTGTTTTTTAACCAACTTCAAAAAAAAGGAGGAGGTTGGTTGATATTTTATAAATACCATATGCATGAATGGACCTTCAGTTGTATTCATTCAAGTATTTAGGTAGCTAAAGATGGATAATGGAAAATGAAGTATTTTTGAAAAATCGACCCGTCTCTCAACCAAAAATACTTACTTCATTTTCCATTTTTCAATAATAAAAATTGCATTGTGAATGAATTAAAGTAAAAATTTTAATAACTAAAGATGGAAAGCTGAACTCCGTAACGGTTAGGATATTTACAACAATTTATCATCTACGATTATATATAAAAAAAAATGTTTAAAAAAATTAAACTTATTAATTAAAAATAATAAGAACTTTTAATTCAAAGGACGAAAATACGTGACCTTTTCTAACTTATCTTGGTACTTACTGAACTGTTTGAAGTCGGTGCCTTCTAATTGACATGTGCAACAGCATCAATCATAACCAACATTCCCCAGGGATCATTACAACGATCGCTAAAAGTCGGGACTGTAGGCAGAGATATCTATAATGTGCTAATAAACATAAAGTTACGTGTGAATGGTATGAATTTTATTATAATGTGCTAAGAAACATAAAGTTACCTGTGAATGGTATGAATTTTATTACACCATATTTTATTATTGGTTTTATCCTTCAAAAAGAAACATAAATTTGAACTGGGCGAGACAAAATGTTTGCCCTAACAATTCGGCCCCTGCAGGAAGCTATGGATCAAGGTATTGGAATCACTTGAAACTTTTGCGCGTGTGTGATGTCACTCCCACATCACACTGTTATTTCTGAGGCACAAAAAAGCTGCTTGCTGAATCATATGGCCAACACCAAATGCAGACTACAAATTGCAAATTATCTTGGGCATTTCAGTTTATTTATTTATTTATTTATTTAATAATTCTGTACACACAAAGGTTTTAATAGAAAAACATATACAGAGAAGAAATGTACAAGGGCACAACTTATTCCAGTTTAGTATATTTTACATTTTTTTTGTCTTGGCTATCAAGTCGTTGGTATATATTGGAAAAACAGTAGACGTTTAAAGGTATCCTGGTACTGCTCGTACCTAATTATTCCTCGAAACTGTGTTTAACCCCTGTGAGTGTGATATATGATTCAATGTTTCTTCTAAAGTTTGAGAAATAACAGTTATTCTTGCCTATCTATGTTCTCATCTAACGGTCAAATGGATTAGAAAAAACTGTATGTACATTTAAAAGTAATTTTGTTTTGTTCTTAAATCCGCTTAAACTTTGTCAGCCTTATTAATAAACAAAGAGTAAGTTTACACCTAGGTTTAACCAAAAATATTGCTTAGCAATATTACTCCTTACGTTTGACGTTTGAAAGCGTCATATTCCTAAGACAACTTCTTGGTTAAACCTAGGTGTAAATTTAATCTTCGTTTATTAAAAAGGGGGTGTGGGTGTGATATATGAATGACTGTTATTTCTAAAGTCCTAAAGAAGCTGCTTACTCAATCATACGGTCAAACACCAAACGCAGGCTATAAATTGCATGTTCACTTGTGCATTCCAGTTTTCAGTATTTACTACTGTTTGGAATTTTTTATTTGTTCGGACTGTGTTTAACCCTTGTGGGTGTGATATATGAATGACTGTTATTTCTAAAGCCCTAAAGAAGCTGCTTACTCAATCTTATGGTCTGGCTGGCTGTAAATTGATTGTTTACCGTTCCCCGTACATTCCAGTTTTCAGTATAATTTACAGCTCGCACGCATTGATATAGGGTCTGGCGGGCTTCGGAAGGTCAGCCACGGATTTATGCATCACGAACTCTTTGTAGAACGCCGCGCCGCTCTTCAGCTAACGGGCCTGTACTCTGGCGTTACCAGAACTAAATAAACATTATGGATGCGGGTTAATAGAAGGTTTGGACTGGCTGGACCTTAGAATTCTGTTCCTAGTAATATAACAATACCGTAAGAGTTAATTTTCAATCCTTGATTGAATGCTGTCAATTAGTGTTATTTCTTAACTAATTGCTAATTTTGCAAGAAAACTAGCTGTTACATAAGTGAATATAAATATCAAACAAATAAGTTGTGTCTAATAACACATTCTCTAACCCAAACATTGATATGTTTCCGAAGGCAGTTTGTCATGGTGGATGGTGGTAATTTTCTAAATTGTTTATTTGTAAATTTTTAGAGATCCTGCTAGCTGGATAGCCTTCTAGAGGGACCGAATTAACAAATGACCCAGAGCCTCAGAAATCGAAACAGTTCAACTTCGTTTCACCAAAGCTCAACATGCTTTCTAGACATAACTTGGTTGCGAATGAACATTTTATCGCATCCAGTGTTGTTTCCGCTGCTTGTCCGAAAGTTTCTCGTTGCTCTACAATACCGCGATCGTTCAAGTAAAACAGTTTTCATGTTCAGTATTGAAAGCGTTCGTGAGTCGAACCAGCCGTTGAAATTCTGTTTTAGTTCGTTCTATTGGATAAACCTCAGACCTCAGCCCACATTGGAAGCTTAGCAATACCTAGGTTAGTTACCTATTTGTCTTTTCATATGTGTCTTTTTCATATTTGGGTTTAAACTGTGAACTATTGGTAACTAAGTTCGTTTTAAATGTAAACAATTTGAGTTGTGATCTTACGAAAACCAATGTCAGATG